>CM069140.1:51244305-51709305 GCA_035221665.1 Okamejei kenojei | reverse complement strand
TTGGCGAGTGTGGGCAAGTTGTGCCGAAGGGCCTGTTTTCACACTGTATCACTCTATGACTACATTATACCTGCATGAATGCTTCAAAATCAAGTGGTCGAGTTTTATTGCCATATACTCAAGCATCGAAACATAGAAAATAGGTGCAGGAATAGGCCATTGGGCCCTTCGAGCCAACACTGCCATTCAATATGATCATGGCTGCTCATCTAAAATCAGCACCTCTTTCCAGTTTTTTTCTCATATCCCTTGATTTCGCTAGCCCCAAGAGCTAAACATAACTCTCTCTTGAAAATATCCAGTGAATTTGCCTCCACTGCCTCCTGTGGCAGAGAATTCCACAGATTCGCAACTCTATGCGTGAAGAAAGTTTGTCCTCATCTCAGTCGTAACTGGCCTACTGTTTATTCTTAAACTGTGACCCCTGGTTCTGAACTCCCTAAACATCGGGAACATTGCTCCTGCAGTTAAAGTAAGTGAAAATCTAGCAGCAACCAGGATGCTTTCTCCAAACCCCCTCATTTGAAGGCCACTATCTTCCACCGCTTCTACCCAGTGCTTGGTACCTACTCCCAGCAGCCACTGGTTGTCCTCCAGGATGCACCGAGCCGCAGCATGATCCACGCCTGTCACCTGGGCAAATTCGGCACAGAGACTCTCACGGCAGCGGCTCAACGCTTCCGACGGCCTGGGACTCTTGCACTGAGGCTGCTCCATGGCGGGAGCTGCAGCGAGCGTCTCACCAGCCGGCAAACACTCGCCAGCCCAGCAAACACTCGCCAGCCCGGCAAACACTCGCCAGCCCCGGCTCCCTGTCCGCATCTGCCCCTGCCGCTGCTTCTGCTTCAATCCCTCCCTCAGCCCCGGCTCTCCAACACCCGTGACCCATGCAGTTGATATGAGTTTTGAAAATTTCAGAGCATGAGAAATTTGTGATCAGCGTGAGAGCGTGAGAATTTGGCAAAATGCGTGAGTGAGTTGGCAGCTCTGTAAAGAACTGAGTAAATAGTCAAAACAGACAACCTTGTACTTGGCTTGTTGATTATGTCATAGACATTTTCATGCCTCCATGACTTTGGGAATGCTGTTCATTCAGATCAGTCTTTACTTTCTCAACTCCAGAAAAATGTGTTAAAGCAGCAGATAATCTGTGTCAGCAGGTTTCAGTAGTAGATAAAAACCTTGAATATAACTGGGGCTGTCTGCATTCTACCTCTCTGAGACATCTCTGAGACCAGCTGGACAAACACAAAAATTCCCATTTAAATAACTTTGTTTATGTTACGGAAATGCTTCAAGATGCTTCAGAAAGATATTTTCAAACAATAATGTTAGGAAACATAAAGAGCAGATGACAAAGAAATCCAATACTGTGGTAATGAGGGTGAATATCCTGGAAGGCTTTTCAATTGTGGTACGTGGGTAGAGTTTAGGAATAATAAAAGGGACATCACTTTGCTGAGGTTATGTACAGCAGAAGATAGAGCAGATATATACTGTAGATGAAGCACACAAAAAAATATTAGAATACAGCTGTATGGGATCCCATTTTTGTTGCTATTAACTGGGTTGCATTTGTGTGAAAGGTATAGAGAAGATAGATTTCTAAAATGCATCCAGAAGAACCTTTGAGCCAGTTTGAGGATATTCCGACTAGAGACGGGTCAGGCCTGGATCTAATTTTATGGAACACTAGACTAAGTGGGACCCATTGGGTCCCTGTCACACGGGAGGCCTGGTACCCTTACACAATATTCCACCACTCACCCATAGCCCCCAACTGCGCAGGCGCCGCTCATTTCCCCTCATCCCCAGCACTCTCTCCCCCTCCTCTTCACCCTCCCTTTTCTTTTCCCTCTCCTCCTCCTCCCCTCGCCCAATCTCTCCCTCTCTCTCCCATCCCTCTATCTCCCACCTCACCCTATCCCCCCCACTATCCCACCTCACCTCCCCCAGTGCCCTCCTCTCCCTCTATTCGTCAGTCCCTACCTCCCCCACTCCCTGTATTTTCCTCTCCTCCCCCACTCTCCCTCCTCCCTCTTCTTTCCCCTCTCCTCCTACCCTCCCCCAATCCTTCCTTTCCCCTATCCCTGTTACTCCCTCCCTCCCTCCCGTCCCCTCCTCTCCCTCTAGCCATTCTCCTCCCCACGCTCCCTCCTCAACTCCCACACTTTCCCCCCCCCATCCCTCCATATCCCCTCCTCTCCCTCAATCCCCCCACCCACCCTCCTCACCTCCCCAGGATCTCGAGGTTGCTGCTCATTTCCCTCCTTGCGTGCCAGAGCAGCAGCTGCCTCAGGCCGTGGCGGCTGTGGGCCACGGGCCGTGGTGGCTGCGGCACTCGGGCCACGGCAGATGTGGGATTCGGGCTGTGGCGGTTGCGGCCGTCCCCTCCAGCCGCTTCCGGCCGACTGGCTGTGGCTGTGGCCGTGCAACGCTGGACAACGTCGGGTGAGTCAGGCGCAACCTGTGATTGACAGCCGACCCGGCCAATCAGTGCGGCGATGGTGTGGCAGGAGAGGACCAAAATGCGCATTCGCAGTTTTAAAGATTTTTAAACCTTAATAGCTTCTAAATTATACCATCGATCAGAACAAAACTTGTTGCATTTGAGCACAGGAGAATGGTAAGTAAGGTGGTGAAAAATCGTAGCGCTATCCTGTACCAATTTTGCGCATGTGGAAAAACTATGCAAATCAGAAGAGCACAAGATCAGAGTTTTAGTTATGTACTAGACTAAGTGGGACCCGTTGGGTCACAGTCACACGGAAGGCCTGGTTCCCCAACGCAACCCATTCCCCAACGCAGTATTCAACCACTCCCCCCTTCCCGCAACACAAACCGTTCCCCCAATGCAATATTCCACCACACACCCATAGCCCCTAACTGCGCAGGCGCGGCTCATTTCCCCTCATCCACGAGCACTCTCTCCCCCTCCTCTGTGTGGGAGAGGAGGAGGGGAGAGGGGAGGGAAGTGGGGTGTGTGGTGGGGGGTTGTGGGGTGGGAGGGAAGGAGGGGTGTGTGTGGATGGGGATGTGTTGGGTGGGAGATGGTGGTGTGGGGGGAGGGGGAGATGGGGTGTGTGGTGGGGGTGTGTGTCGCAGGGAAGAGGTGTGTGGGTGGGAGGGGTGTGGGAGGGCAGGACGAGGGATGTGGGAGGAGGGATGTGTGGGGGAATGTGTGTGTGGGAGGGAGGGTGAGTGTGGGCGGGGGTGTGTTGGGGGGGATGTGTGTGGGCGGGGGCTTTTGGGTGGGAGGGATTGTGTGGGCGGGGGAGTTGTGGGGGGTAGGAGTGTGTGGGCGGGGCAGGTATGTGTGGGGGTGGTGGGGTGGGTTGTGAGGGTGCGGGGGGTTGTAGGGGTGTGGGGGGTCATGGGAGTGGGGGAGGTTATGGGGGCAGGGGGTGTGTGGGCGGGGGGGGGAGGGGGGAGAGAGCTCGGGGAAAAGACAGGGGAAGATCCATAGGCGAGAGAGGGGTATCACGGGGAGGGGGAAGAAGCTAGCGAGGGGGATCAGAGGGGTAGTGGCTGGAATTGGCGGTGCGATGAGGATTCACAATGGGCGCTGGTCGCTGGTCGTTCTCCCCCGCTGGGAGCAGAGTCTCTGCTTTCCGTTTGGGGACATCGGCAACATCTCCAACTCCGGGCTGGGCTGGGTCTGCGAATCTGGGCTGGGCTGGGTCTCTGATGATGGGCTGGGTCTCCCATGCTGGGCTGGGCTGGGCAGGATCTCCAACGCTGGGCTGGGACTCTGACGCTGGGTCTCCGACGCTGGGCTGCTCAATGCTGGGCTGCTCGATGCTGGGCTGCTCGGGGCTGGCCTAGTTGGGGCTGGTCTGCATGGGGCTGCTTCGGGTTGCTCCAAAAATTGTGTCTGGTGGGAAACCTTCGCCGGCCAGCCTCAGCTCCAGTAAAGACACGATGGTGCAGGAAGGGGTGGACCGTCCCGGTGAGTGACAGAGGAAAAGACTATTCCGCACGGCGCTGAATGGTTGGAGAAGAGATTGATCTGCGTGGTTTTCAAGATTTTTTAAAGCTCGCTAACTTTTATGACAAAACGCTGCAATTGCAGCATAGGGGAACGGTGAATGAACTGGATAAAAATCGTAGCGCTATCGGGAACCGTTTTTGCGCAAATAGAAAGACCGCACAAACCAGGATAATAAGATCAGAGTTTTAATTGTGTACTAGACTAAGTGGGACTCGATGGTCCCCAACGCAACCCATTCCCCAACGCAATATTCCACCACTCACCAGTTCCCCCAACACAATATTCTACCACTCACCCAAAGCTCCTAACTGCGCAGGGGTGGCTCATTTCCCCTCATCCCCGAGCACTCCCTCCCCCTCCTCTTCATGTGTGGGAGGAGAGGTGGGGGAAGTGGGGTGTGTGGTGGGTAGGGGTGTGGTATGGGAGGGGAGGAGGGGTGCGGGGTGGGAGGGGAGGAGGGGTGTGGGAAGCATGTGAGAGGGGGTAGGAGGGATATGAGAGGGGGGCAGAGGGATGTGTGGGGGAGGGTGTTTGTATGGGAGGGGGGTATGCATGTGCGGGGGAGGGTGTGTGTGGGCTGGGGTGGGGGGAGGGGTGTGTGAGAGGGGGAGGGTGTATGTGGGCGGGGGGGGTGGAAGGGAAGGTGTGAGCAGGGGGAGGTGTGCGTGGGGAGTGGTGTGTGGGGGTGGGGGGAGGTGTGTGTGGGGCGGGGGAGGTGTGCGTGGGGGCGGGGGGTGTTGTTTTGTGCGGTAGGGGTTGTGGGGCGGGACGGGGAGGAGGATTGTGGGGGGGGTGTTGTGGGGGTAGGGGGGTTGACGGGGAAGGGGGAATTTGTGGGGGGAGGGGTGTGTGTGTTCAGGGGAGTTGTGGGGGGAGAGGGGTGTGTGGGCAGGCGGGTGTTGTTGGGGGAGAGGGGTGTGTGGGTGGGGGGGTGCGGGTAGTGAGCTCAGAGAAAAGCCATGGGCGAGAGGGGGTATCACGGGGGAGGGGGGGAGGAGCCAGTGAGGGGGACCAGAGGGGTAGTGGCGGTGCGATGGGGACTCACAGTGGGCGCTGGTCACTGGTCGTTCTCCACCAGGATCAGAGTCTCCGCTTTCCGTTTGGTGATATCGGCGACATCTCCAACTCCGGGCTGGGCTGGGTCTCCGATGCTGGCTGGGCTGGGCCTCCGTTGCTGGGCTGGGTCTCTGATGCTGGGCTGGGCAGGGTCTCTACGCTGGGTTTCTGACGCTGGGCTGCTTGAGGCTGGGCTGGGCTGATTGGGGCTGTACTGCTTCGGGTCCCTCCGAAAATTGTGTCCGGTTGGAAACCTTCGCCGGCCATCCTCAGCTCCACTAAAGAAGCGATGGCGCAGGAAGGGGCGGACCGTCCCAGTGAGTGACAGGGGAAGACATTTATCCGCGCGGCGCTGAACGACAGAAGAAGAGATCGATCTGCCACCGCGCGGTTTTTAAGATTTTTTAAACCTCGCAAACTTTTACGACATTCAACCGATCGGATCGAAACTTGGTGCAATCGCAGCATAGGAAAACGGTAAGCGAACTATTATTGTGTTTTAACCACAAGCCCATGACTTTGCAACCATGGAATTTGGATAAAGGATACATGAGACTGATGTCAGAATATTGGCAGAAATGACTCCACAGGCCAAATATCTCACTGAGTAAATCACATGTTTTTCTTCCATATAAGGCCAGAACTAAATGGGAATGTACCATCAACTTAAACAATCAGCTAATTTATAACAATTTTTTTCCAGAAACCAGCTTTAAAAGTCAAGCTTGTTAAATTTACAGCTTCACTGATACTGCCAAAACCTCCATGTTGATGAGCCCTCCTCTTATGTTAACCAGTTCTATTTTACTTCAGAGTCATGTGAGTGACTTCGTGAAGACTCCACCAGCACGCATGCGCGGCATATCGTCGAACGCATTGCACAACGACAGGCTGGGAGGACCATTGCTCCTCTACCGGCAAGTTTAAAAAAGCTCACAGGTAAGTATTGCTAACCTGGAGTGGTTAGGGCACTCTGTTCTTCTTTGTATCCACAGAGTACCCCACGACCTCGAGCGATGGGGAAATCTCGAGCAAAGAAACGGGCCGCTTCCCGACAGACTGCGGAGGACCACGGGACCACGGGCAGTAAACAGCGGCCGACAACGCCTGAGCTGGCCGTTGAGCAAATGGCAGCCCCCGACTTCCTGCCGCTACAGCCCGCAGGAACACCGCGGACTGGCAGCAAAGCCACCCGGAAGTCGGACAGCCCTGTTGACTCGGCTGATTCTGGGCCTGACGACCTGCCGTTTGCGGGTAGCGACGGCGGTTGATTATCCCGCATGGAGCGGATGGTGGAGCAGCTGCTCCAATGTGACCTACTCCAGCAGGAGTCTGGTCACCGTGGATCTCTTCGCAGACCCACGGCAGTACCCTTCCCAGGGCTGCCAAATGTCTCTCCCTCTTCGCAGGGGAGCATTAGGAGTCAGGTCTGGGCTGACTCTGAAGAGGGGTTGGCTGAAGAACACGACGTGCTAGGGGTGCAGGAAGAGGAGCTTCTGGGAATGGTATCAAAATTCGCAATACCATCACAGAAGGGACAGCCGTTACAACCACAGCTGCCGGCAAGCATAAACTATTTAACAACGCACCAGCTGCACCAATGACACCACCAATGTCATCAATGACACCACGGCCAAGTACCTTGCTCCAGAGAACTGTGTAGCTCTTGATGTGCTTGCAGTCAACAATCCCATCTGGGGGAACATCAGGTCCAGCCAGCAAGAGGTCAAGATGCAGAAAATATTAAAACTACTGGCCTCGGGCATTACTGTGTTTGCCAGGTCGATAGATGGGAAAGACATGACGGACGAGCAGCAGGACGCTCTGGCACTATTCTGCAACGTCCAATTTGAAATCAATTACTTCAGAAAAAGTGCAATCCGGCCTACACTTAACCCAAAATTCGCAGGGTTGTGTAAAACCAGCAGCACACCGCCGCCTACTCTGCTGTTCGGGGACAACCTGTCCAAACAGGTCAAAGACCTTGATGAAGAGGCAAAAGCGGTCGGCATGATCAAGGCACCGACCACTATCAGGTCCTCAGTCAGCCGGTGGCAGCACCCCTATGCAACCACCAACAGGGGCCGCTATCATAGCGACAGAACAGCTGGTGAAACACCGAAGGCCGCACAACCCACACAAAGGTCTTTTTTAGGCCATGTCCCAGAGCGGCCTTCCTGGAAGATGCGCCAACCCCACACCAAAGTGCCTCCACCTCCCAAGAGCCAAGGATGGAAGAAGCCAACCCAGCGCCACCGGTAACCATGGAGGTAGGTGGGTCTGGTTGCCTTGGGAACATCGCATGTGTAACTTCACTTCTATACCTTCTGATCTTTTCATATTGCACAGTATTCAGGGATACAAAATTGAATTTGTTGACAAACTCCTCCTACCAGTTCAACATGTACCTAGCCGGAAATTTGTGCTTTCGCAAAACGAGAAAGTGGAAGGTCATGTGGAACTACTTAGATTATAATCTAAGGGAGTGATAGAGAAAACCAAACATGAACCTCTTGAGTTTGTATCAAACATCTTCACTAAAAATAAAAAAGATGGCGAATGCCACATTATCATTGATTTGACACAACTGAATACTTTTGTGCAATACACCCACTTCAAAATGGAAACATTTGTAACTGCTAACCAACTAGTTTCCAAAGGGTACTTTATGGCTTGCATCGACCTAAAAGATGCATACTATTCAGTACCTATACATGAAGATCACCGCAGATATTTGAAATATTATCTGGATGGGGCAGCTATGGCAATATAAAGCACTGTCTAATGGACTAACAACAGCCCCCAGACTATTTACTAAAATATTGAAACCAGCATTGGCTTTTCTTCGGAAACAAAAACACATTGTTATGGCATATCTTGATGACATCCTAATTGTGGGGAAACCCTTGGAATTGGCTAAATTGGCTGTCACAGTTACCAAGCTCCTATTTTAAAAACTGGGATTTATCATCCATCCAGACAAATCCAAGTTAATGCCTTCTGTGACAATGGATTATCTGGGGTTCATGATCGACTCTGCTCATATGACTTGCCAAAAAGCAAAGCGACAGACTTGATAGAGGCATGTAACAGCCTTGTTTGCGTCATTAAACCATCCATTCGGCAGGCTGCCAGGGTAATCGGGAAACTTGTGGTTGCTTTTCCAGCCACACAATATGGACCTTTACATTACCAAAATTTACAAAGAGCCAAAATGACAGCACTCAAACTTCACACTGGCCATTTTGACAGGGCCTATGCAGCTACCGGCCAAAGCAAAAATGGAATTGCGATGGTGGATTAACAATATTCGACATTGCTTTAATCCCATCACAATCACAAACCCTTCGGTTGCGTTACAAACCGACGCCAGCGCTCACGGTTGGGGTGCTACCGATACCACCTCCAGTTGTGGTGGTAGATGGAATACACACGAGTCTACCTTACTTCAGACACAAGGTATTAATTATCCAGAGATGTTGGGAGCATTTCATGGACTTCGGGCTTACTGTTCAGATATGCACCATCTGCATGTTCACCTACAAATAGATAATACCACCGTAGTGGCATATATTAATCATATGGGTGGTATCGTCAATATCTTGTGACGAATTGGCAAATTCAATCTGGCACTGGTGCATAGAAAGAAACATTTGGATATCAGCTACTTACCTTCCGGGTAAGCTCAACACAGTGGCGGACACCAGGTCACGCATATTCAATGACAACGCTGAATGGATGTTGAACCACCAGGTAATTACTGACATTATAGTTCGGTATGGAACGCCAGATATTGACCTTTTCGCATCTAGACTTAACCATCAGATACCAACATATATTGCATGGAAACCAGACCCTGGGGCAGTAGCGATGGACGCTTTCTCACTACATTGGGGGGATTTGATTTTCTATGCATTTTCGCCCTTTCTGCCTCATCAGTCGGGTATTGCAGAAAATTCAATTAGACTCCGCATCAGGGATTCTGATAGTACCCGATTGGCCTACGCATTGGCCTCTCATTGACCATGGTTCCCTGTGGTCCTCGACATGGTCACAGAACCTTGTTTTCCGTTACCCAAACGCCCAAATCTACTGGTACATCCTGTGACAGGGGAGAGTCATCCGTGCCATGATCACATGAACCTATTGGCTTGCAGGTTTTGAATAGATCTCTCCTGGAATTCGGGTTGTCGGACCGGACCATGAATATCATCACGGCGTCATGCAGGGAGTCCATCAGGAGACAATACCTCACCTATGTAAAAAAATGGGAGGTATTTTGTACCAGGACTGGCACTACGTACAATTCTGCCACTATCACAGATGTACTGGAATTCCTGGCTAGCCTTCATTACGATGAGGGCTTGAGTTATAGTGCCATCAACTGCGCCAGAAGTGCTTTATCTTTCTATCTCGGGCTTGGGCTATTACACCTTGGAGTAGGATCCCACCCCCTGATGTCTAAACTCATGAGGGGTACTTTCAATTCTAACCATGGCCTCGATACTCTCAGACCTGGGATATTGGGCTTGTCCTGACCCTGCTCAGGGATTGGGCACCAGTCACGGCCCTCTCATTGACCAAGCTCACCTATAACGAGAGAGAGAGTACAGAGGAGATTTACTAGAATGTTGCCAGGGTTCCAGCAACTATGTTACAGAGAAAGGTTGAACAAGTTAGGTCTTTATTCTTTGGAGCGCAGAAGGTTAAGGGGGGACTTGATTGAGGTCTTTAAAATGATGAAAGGGATAGACAGAGTTGACGTGGATACGTTTTTCCCATTGAGGGTAGGGAAGATTCAAACAAGAGGGCATGACATGAGAATTAAGGGACAGAGGTTTCGGGGTAACGTGAGGGGGAACTTCTTTACTCAGAGGGTGGTGGCTGTGTGGAATGAGCTTCCAGCAGAAGTGGTGGAGGCAGGATCGATTTTAAACATTTAAGAGTAAAGTGGATAGGTATATGGACGTGAAGGGAATGGAGGGGTATGGTCTGAGTGCAGGTAGATGGGACTAGGGGAAAACAAATGGTCGGCACGGACTGGAAGGGCCGAGAGGGCCTGTTTCCGTGCTGTAATTGTTATATGGTTATACTTATGGCACTTGTTACTGCACAGCGGGTCCAGACCCTGCATAAATTAAAATTGGATACCATGGTATCGACTCCAAATAAAACAGGCCTGGGTCATCAGGCCTCAAATTGGAGTTCCTTGCCTATCCATTAGACAGACGCCTTTGCATAGCAACCCACCTTCGTCATTTCCTAGAGGTCACTAAAAATCTCAGGGGTACGGAAATGGGCCTTTTAATCAGTTTTAAACGCCCTCACCACAGGGTAACCGTACAGACCATCTCAAGGTGGCTCAGGGTGGTGTTGGGTGCAGCAGGGGTAGACACAGACATTTTTAAATCTCATTCTACCAGGGCTGCGTCTACATCAGCGGCGAGGATGATGGAAGTTCTCATGGGCCACATCCTTGCAACGGCGGATTGGTCCAATGAATCAACTTTTCAACGGTTTTATAATAAACCTGTGACCACACCTGCAACTTTTGCAGATACTATTTTAAGTTCTCTAT
Organism: Okamejei kenojei; assembly: GCA_035221665.1. Lineage (NCBI taxonomy): Eukaryota > Metazoa > Chordata > Chondrichthyes > Rajiformes > Rajidae > Okamejei > Okamejei kenojei. Next base: position 51,698,680 of record CM069140.1, on the reverse strand, counting down.
CATAATTTTCCCCCCGAAGTCAGGGGTTTATTATTTGTTTGTTAAATAAATACATTATTGTTTTTCAGCACTGTTTCAAGTCTGAAATACATTAAGATACTTCCTCCATTGGTCATTATGGCAGTGTGTGAGCATGGACTCGTTTCCAGGGCATGAAATCACAGAGCTTTGAAATCTTCATGAAGTCACTCACGTGACTCCAAAGTAAAATAGTAAGATTAAATGAGAATTTACCAGTTCTAAGTTTGATCCTTATTTTATGAGGTGTTACGATGAGGGATTTCGTGCCCTCCACTCCCAACCCTCTATTATAAGGTCAACTGGTATGTTAGTTCTCTTATCTTACCATCTTTAGTCAACTCTACTATCTGTGATTTCACACCGCTGCTTTGAAGAATGTCGCGCATGCGTGCTGGCGGGGTCTTCACGAAATCCCTCATCGTAACTCCTCATAAAATAAGGATCAAACTTCAAACTGGTAAGTTCCCGTTTAATTTTACTATTCAGGTAGATACCCTGTTCCATGTTCCATTGTATTTTTATTTCAGGAATTAAAAGTGTGTTGGGGTATTAATAGGAATAAATCCAATAGTGCGAAAAATCTGGTGGTCCAACACCAACAAAATTCCAAGTGTCCCAGGTTAATTGTACACAGTACACAGCCCCTAAAGGTAATTACAATTAAGAGAATGGGTTACAGGGAACAAAGTGGGAGGATGGGCCTGCCGCTGGCTTGACGGGGCAAATGGTGTCTTCTACATCATCAGAAAAATATGAAAATGTTTCAGATCAAGACCTCAAACTTGGCACTGATCTCACGGTGGCAAAGATCTCCAACCACCAGAACCCTTTTTTAAAAGAGAACAGTTACAGCAGACAGTGCTAATGCTGTAGCTGCAAACATCCTCCAAATGTATTGACATGATAAGCAAACCAACATTAGGGATCTTCTTCCAGGCCAAAACCCTTGCACTATTTTTAATTACAGTGAGCCAATTCTTATGGAAGGGAAATATTGATTTCAGGCTTGATTTGAGTTTCCTGAAATGTCCTCTATTCTTTGCCGCAAGACATGTAAAATGCTTCAAGAAAGATCTCAATATTTCCTCAATGTGGCATCCAGTGGCGGACCCACATTTTTGGGGCCCTGAAGCTTGAATTGTTATGGGGGCCCTTTCGTAACCAGCAACGAGGTCTGGGTAACGACTGTTATCTTCTTCAATGGGGTTGGTCCATGACAGATCACCACAAATTTGAATTTCTGTCATAAATGTTAATAGTGTTTTAAATTATTTATAATTATTTTATATTAAATATATTTAGAATAAAACATCCTTAATTTGAAAGTTTTTTCATTTACGGCTAGCCTACATACTTTAATAACCTTTTAATTTTTATTTCTAACTATTATTTTGTATTGAATTACAGCATATTATTAATATTTTTCAAATACCCCTTCTCATACAGTAGATCCAAATTTTTAAGCAAATTGGACTGCATGATATTCACCAACAGAAAAAAAGTAGGAAGAATTGGCAGGGGTCCAGGAGGCCGGCTAACACATAAGCAGTAAAATAACCTGCAAAAGATATATATTTCACGAAAGAGCCAATAGACAATAGGTGCAGGAGTATGCCATTCGTCTCTCCCGCTCCTGCTATTTATACTCCTCCCACCCCCGGCCATGGCGGCGCTTCACGTAATGTTTTTGATAACCAGTGGGGGCGGGGGCCGAGGCGGAAACGGTGCAGGCGCATTAGAGAGCTGGTGCGAGTTGCAAGCCCGAACCCTGCCCCCCGCCGACATGAGGTCAGTGGCTGGGGAGGCACTGGCTAGTATCAGTGGCCCGGCACTCCCTGTATTGATGGTACACAAAAGGCTGGAGAAACTCAGCGGGTGCAGCAGCATCTAAGGAGCGAAAGGAGATAGGCGACGTTTCGGGTCGAGACCCACCCTTCTTCTGTCTCGATCCGAAACGTCGCTTATCTCCTTCGCTCCTTAGATGCTGCTGCACCCGCTGAGTTTCTCCAGCCTTTTGTGTACCCTCGATTCTCCAGCATCTGCAGTTCCTTCTTTAACAACTCCCTGTATTGATCACCGCATCTACCCGGGGAGAGAGAGGGGTGGAGCCGGGGCTGTGTGCGTGAAGCACGGCGACTGGAGGGGCGGGAGCGTTGTCCCGGGACCGTAAGGGAACGACCCACCTCCCCCTCTCCCCCTTCTCCATTCCCCCTCACCGTCGACCTTTTGCTTCCCCCTCCAATCCTCTGCTCTCTCTCCACCCCTCTCTTCCCCCCTCCACCTGGGGTAGATCTACCCGGGCCGAGAGTACATTACTCCAGCTCGGGGCCCAATTGGGAGCTCTCAGCGGCCTTGAGCCTCCGAATCGGCCGTTGCAAATCCACCTGCCTGTCAGCACCGCCAGCGGTGGAATCCAGTGCCGCGCCGCCGCTGGCGGTCAATTAGGTGAGCTGAGCCTACGTAATTGACGCTCGCTCGCTCTTCCTCCGCTAGGCTCAAGACACGCCCCCCTCAGTGAGGCAGTTGCGATAGCTGCCTCCCCTGGTGCTTTTTCATTACAGTTTTATGATGAGACCAGCGAGCCTAACTTTAATATCTTTACACATTAAATAAGTTACCTGGACTATGGAAGGCCAGGACATGTAATGAAGGGATCTACAAACATTACATTGGTGACATACAGAGAGATAGTAACAGGCGCACGCTTATTGCCGCGCTCCATCCAGTTTCTGAAGGGTTGTGCAATCAGAGGGGAGGCTCAGCTCGTCGCTGCCTCACCTCTCATCTCTCCCTGTATTTGCAGCAGAGCTGTGCAAATTTGGCGATTTTGATTATAAAAAATGATCAGATTCATATAGAAATGACATTTATAACACAGTTCAGTGGAAAAATCTTTATATTTTATTTTATTATTTTTCTTTACTTTTCTTAACAGCCATTTTCATTGGGAGTATGATACGTGAGGCTCTGCCTCCCCTGCCTCCCCTGACCGCATGTCCCTGGTGAGTTGAGGTTTAAGTGTGAGGTGAAGTTTAGTCGAGGCGAGGGGTTTAGTCGAGGTGAAAAATAAGATTGATTTCTAGGAAAACAAAAAAAATCAGTATTCCAATTTAAATTGGAAGAATATCTGGACTAGTCGCTTCTGGGGCCCCTCCAGGATTAGGGGCCCTGAAGCTGAAGCTTCATTAGTTTCATAGTAGATCCGCCCTTGGTGGCATCGGGTATGATGCCGAATTCGGCAGTGTCCACACTGATACTCTCATTAGGGTGAACACACAGGACCTATTTTATTGGGGTGCTGTCCCTCGGTGTCAGAGCGCATGTGTGATGAAGCTGGTGATCTTGGGGTTGTCCCGCCAGCTCAGTCCTGTCTCGTTAAAGGAAGAGGCGTGGCAATCTCAGACTCCTGAAGAGGCGTGGTAATCTCAGACTCCTTCCTGCAGTTCACCCTTGCCTCAAGGTGAGGCACTGGTGGTCTCCGGATTATCTCAGCGGCTCAGTATTTGCCCGTGTGTGTGTGTGCAGTCCCTCGTTGTCCGTGGGCAGGAAGAGACACTGGCATCTCAGTCTCAGTAGAGGCACTGGCTGTCTTGGACTTCTTCCCGGCAGTCCAGTCTTGATCACATGGCGGTGCTGGTCGTCTTGGATTTGATCAGTGGTTCAGTCTTCATTGAACATAAGACGGGAACACAGCTAGCAGGGAGGCATCCCACTTTTTTTTTCTCTCTCTCTCACACTCTCTACCTCTCCCTCTCTCTTGAACAAAACGCAAGGTGCTAGATTAACTTTTTCAGTGATAATGACAAAGAGATAAACATACAGTGGGAGAATTTTCCAACTCTTCAAAATGATAAAATGGGATGTCTCACTCTTACCAGTGGGATGTCCCACACTTGAATCAGTAGGAGACTCGAGTAGGACCAGAGGGCAGAGTCTCAGAATAAAAGGACGTACCTTTAGAAAACGGATGAGGAGGAATGTCTTGAGCCAGAGAGTGGTGAATCTGCAGAATTCATAGACACAGCCATGGAGGCCAAGTCTTTTGGGTATTATTAAAGTGGCGATTGACAGGTTCTTGATTAGGTAAGGGTGTCAAAGGTTATGGGAAGAAGGCAAGAAAATGGGGTTGAGAGGGAAAGATAGATCAGCCATGATTGAATGGCAGAACAGCCTCGATCGGCTGAATGGCCTAATTCCGCTCCTATGTCTTTAGATTAGCTTAGTTCAGAGATACAGCACAGAACCAGGCCCTTCAGCCCACCAGGCCCAGCACTATCCTGCACTCTAGGGACCATTTACATTATTTTCTGAAGCCAATTAACATACAAACCCTGTATGTCTTTGGAGTGTAGGAGGAAACTGGAGCATCCAGGGAAAACTCAAGGGATTCACAGGGAGAACATACAATCTCCATACAGTATAGCGCTCGTTGTCAGGATCGAACCCGGGTCTCTGGCGCTGTAAGGCAGCTGCTCTACCGCTGCGCGACGGAGTATTAGTTCAGAGATACAGCATGGAAACAGGCCCTTCGGGTCACTGAGTCCACGCCAATCAGCGATCACCTCATACTCTTGCTCTATCCTACACACTAGGGATAATTTTTTTACAGAAGCCAATTAACCTACAAACCTGCATGTCTTTGGAGTGTGGGAGGAAACCGGAGTCGCCAGAGAAACCAACAGATCACAGGAAGAATGTACAAACTCCGTACAGACAAGTAGCTGTTGTCAGGATTCAACCTGGGTCTCTGGTGGTGTAAGGCAGCAACTCTACCACTGTGCCACCATGATGCTCCTTGTGGACTTTTGCACCATGACTTGATGGAAGTTGAGTTTATTGTCAGTTGCACAAGTAGGTGAAGTACGGGTACAACGAGAAACTCTCTTGCAGCAGCTTCACGGGCACGTGGATTCGACACGCAGGAAATGTCTTCACATGCCCACCGACCCGGCACGAGATACCGACCAGGTGTCAGGGGTTATGGGGAGAAGGCAGGTGAATGGGGTTAGAGGGAGAGGTAGATCAGCTGTGATTGAATGGCGGAGTGGACTTAATGGGCCGAATGGCCTAATTCTACTATCACTTGTGATCTTATGACCGCGACCCCGGCGGTGTTTCCGGCTGAGAGGTCAAGTGCGCCAGCCGCCGGAAGTGAGTGATGTTTTAGGGGAGTGAAACAACAACAATAATAAATAAAGTCTCATCAGCGCTGTCATCACCGCCGCTGACATGCCGTCCGCAGTGCGGCTGGCGCGGGACCTTTCCGCGGGCACATTGAATGCGGCGATGCCGACAGCGCAGCAGTTGGTGCCAATAGCAGCAGCAGCAAGAGCAGCAAGAGGAGCCGGGCAGCGGCGGCGGTAGCAGCAGCAACAGCAGCAACAGCAGCGGCGGCGAGCGGCAACGAGCGGCTGCAGCTTGAGCGGAGGCCACGCACAGAGCTGGAGCCGGGGAGGGCACGGAAGGGAAGGGAAGGGAGTGGCGGCGAGTGTGGAGCCGGGGCCGGCCTGGGCATGGCTGAGATTTAACTGCAGCTGCTGCAGCAATAACAGCAGCAGCAACAACTCGCGGGCTCCTTTCCCCCACAACTTCGTCTCTTGGTCCCGAGTGAGAGCGGTTCTCGACCCTGGGCAGTGAGAAGATGCCGGAGAGCGTCGGGTGTCTGCATCTTACCACCCGGTGAAGGCGGCCGGCCGTCCATTCATTTATTTATCCATTCATTCCCTCCTTCCTGTCAGTCCATTACCAAACCCTTTCCCTCCCTCCACTGCTTTGTTTTGAAGGTAAACGTGGACCATTCTGCCAAGGATGTTGTATCTCTACCAGCTGTGGCCTGGAGAATAGATTCGCCACTTTTTTTTGGGGGGGTGTGGGGGGAAATCAGAACTTGTTTTTGTTTCGTTGTCTTATGTGCTTGGATTGGAGAGTCAGCTGAACAATGAAGAAATCTGGAGCGCACATTAGCCTCAAGAGCAAAAATAAAACTTCTAAGCAGCTGGTGCCGGATGAATACTGTGATGGAAACAGAGTTAAACCTAGCCAGGATCGGGAGCCAAGGGGTGAAACGCAGAGAGAAAAGGTGAGTTCACCATCGTTGGAAATGTATGTAATGGAGAATTCGTAAAGTACGCACAATTTCATTTCTAACATTGTTTTTAATGTGTAGCATATTGGGAAATAATTATTTTCAAATCACTGTGAACATATTAGGAGAATCCTAGACTGGACATTTGCAGCACACTGATATCCAGTATTATTTCAGTTGAAGGTTAAAGCGCAGCGAGTTAAATTCACGGTCTTACTGGCATTTCCAGATATTGAGTCCTAGACCCTTATCATTGTTAACGTGATTTCTTTTTCAATAACTGCTCTCAAACAAAAAACCCATTTTCAATCTCTGCTTTTTTGTTGCTGCTTTTATTGCCCATGTCCGGCTGATCACTTCGGTTCCGCTGGTAATCAAACAATCTTGCCAATATAAGAACAAGGAACTGCAGATGTTGTTTTACAAAAAAAGATACTAAGTGCTGGAGCAACTTCAGCAGGTCAGACGCATCGCTGCGGAACATGGATAGCGACGTTTCAAGCCAGGATCTTACTTCATTGGAGGAGAGGAGGAGAAGGCTGGAAGACTGGAAGAAAGGAGGAGCAGGACGAAGTCTGGCAAGGGACTCAATAGTATGAACATTGAATTCTCCCGTTCTGGGTAACTAACCCCTCCCCGTGCCACACCTGGACGCGCATCCAGTTCACTATTCCTTCTACTGGCTCCACAATGTACACCTTTTTAAAAATCCTATTCACACATCTTTTGTCTGTACATCTATATGTAGCCTTTGTCCGCAATCACTTGCCACAATCGGTATGAAGAAGGAACCCGACCTGAAAGGTCACCTATCCATGTTCTCCAGATACCTGCCTAACCTGCTGAGTTACTCCAGCATTTTGTGACAATCTTGCTAGGCTCTTGTCATATCAAAAACTTAGTAATGTAGTAGAAGTACACTGATAATGTAGCGTATTTTTGTACCCTCTTCATGGTTATAATTTCTTGCTGTGTCCGAGGTTTTACTTGATTGTTTACTGATACTGACAAGAGTCATACAGCATTGAAATAGGCCTATGGACCAGCAGCTTAGAAGCTTTCTTTTTGATCTTGATGCTGTTGTGTGCGCCAGATTTCTTAATTGCTCTGCTGACTCCCCAATCCAATCTTCAATTTAAGCATGCAAATAACAAAATGCTGAAGGAAGGTAAGTCAGCATTTGTGGATAGAATGGGCAGATGATGTTTTGGGTTAGGATCTTTCTTCAGTCAAAGTGTCTTGATTTGAAATGTCATATGTCCATTCTCCTCACAGAAACAGCCTGACCCATTGAGTTCCTCCAGCACTTTGTGTTTTGTTGAAGATTCTCAGCATCTGCAGTTTCTTGTATCTTAATTTTGTAAATATGTTTCATTCTGGCAAATGGAATTAAAATAAAATGTTGAAATATTCAGTAGGTCAGGCAACATCTCGTGAAAGTTAGCATTTGATTATTATAAATTAAAAGTCGAACATGTTGGACAAAAGGAACTGCAGTTCCTTGTATACAAGAGAAGGCACACATGCTGGAGTAACTGAATGGATCAGGCAGCATCTCTGGGGAACAGGGATGGGCAACGTTTCGGGTTGGGTCTGTGGAAGGGTTCTGACCCGAAATGTTGACTCCATGTTCTCCAGAGATGTTGCCTGACCCACTGAGTTACTCCATCATGGAACAATATAGCACAAGAACAGGCCCTTTGGCCCACAATATTCATGCCAAATATGATGCCAAGACCATCTCTTATTAACGTACACATAATCCATATCCCTCCATTTCCTGCATATCCATATGCCAAAGCAATAGTCTCTGAAATGCCACTATCGTATCTGCCTTAACCACCAACCCTGCCAGCGCATTCCAGACACTCACCACCCTCTTTTTTAAAAGAAAAAGCAGCCTTGCACATCTTTAAACTTTGCCCATCTCACCTTAAAGCTATGCCCTCTAGCATTTGATTTTTGCATCCTGGGGAAATAGGTTCTGACAATCTACACTACGCCTCTCATAATGTTGTCCTCTATCAAGTTTTCCTGCAATCTCTGGCATTCCAGAGAAAATAATCCAAGTATGTCCAACCACTCCCTGAAGCAAGTATATCAGGTGCCTCTTCACCACTCTATCTACTTGTGTTGCCACTTTAGAGGAGCTCTGGACTTGGACATCCAGATCCCCCTGTACATTAATGTTGTTGAAGGTCATGCCATTAATTGTATATTTTCCTCATGGCATTCGACCTACCAAAGTGCAACACCTCACACTTAATTGGGTTAAACACCATCTGCCATTTCTCAGCCCATTTCTGTCGCTAAACTATGTCCCTCTGTGTGCCTTGACAGCCTTCCTCATAGTCCGCAGTATATCACAAACAGCAGAGGTCGCTTGCACAGATCCCTGCAGAACACCACTGGTCACAGCTATCCAGCCTAAATATTGTCCTTTCACCATAGCACTCTGTCTTCTATCAGTAAGCTGGTTTTAAATCCATACGACCAAGACACTGTTAATCTTGCGCAACTTAATCTTCTGGATCAGCCCACCTTGGGGGCTTTATCAAATGCCTTACCCATGTAGCACGTTGACTTTTTAAGAAGATTCTGGACGTATTCAGTATGCCAGGCTGTATATTTGGTGCTCTTCCTGCAGGTGTGGTCTGAACTCTGGAGTATTTACATCACTTTCTACTTTTATTTTAGATTCCCAGCAGCTGTAGTTTTTTTTGAGTTTCAGGTCAATTACTTTGAGCATTTGTAACCTCCTACTAAGGTGAAATCAATAATTTTATAGTGCTTAAAGATTTTTGTAACTACAATCTGTTTAATGTTGTCAATATCATATTTTATTACATCAATATTCATTCAAAGTTTGCATTGTCCAGTATTAAACCTTTTTCACAATTTTGATTAACTTTAGCATCTGACCTAGGGTTTTCTGCCACATATACTGAAAATATCAGCATATGTGAAACTGTTGAATCTGGTTAGGTTTTCTTCCAAAATCTTTTTGGATTTTATTATTGCCAATATTTGGGTTAGAATTATCCAAAGATTTATTGATCACTTGCTTCGATTGGTCAAGAGAAAGTGTTACCTGTTTCTATTTCCTTTAACATTTTTTACTGTCAAGTTCAGTGAAATTTCCATGTTTTGAAATATTTGTAATTGCAGATTAAGGAAATTGTACAGCAGAAAATGGTAGAAACTTATCAGCTGAGTCAGGCTTGTAGAGAGAGTAGATCAGTTAATGTACAGGCTACACCCTTCATTAGAACTGAGGTTCAATCAGTGTAATGGACTGTGGAATGAAACACAAGATAGTTTGGTCTCTACCAATGCTTATTGATCAGGAGCTTTCACCATTTGTGTTTATTTCATCGAAGGTTTTCATTTTCATGTTAATTTTGTATTTCTTTTGAATGGCTCATTAACTTTGACTGACATGGAATGTACGGTAAATATACGATGTGTAGGAAAGAACTGCAGATGCTGGTTTAAATCGATGGTAGACACAAAATGCTAGAGTAACTCAGCGGGTCAGGCATTACTCCAGCATTTTGTGTCTACCATGTCAGTCAATGTTGCACTTGGTTAAAATATTTCGTACCATGGAGGACAAAATGTGAAGGTAATGGTATTTCATGGCTCAGCTAGCCAATTTTCTACCTTAACATCACATCAGACTTTGTAATACCTTGAGTTTATTATCATTCATTTTTTCATCTTGCTCCATGGTCTCATCCCATTTTATATATGCAATTTTCTTCAACCCTGTAGTGCTTTGTGATATGTGCTCCTTTGGTCCAGGCAATAGACAATAGGTGCAGGAGTACGCCATACGGCCCTTCAAGCCAACACCGCCATTCATTGTGATCATGGCTGATCATACACAATCAGAACCCCTTTCCTGCCTTATCCCCATATCTCCTGACTCCGCTATCTTCAAGAGCCCTATCTAGCTCTCTCTTGAAAGTTTCCAGAGAACTGGCCTCCATCGCCCTCTGAGGCAGAGAATTCCACACACTCACAACTCTCGGTGTGAAAAAGTGTTTCCTCATCTCTGTTCTAAATGGCTTCCCCCTTATTCTTAAACTGTGGCCCCTGGTTCTGGACTCCCCCAACATCGGGAACATGTTTCCTGCCTCTAGCTTGTCCAAACCCTTAATAATCATATGTTTCAATAAGATCCCCTCTCATCCCTCTAAAACCCAGAGTATGACAGTGCCGCCATCCCGGGAATTAACCTTCGGAACCTACACTGCACTCCCTCAATAGCAAGAATGTCCATCCTCAAATTAGGGGACCAAAACTGCACACAGTACTCCAGGTGTGGTCTCACTAGGGCCCTATATAACTGCAGAAGGATCTCTTTGCTCCTATACTCAACTCTTGTTATGAAGGCCAATATGCTATTTGCTTTCTTTACTGCCTGCTGTACCTGCATGCTTACTTTAATTGACTGATGAACGGGGACCCCCATATCCTGTTGTACTTCCCCATTTCCCAACTTGACACCGTTTAGATAATAATCTTCCTGTTTTTGCTACCAAAGTGGATAACCTCACATTTATCCACATTAAACTGCATCTGCCCACTCACCCAACCTGTCCAAGTCACCCTGCATTCTCATGGCATCCTCCTCACAGTTCACACTACCACCCAGCTTTGTGTCATCTGCAAATGTGCTAATGTTACTTGTAATCTAAATCATTAATATATATTGTAAATGGCTGCGGTCCCAGCACCGAGCCTTGCGGTACCCCACTAGTCACTGCCTTGTACTGTTACTGTGTTTATATTGCTCAAACATTGGCAGCTGCCCCTTCCATTTTCCATGTTTTGGAATGAATTAATATGGCCTCTTTGGCTCTCTAAGCGTCTCTCTTTCAAGCCCACCTTTTTATATAATCTTTTAGCTACTTTTCTTGATATAATAATATCAATATTATTTGATAGCTCTCCCGCGATTTGCCTTGGAATGCTTAAGATGTTTAATGAATGCAAGTCATTATTGCAATTGATAAATTTGACTGAGCATTCAATTGTAGTCAATCTCAACAAATTTTTTGAGAAATAGGAAATAAAAACTGTAAATGCAAGAAATATTCAGTAGGTTATGCAGCCCCTAAAGATATATACGTTTCAGTTCCGTGACCTCAGAACATGGAAAAATTAGAAAACAGTCATGCTTTATTTTAAAGAGGAGAAGGGAGTGGTGGGGAGAACAAATTAAATGTCTGGGCTAGCGTGGAGACCAATAAAATATGAATTACATTGTTGTTGAATGAGGAAAGAGGGTGGTGATGTTTGTTTCTTGCTGCTAATCTGTGGAAGGTGAATGTAAATAGACAGAAAAAAGAGAAGTGAGAAAAACAAATGGGAAAATGCTGGACCAGTGAGATGTAGAATTCAGCAATTGCTGGAAATTCAAAATGAAGGAGAATGCTGTCAACATAAAAACAAGACTGCACATACTTGTGCAAAAACAAATTGCAGCAGGAACGGTGGTGGTTCAGGCAGCATCTTTAGAAGGAAATGGCAAATGAGTTTTTAGATCAGGACCCTTCTTCAAACCTATGAAGCAGAGGGGAGATAGCTGGTAGAAAGAAGCGAGGGGAAGGTATAGGGGGAGAGCTTGTGAAAACCTTGCAGGTCAGGCAGCATGTGTGAAGAGGGAAAAATGAATTACATGTGAACTAATAAAGGAATTGAAAGCAATAAAGCTGCAAATATGGGTAATCTGAAACAAAGACTGTCCCATATGGACAAGCGCCCCATGCATCACATTAGCAGGTCATCGATCCATTTCACCAATGACACATCCCCTGCTTTCACATGGGGACACTGCAGTTTCTTCTGACACAAACAGGAAAGGCTTACCTGGTTACTGAATGCAGTATTGCGTCCTGAGGGCATGCCCAGACGCGAGTTCCTTTAAGCTCTTGTTGGGCTTTGTTGAAGCCAGTGCAGGTGAACAAGATATCTGCATTTCATCCGAATTATTGTTCTGCATTCAGTGCTCACATTGTAATGTTTTCTACATTAGAACAGCCAAGTGCAGCTTGGGGGATTGTTTCGTGAAACACTAATTTTCAGTATACTGGGTTATATTGAGCTTTATTGCATTCCCACTCTGAGCGCTCTTTATTCTGCAGCTTATAACATGCCAGTTTGGTCATCGGGACATAGGTGATAGGAGCAGAATTAGGCCATTTGGCCCATCAAGTCTGCTCCACCATTTAATCATGGCTGATCCATCTCTCCCTCCTAACCCCATTCCCCTGCCTTCTCCCCATAACTTCTGACATCCGTACTAATCAAGTCAGTTTGTAACTTATGGACCTGAAATCTTTCTTTCTACACATGTACTACCTGACTGCCAATTATTTCCAGCAATTTTTGCTTTATTTCATATATATAGCATTTGTAATCTTTTGCTTTTTATTTGAAGAGTTGGTATTACTGTTTAAGAAGGAACTGGAAAATCGAAGGTAGACAAATGCTGGAGAAACTCAGCGGGTGAGGCCGCATCTATGGAGCGAAGGAAATAGGCAACGTTTCGGGTCGAAACCCTTCTTCAGACTGATGTGAGGGGGGGGGGGGGGGGAGGTGGAAGGAAGAAAGGAAGAGGTGGAGCCAGAGGGCTGAGGGAGAGCTTAGAAGGGGAGGAGAAAGTAAGGACTACCTGAAATTAGAGAAATCAACGTTCATACTGCTGGGGTGCAATTACTGTTATTTTCTTATTTTCAATTTTGCCAATAAATAAAGACAGAGGTATAAAAATAAGCTGCTTCAAGTTTCACCAGGATAGTCGAAATATGAGCAGGCTAGTTGATCCATTGGGAGCAACTTTCCACTGTCACCATAAACCACTGCCCTCTAGTTTTAATTTCCCCCTCCTTTGGGGGGGGGAGGGTGCGGGTGGAAACTGTGGCTATTGATTTGGTTAATGCCCCTCATAATTTTACAACCTCCATAAGGCAACCCCTGAGCCTCGTCTACTCCAGGGGGGAAAAAAGACCCAGCCTTTCCAGCCTGTTTTTATGACTCAAACCATCCAGGCTCAGGAAAATCATGATTTAATATCCAAAAGTCTACTGATCTTGGTTTTTTAAAATGTGATGTAATGCAACATCAATTCAAATGTCATTCTGTGAAGCTGCACTACCTTTTTTGGGTGGTGGTGTGGAAGGAGGTGGTGATGATGTGGGGGGAGGGGAGGGGAGATAATGGGGCTGTGGAGGGTGAATTCTGTGCTTCACGACCCTTGGTTGAAAAAAAATCTTTTGTCATCTTAACCCCAAATGGCCTGCCTATTTTGATTGTGAGATAACTGTTTTTTAGATACCACTGCCAGGGCCAACATCATCCGTGAATCCCAGTCATGCCTATAAGAGTTTTGTATGATTTGCTAAGATCGAATCATTCATCTAAAGTTAAGAAAGCATATAGCCAGTCTGATTGAAACTATTTTAAATCAAAATAAGCTTATTTTCTCAGTAGCTTTTGAATCGTTAGGTTCATTAGCAGCTAATAGTGTAGCTCCATTAACAAGAAAACTGGAAATATCTGCAATTTCATACCCTTCAATTTTAAATAGTGAGGCCTTGCTTGCATGGTAAAGGAGTTTAAAAATGTATCATAAATGTAGAATTTCTTTCTATTCCTTTCTATTTAGCGAATTCAGATCACGTTAAGCCAATTCTCTGATGCTACGTGTTTTTCCCAGCAATCTCCACAAGTACCTTTTAGATCTTGTGTTTTATTTCTGCAAATTCATATCATGAATAGAATTCCAAGAGACTTATTCTCCGAGCAAGTTGTGATTTATTTCTTACTGCTTGGAGAATCGAGGGTACAAAAAGCTGGAGAAACTCAGATGGCATTTTCAGCTGGTCAGGGATAGGGAAACGAAGATATAGACGTGATGAGGAAGATAAGGAACAATGAGTGAAAGGACGTGTATCGGTGATAAAGGAACAAGCCCATTGTAAGCTGTGTGGTGTGAAAATGAGAAGCTGGTGCGATGTAGAGATTGCCAGGAGGGCGGAGGAGACAGCAAGGTTAACAGTTGGGATGCAGAAAGCGGAATAAATCGGATAAGTTAATCGGGTTTTTATATAGTAGATGAGGTTGGAGGAGGTGCATGAACGTTTGCTTTCATGCCCGGAAGGGGTGGGAAAGTGCCCGGGGAAGGGAGTTTCGAGGGGTCAGACTTAAATGAATTTGCGGGGTACCTTTGTTTGAAGTGAGGCCATTTGTGATGACCTGGTGTGGAACACCTCATCCTGGGAGCAGATGCGGCGTATTGGAGTCCTTACAGGAAGCAGGCCAAAGGCCCTCAATTCTGTTAACCCTTGCTGCTCCCCTTCCCAGCCCTCGGGCCCTGGCCTCTACCCTTTTCGCCTATCTCCTTCGCTCCTTAGAAATTTATTTCATTTGCTGCTATCATTTTGCAGTGCTTTCGAAGTTTGCTTTGGGCAGTGCCCATCAATGCTGAAATTGAGTGACTATTTTCATTGGGAACTATGGCTATAGTTGCGAGATTGGGCACGGTCAATAATTTGCTTCGACTCAAATTATGTTGATGGGAATTTTTTAATGCAAGTTTGTACAGGCAGGCATTAGTTATTTAAGGCCAGATGTAACGAGGAAATGGTGTCTCACAATGTAAAATGAATATATATTTCTCAAAATCAATAACTATAGGGATCCTGTTGACTATGGTTTTGTACATTTTTATGGGAATTTGTTGAGAGTTCAAGAAACATGAAGGTGGGAGGAGTCTTTTTGAATGATAGATGACAAATGGAAACCTTTTGAGTCAAATTGCCTTATTTTGTGCTGTGCGCAGCATATAATAGCTAAAATTGTAATTATTGTTTCACACTGAAAACATTAATGAAACTGCTTAATATTAAGTCTATTGATTAAAAATTAAATACAGCTAAAGCAGGCCAAATTCATTCTGTGCTTGAGTCTCATGTGGTTGATAGGTTAAGTGACCTCTAAATTTCCCAAACTATGTAGTATCTTGTGTGTGTATGGGGGCGGGGGTGGGGGGGTGTAGAATAACATTTGGATTGATGTAGCATTAATGTAAATGGGTGGTTGATAGTTGGTATGGACAGGAGGCTGAAGGGTCTGTTTCTGGACTGTTTATCTCTGCCTCTGTGAATTAAAGTGTGACATTTCGCCAATGAGTGAGATGAAAGGTGAAAGCCTTATTTTGGGTTTTAAACCCATGATCTGGACTGATATGTTAGTGCAGGAGTAAAAGTGTGCTTCACTTTATGTTCAAGTAAAATTATCTTTGAAACCTTTCTTGAGAATTTGTTTTGGGCACCAGCATTTACCATCCATAAATTCAAATACCTACTAATTTATATGTAGGAAGGAACTGCAGATACTGTTTAAACCAAAGACAGACACAAAATGCTGGAATAACTCAGCGGGACCGGCAGTATATCTGGAGAGAAGGAATGGGTGATGTTTTGGGTCAAGAAACGTCACACATTCCTTCTCTCCAGAGATGTTACTTGTCCCGCAGAGTTACTCCAGCATTTTGTGGCCATCTACTAATTTATGGCGCTTCCTTGTCATTGGGCCTTGTTGTGTGCCACAGCACTTCACATTAATTGAATTGCACACCAAATAGAAGCTTGTCAAGCATACATAGTTTCCAGAATACATGACCAATTAACCTATTCTATTTTAGTGTACAATTCAGCATAATGTCTTTTTAACATTTTGCAGCAAGTGGATGTAAATTGTGCGTATATAATTAATCTCTATAATAATTAAGATGGATAAAGTGAATTCTCAGTCTTTTTCCTGGAGTACAGGATTCTAAAACTAGAGCATATGTTTAAAGTGACTGATCCACGGGGCAACATTTTCATTCGGAGGAGGAGTCCTTATCTTGAATGAGCAGCCAGTGGAAGCAATGGGAGTGGATACAATTATTAATTTCAAAAGATGGCTATATGGAAAGGAAGGGTTTAGAGGGCTATGGGCCAAATGCAGACGAATTGGACTAGAATTCCAACCTGATCAGCGTGGACAGGTTGGGTGGAAGCGCCTGTTTCCGTACTGTATTGCTCTCTGATTCTACATTATAACCATATAACAATTACATTGGGATCTGCATTATAACCATATAACAATTACAGCACGGAAACAGGCCCTCTCGGCCCTTCCAGTCTGAGCTGGGCAAATGTGCTGAGGAATGGCAAATGGGGTTTAATTCGGATATACGGTGCCCTCTATAATGTTTGGGACAAAGACCCATCATTTATTTGCCTCTGTACTTCACAATTTGAGATTTGTAATAGAAAATCCTGTTTCCTGTTTCCGTGCTGTAATTGTTATATGGTTTTGTTATATGGTTATATGGTTAAAAAAAAATCATATGTGATTAAAGTGCACATTGTCAGATTTTATTAAGACCATTTTTATACATTTTGGTTTCACCTATGTAGAAATTACAGCAGTGTTTATACATCGTCCCCCCCATTTCAGGGCACCATAATGTTTGGGACACAGCAATGTCATGTAAATGAAAGTAGTCATGTTTAGTATTTTGTAGCATATCCTTTGCAATGCAATGACTGCTTGAAGTCTGCGATTCATGGACATCACCAGTTGCTGGATGTCTTCTCTAATGATGCTCTGCCAGGCCTGTATTGCAGCCATCTTTAGCTTATGCTTGTTTTGGGGGCTAGTCCCCTTCAGTTTTCTCTTCGGCATGTAAAAGGCATGCTCAATTGGGTTCAGATCGGGTGATTGACTTGGCCACTCAAGAATTGACAATTTTTTAGCTTTGAACAACTCCTTTGTTGCTTCAGCAGTATATTAGGGATCATTGTCTTGCTGTAGAATGAACCACCAGCTAATGAGTTTTTAGGCATTTGTTTGAACTTGAGCAGATAGGATGTGTCTATACACTTCAGAATTCATGACGCTACTACCATCTGCAGTTATATCATCAATGAAGATAAGTGAGCCAGTACCTTCAGCAGCCATGCATGCCCAGGCCATAACACCCCCACCACCATGTTTCACAGATGAGGTGGTATGCTTTGGATCTTGGGCAGTTCCTTCTCTCCTCCATACTTTGCTCTTGCCAACACTCTGATACAAGTTAATCTTCGTCTCACCTGTCCACAAGACCTTTATTCCAGAACTGTGGTTGGTCTATTAAGTACTTCTTGGCAAACTGTAACCCAGTCATCCTATTTTTGCAGCTAACCAGTGGTTTGCATCTTGCAGTGTAGCCTCTGTATTTATGTTAATTAATTCTTCTGCGGACAGTGGTCATTGAAAAATCCACACCTGGCTCCTGAAGAGTGTTTCTGACCTGTCGGACTTGTTTGGGGATTTTTTGATCTGTTTGGGGATTTTTCTTTATTATAGAGAGAATTCTTCTGTCATCAGCTATGGAGGTCTTCCTTGGCATGCCAGTCCCTTTGCGATTAGTAAGCTCTCTTTCTTCTTAATGATGTTCCA
The DNA here is from genome assembly GCA_035221665.1 of Okamejei kenojei. Taxonomy (NCBI): domain Eukaryota; kingdom Metazoa; phylum Chordata; class Chondrichthyes; order Rajiformes; family Rajidae; genus Okamejei; species Okamejei kenojei. The sequence continues at coordinate 51,681,069 of CM069140.1, read as the reverse complement.
AACAGTTGATTTTGGTAAGCCTAAGGTTTGGCTGATGTCTCTAACATTTATTCTTGTTTCTCAATCTGATAATGGCTTCTTTGACATTCATTGGCACAACTTTGGTCCTCATGTTGATGAACAGCAATAAAAGTTTCCAAAGGTGATGGAAAGACTGGAGGAAAGACTAGGTGCTGAGAGCTCTCGTATACCCGTATGAAGGAGGCAATTAAACAAACCTGAGCAATTGAAAACACCTGCAAAACCATGTGTCCCAAGCATTATGGTGCCCTGAAATGGGGGGGGGGGGGCTGTGAACACACACAGCTGTAATATCTGTCAGGTGTTGTATTTTGGCGAATCAGGCCAGGACCTTAGTGAACAGAAGGTTCCTGAAAGAGCAGAGGCAACAAGTACAGGTACATAGTTCCTTGAAAATGGGATCCCAGCTAAATAGGTTGGTGAAGAAAGTTTTTAGCACCTTGGTTTTCATCAGTTCGGGAATTTAATATAGAATTTGGGATATTATGTAACAGTTGTGTAAGATGTCAACGAGGGGATAATAATGATGCCATTAAGCGTGCAGAGAATTAAGAGTTTGCCAGGATGAGAGGGATGGATTGGTTAGGAAGGCTAAGTCTTTACTCATGGAGTCATAGAGTGATACAGGTGGAAACAGGCCCTTTGGCCCAACTCGCCCAACACTGCCCCAGCTACACTAGTCCCACTTGCCTACGCTTGGTCCATATCCCTCCAAACCTGTCCTATCCATGTACACGTCTAACTGTTTCTTAAACAATGGGATAGTCCCAGCCTCAACTACCTCCTCTGGCAGCTTGCTCCATACACCCACCAACCTTTGTGTGAAAAAGTTACCCCTTGAATTCCTATTAAATCTTTTCCCTTCGCCTTGAACCAATGTCCTCTGTTCCTTGATTCCCCTACTCTGGGCAAGAGACTCTGTGCATCTACCCAACCTACTCCTCTCATGATTTTGTATACCTCTATTAGATCTCCCCTCATTCTGCTGTGCTCCATGTAATAGAGGCCCAGCCTACTCAACTTCTCCCTTGAGCTCACACCCTCTCGTCCTGGCAACATCCTTGTAAATCTATTCTGAACCATTTCAAGCTTGACAATATCTTTCCTATAACATGGTGCCCTGAACGGAACACAATGTTCTAATTGCAGTCTCACCAACATCTTCTTCGACTGCAACTTGACCTCCCAACGTCTTTACTCAATACTCTGACTAATGAAGGCCAAAGTGCCAAAAGTCTTTTTGACCACCTTATCTATCTGCGACTCAACCTTCAAGGAATCATGCACCTGTACTCCTAGATCCCGCTGATCGACAATACTACCCAGAGGCCTACAATTTACTGTGTCGGTCCTACCCTTGTTCGACGTCCCAAAATGCAATACCTCACACTTTTCTGTGTTAAATTCCATCAACCATTCCTCTGCCCACCCGGCCAATCGATCCAGATCCTGCTGCAATCTTTCACAACCATCTTCAATAGTGCAAAACCACTAACGTTTGTATCATCAGCAAACTTGCTAATCTTGCCCTGTATGTCTCATCCAAATCATTGATGTAGATGACAGAAATAGATACAATTATTAATTTCAAAATACACTCCTTGGAGAGCAGGAGGCTGAGAGATGAGTATGAGGCAATTGGTGGGGTGAATGCACAAATTCCAGGGTAGGGGAATCAAGAACAAGAGGGTTTAAGATGAGGGGGAAAAAGATTTAAGAATAACCTGAGGGCAACCTTTTCACACACAGGGCAGTTGGTACATGGAATAAGCTGCCGGAGGAAAATGTTGTGGGAGGTATGATCATTTAAACATTTAAAAGTCTTTTGGAAATAGAGGGGAAGATAGAGATAAAGGACTGGCAGATTAGTGTGTAAAGGAGCAGGGTGGTTGGGAATGGTTGGGATTTGGAGATGGTGGGAGAATGGGGGCCTTCTGGGGTGGAGGTGGAGGTGGGGACCAGGGGAAAGAAAGAGCAGGTAGGAGGGGTATTACTTGGAGTTGGAGAAATCAGTGTTCAAACTGATGAGTTGTAAGCTACCCAAGTGGAATGTGAACTGCTGTTCATTGTTCTGTTTCGGTACATGTTCCTCCAGTTTGCATGTGGCCTCACTCTGGTTTAGGACAAACAAATAATGTATCACAGGGATCAATGTCCACTGTTTATTATTAAAAGTTTGGATATGAATAGATTGGCATGGTTAGTGAGTTAGCGAATGATACTGGAATAGTGGATAGTGAAGAAGGTCATCTGAGATTACAACGGGATATTGATCAACTGAGCGGTGGGCTGAAGAATGGCTGATGGAGTTCAATTCAGATAAATGTGAGATGTTGTAGTTTGATAGAACAAGCCATAAAGAACTTGCACAGTAGGGATGGGGGAGTGTTGTTGAATAGAACGATGCAGATAGTTCCATAAAGGTGGTGACGGGTGGTCTGTGTGTTTGATATGCTTGCCTTCATTAGTCAGGGTATTATGTACAGGAGTACACAAATATTGGTATTAGGCTTGCCTTCATTAATTAGGGTATTATGTGCAGACATGAATATTGGTACAGACATTTGGGGTATTCTGTACCGTTCTAGTTGTCCTGCTATAAGAAGGGTATGATTGAACTGGAAAATGTGCAAAAATCATTTCTGCTCTAGGAGTTTTGAGTTATAAGGAGAGGCTAGAGAGTCCGGGTCTTTTTTGTCCCCGGAGTATAGGAGGCTAAGGGGTAACCTTATGGAGGTATACCAAATCTTGAGGGGTTAGATAAGGTGAACAGCCACAGTCTTTTCCTCAGAGTAGTGGAATCCAGCACTAGCGGACATGGGTTTAAGTTGGGACAGGGGGAAAGATTTTAAAGGGACCTGAGCAGCAACTTTTTTTACACAGGGTGGCATGTTATGGAAACTGTGCTGTTGTAATAATTGTGTTAAGTTTTGGTTCATACTTCGTTCTAAAAAATGTATTATTATTTTCATAGGCAGAGCCTGGATCCTCTCCATTGCCGTTCAGGAAACTCAGTAATCCTGATCTCGCCTGTTCATCTGGAAAGGTTTATAAACCCCAACACCAATTTAGTGAAGATGATGCAAAACTTCGAAGAGGAAGCTTTGGTGGCGCATTGGGAGGTGAAGAGTTGATTTAATTTTTTGCCAATAATAGAGTTCATGATGTAGTTATTTAAACATATAGACATTGAAAATTATACCTTCCAGAGTAGCTTGGCTGGTAGTATGTCTAGAATTCTGCATTCATTGATAATTTTAAATGTGGTATCAACCATCCATTGGAAAAAATATCAAATGTAACATTTATCTCAAGCTATGCAAAAGTATTTCTGTCACTAACAAACACACTGAAAGCTTTAGGATCTGATGTCAACTATTGATAATTTGTTAAATTTTTGCTCCATACTATGCGTAGGATGTGGAAATATAGAAAATAGGTGCAGGACGAGGCCATTCGGCCCTTCGAGCCTGCACAGCCATTCATCGTGATCATGGCTGATCATCCACAATCAGGAACCAGCGCCTGCCTTATCCCCATATCCCTTGATTCCTCTAGCCTAGAGCTCTATCTAACTTTCTTTTAAATTCATCCAGTGCATTGGCCTCTACAGCCTTCTGTGGCAGAAAATTCCACAAATTCACAACTCTCTGGGTGAAAAAGTGTTTTCTCATCTCAGTTTTAAATGGCCTCTCCTTTATTCTTAGACTGTGGCCCCTGGTTTTGGTCTCCCCCAACATTGCAAACATTTTTCCTGCATCTAGCTTGTCCAATCCTTTTATAATTTTATACGTTTGTATAAGATCCCCTCAAATCCTTCTAAATTCCATTAAATACATGCCCAGTCTTCACAATCTTTCCTCGTATGACATTCCCACCATCCCGGGGATTAACCTCATGAACCTACGCTGCAATGCCTCAGTAGCAAGGATGTCCTTCCTCAAATTAGGAGACCAAAACTGCACACAATACTCCAGATGTGGTTGTACCAGGGCCCCGTACAACTGCAGAAGGACCTCTTTACTCCTATACTCAAATCCTCTTGTTATGAAGGCCAACATGCCATTAGCTTTCTTCATTGCCTGCTGTACCTGCATGTTTACTTTCAGTGACTGGTGTACAAGGTCTTGTTGCGCTTCCCTTTTTCCTAATCTGATACCATTGAGATAATAATCTGCTTTGTTCTTGCTCCCAAAGTTGATAACCTCACATTTATCTACATTATACTGCATCTGCCATGCATTAGCCCAATCACTCAACCTGTCCAAGTCAGCCTGCAACCTCCTAGCATCCTCTTCGCAGTTCACACTGCCACCCAGCTTTGTGTCAACATCAATCTCTGTCTGGAATGTACTTCTTGATTGTGTCTTCTTAGCCCTCTCGAGCATTGATTTCTAAACATTCATTATCATCCGGGTGAGATCATTTCTCCTCGCTTCTGTTTTAAGTAGGCCACTTCCAAGAAGCATTAGCACTGTATCAACCATACAATCCCTTTAAGAACAAACTTGGATAGGTTGCACATTCTCTTATTTGAGTCATTGAGCAAGATAGTGATAAGGTACCTCTCCTGTTAATATCTCATAAACTGAAAATTAGTAGTTTATTTGTACTGTTTTCCATCTATTGAACATTCCTCCAATAAATGCCACTGTCCTAAAGAGATTCACTTTGCAATTTCCTGGGATCTTATACTATCATGAATAGCTAAAGGAATTAGATCGATATTTTGGGGATTTCAAAGAATGAGGAGTGATATTATTAAAAGATGTCAGGTTTTGAGGGGACTTGACAGGAAATATATCAAATTATTTCCCCTCATGGGGGAATCTAGAACAAGGTGACATTGTGGTCATTTATGGTGACATTGGAAATGTTTTTCCTCTCAGGATGGAGAATCTCAGGAATCCTCCATTGCAGGATATTGTGGAGGCTATATCATTGGGGATATTCAACGAGAAAACAGTGACGCGGCAGTGACTTTTATTCCAGTTTTATTCTAGTTTTTAGTTATTGGTCACTATACATCCATGTCATCTTAATGACGATTAATTCGCCTACTTTGTTGTGAATACTCTGCATTTATATACAATACCTTTTTAAGTTTGCCTTTGCTTAGTTTTGTTTGATATTCTCTTTTGAATATGCTCATACATACCGCAAGTACAAGGTTAATTCCCGGGATGGTGGGACTGTCATATGCTGAGAGTATGGAGCAGCTGGGCTGTACACTCTGGAGTTTCGAAGGATGAGGGGGATCTCATTGAAACATATAAGATTGTTAAGGGCTTGGACACGCTAGAGGCAGGAAGCATGTTCCCGATGTTGGGGGAGTCCAGAACCAGGGGCCACAGTTTAAGAATAAGGAGTATTACCCTTGTAATGGACTGTTCAAACTCCTACCTTCCGGCAGATGTTACAAGGCCTTCTACGCTCGTACCGCCAGACTCAGGAACAGCTTCATCCCCAGAGCTATAGCTGCTCTGAACCGGCCCTGCTGAGTGCCCCCCACCCCCATGAACTGTCTCCCTCGGATGGTCACGTCGCACAGACACATTTGCACTTTAGATTGTTTTGACTGTTTTACTGCATTACTGTTCTTTTTATAAATCATGTTTCTCGGGGTATCTAAATCTAAATTTTATTAGTTGTTTAAGTTATGACATCGGATGGAAGCTGCATACCAAATCTCGTTGCACATATATGCAATGACAATAAAATATATTATTATTATTAGTGAGCGATTTAGAATGGAGACGAGGAAACACTTTTTCTCACAGAAAGTGGCGAGTCTGTGGAATTCTCTGCCTCAGAGGGCGGTGGAGGCAGGTTCTCTGGATGCTTTCAAGAGAGAGCTAGATAGGGCTCTTAAAAATAGCGGAGTCAGGGGATATGGGGAGAAGGCAGGAATGGGGTACTGATTGGGGATGATCAGCCATGATCACATTGAATGGCGGTGCTGGCTCGAAGGGCCGAATGGCTTACTCCTGCACCTATTGTCTATAGTACATTCCCTTTAATTCCTAACTTAAATGGCCTTTTGCAATATGGTTCCATGGTCAGTTAACTCGTCCCATCCCACCCAAACCGCCCCCTTTCCCTGCAACTACACGAGATGCAACACCTGTCCCTATATCATCTCCCTCGACTCTGTCCTGGGACCCCGACAGTCTTTTCAGGTTAGGCAGGTGTTCACTTGCACCTCCTCCAACCACATCTACTGTATCTATTGTTCAAGATGTGGATTCATAGAGATTGGCGAGACGAAACATAGACTAGGCGATCTTTTTGCGAACACCTTCGCTCAGTCCACCTGGACCTACCTGATCTCTCGTTTGCCAAGAACTTTAATTTCCCCTTCCCATTCCCACATTGATCTTTCTATCCTCGGCCTCCTCCATTGTCAGTGAGGCTAATCGGAAATTGGAGGAACAGCATCTCATATTTTGCTTGGGCAGCTTGCAACCCAAAGGTATGCATATTGATTTCTCCAATTTCAAATAACCTTGGCAATCCCTCTCCCCCACCCAAGTCGCGCCAGGTTCTCGTTCCCCCCTAGCAAACAGCTAATAATGGCCTGTTTCCTTTAGCAATGTTACTTTTTTGCATTTCTTTTATTCATTTGATCTATATCTCTCTGCATCACTGTCTATTTCTTTTGTTTAAGTTTCCCCTGTCTAGCTTGAAGAATGGTCTCAACCCAAAACATCATTCATTTCTTCTCTCCAGTGATGCTGTCTATCCTGATGAGTTACTCCAGAATTTTGTGTCTATCTTCGCAGCTATCCTGCAGTCTTTTTCCTTATCTCGTTTCTATTAGTTAAGGGCTAGACGTGCTCCTCTAGCTGTGCAATTGGGAGTTCTCATTTGTCTGAATTACATACACCTTTTTTTCTGACCCTCCCAGTTGTTTTACTACTCTACCCAAGGGATGTGTCAACCACAAACATGATAGAATCCAGCTAATTTGCACTTTCACTATTGGTTATCATTGTCAGCCCTTCATACTCGAGTTCAATGTTCTGAGTTGCAATTCAGGATTCAAACACTTTTGGTTGAATAAGTTAAGGGCCAGTCCCACGAGCATGCGACCTGCATGCGGCAAGTGCGACCAAACTGGAAGCGGGGGCCGCGTGATCCCCGTACAGGGCCGGTCCCACCAGCATGCACCTGCATGCGGCGAGCCCGACCAAACCGGCAGCGCGGGTCGCGCGGAGGTTGGGTCAGTGACGCGAAGTTGAAGCGAAAGTCCGCGGTAAGTTCGCAAGGACAGAGGCACACAGAGAGGGTCACGGAGGCACACAGAGAGGGTCACGGAGGCACACAGAGAGGGTCACGGAGGCACACAGAGAGGGTCACGGAGGCACACAGAGAGGGTCACGGAGGCACACAGAGAGGGTCACGGAGGCACACAGAGAGGGTCATGGAGGCACGACGTTTAGGCGGTGCGTTATGCGTCGAGGCTTATTTTGTTTCATTCAGTTATTTTATTTGGGTCACTTGAAGTGGCATTAGTTCCTTTACTACTGAATTGATTAAGTTATGGGGTGACTGAAACTCACTTGTGGCACTGTTTCCTGTTTTGAATTTTTAATTCTGATTTATGTTCTGTGAAATCAGTAAGCTTTCAAAGTTTATATCTGGGCAGTTGCAAATAACTCTGCTTTGAGAAGTTCAAAAGAAACTTATTGTGGAAGCAAAAATATTCTAGTAGTCTGCAGGGTTTTTTTGCAATGTTTGTCACTCTAAATTTTGTATTTCCTTTTCCTTTGCATTAATTTGGTCTCGGTTATGGCTGAAATAGTAGATTTTTTTATTTTTTTTCTCACAAGCATTGATTCATGCTACTTTTAAATTCTTCCTCCCAGGAATGCAACTGACTTCCTATCTCCAACATTGAGTGGCAAACCGCAAGTCACAACTATCTTCACTTTGAACATGGGAAGAAAAATAGACATAAGTGACTTCATTACTCATTTTCATAGCCTCTGCTAACATTGTTCCTGCCATGCCATCAAGTTGGATTTGCGGCTGCAGCGGGTAGCAGTTTTCGGTGACCATGGCACTGAAATGCAAATGACTTTCTTCACCCAAATGTTATTCAAACTATGAATTCGTTAATGAATGGGTTCTATGGAGACTCAGTCAATGAACGTTGAATTGACAGAATCATGGCATAGTTGCTTATGGTCTAGCACAACTATGCGGCTGTGATGCCTCTCTATGCTCTTCCCTGATCCATATCCCTCTACTTTTTTTTAAATCCAAGTACCTGTCCAAATGTATTTTAAAACGTTTTAATAGTATCTTCCTCTGCCACATTTTCTGGCAGCCTGTTAGAAATATTCACCAGCCGCAGTGTGGAAAAACATGCCTCTTGGCTCGCCTTTTGACTTTCTTCCCTCTTATTTTAAACCCATGACTTCCAGTTCTAGATTTCCTATCCCTGGGATAAGAGATTCTGACCATCTATTATTGAGTGCATGTTGATGTGTTTAGGTTTTTGAGGCTAACTAAGCTCCAGCTCTTTTGTGTGATAAGTTACAGGAGCAGAATTACGCCAGATAGCCCATCAAGTCTACTCCACCATTCAATCATGGCTAGTGTATCATTCCCTCTTAACCCCATTCTCCTACCTTCTCCCTGTAATCTTTGACACCCTTACCAATGAAGAACCTATAAATCTCCCCTTTACAATATCCAAAGGTTTGAATCCTCTCCCCATTTAGAAAATAGTCTACGCCTTTATTCCTACTACCAAAGTGCATGACCGCACACTTCACTATGCTGTATTCCATCTGCCAATAGCTTGTGCACTCTCCCAACCTGTTCAAGTCCTTCTACAGACTCCCTGCTTCATCAACCCTACCTGCCCCTCCACCTTTCATCGCATCATCCGCAAACCTGAGGGAGAAAGGAATATATTGGCGAGACCAAACGTACTCTTATACATCGGTGAGACCAAACGTAGACTGGTATAGGTTGATGAGAATGTTATGTCTTGACCAAATATATCTAATTATTCAAGTGAATGTCTTCATCTGGTTTTAGGGAACTATTTACCCGCTAAAACTTTGTTTTAGTGCTTTTTTGATAGTTTTAAAATCACACTGGGTAAATAGGCTCCTTGCCTCCGGCTGAGTCTGTGCTGACTCTTGAGCATCCATATATATTAATCCTACTCTATTTTTCATATTCCCATCAACTACTCTCAGATCCTACCATTTCCCTGTACATTTGGGGGAATTTACAGAGCTAGGATGTGGGAGGAAACGAGCACCTGTAGAAAGCCCACATGCTCAAGGGAGAGTTTGCAAACTTGACTCAGACAGCATTGGAAGGTTTCAGATATCGGCTCTTTCAGCTGTACCACTATGCTGCCCTCTATTCAGTGATATTTAGTTATCACATTGATCATAAAACATGTCAGCAATTTAAATCTTAAGAATCACATTTAATTTTGTTGTTTAGGATTAAACCAATTTGTGTGGTTTAGGAGTACAGCATTGTAATCTGTATAATTTTGTACAATATCAGCATTTATGATGAATGGGAAATATCTTTAACTCTAAGGTGTGCAGGGAAAAGGAAATATAGCATTTCACTCTAATCTCTTAAGTACCATGTGTTATTCAGCTGGGAGCATCAGATTCTGCGTGCTGTTTATCCATTTATAATTCTGTGTTGGATCCTCTGAAGAATTTGTCTGAAAAATCATTTCCCATCTTGCCAAGGGGATGCTATTTTCTGGTTTGATGAACTGAAAAACAAAATAATTTGTTTTGCAATGTGTATGTTTCTGCCCCTGGGTCTTTATTATTTTCCTTTTAAATCTGGTCCAACAGTTGCCTTCGCTGACTTCAGTGATTATCTCTTTACACCAAAAATAATGATTTATTTATTTTCATGACAAATATAGGGGGAAAGAATAACAAGCAGGGTATTTCAATATTCATGTGTAATTTGTTGCATTAAAAAAAAAAATAGTATTGGCACATTTCCATTTTGTTTTAGAGCATTTATTCTTTATGTAAATAGATTTTGCATCTCGGTGGTCACTGAAGTGGCTAATAAAGCTGGTTTTGAAGCACCTTCATGTTTTAGTGGCAGGTTGACTTGCATTGAAGATGACGTAAGCTTTTCATCAAATTCGTTTGATGTTACTTCTGTAGTGGAAGACTTCTGCTTTTGTGGAAGAGGTGCCTCCAATTGCTCTGCAACTCAGAACTAAATCTTTTTGGTTCAAGATGCAACTGATAATTATTTATCCGTGGCATGATTAAATGATAGTGAAAATGTCAAACTTCAGTTTTCTTTTTGGATTGTAGTAATAATGTTTATTGGTGTGTGGGCAGACATTTATTGTTTATTTTCTGCAGCCATGCTTGTCTAGTATGAACATACAAAGGAGTAGGAATTGGCCACTCAACCCCTCAAGCGTGCACTACCATTTAATATGTACACTCCACATTCCTAATAAACCATCAGTAACCTTTCATCCTATGTTTAATAAATATCTATCTACTTGATAAATATCTATCTGCCTTGAAAAAATAGTCCCATTGACAGTAAAACAAATGGACTCATCTCTGTCTTGAATGGGTGACCTTTTATTCTTAAAATCTGACCCCATATTTCCATGTCAAATCTGTCACAAACTTTCAGGAACTTGCAACTCCCAGAAAATGTTTAATTTTTGGATTTGATTTGTGGATGTTTCTATGTCTTGGAATAGGTGCTGCATGTGTGCAAGTATTCAATGATGCACATTCTATTTTAGAAACATAGAAAATAGGTGCAAGAGGAGGCCATTCGGCCCTATGAGTCAGCACCACCATTTTTGTGATCATGGCTGATTGTCCCCTATCAATAACCCGTGCCTGCCTTCTCCCCATATCCCTTGACTCCACTAGCCCCTAGAGCTCTATCTAACTCTCTTAAATCCATCCAGTGACTTGGCCTCCACTGCCCTCTGTGGCAGGGAATTCCATAAATTAACAACTCTCTGGGTGAAAAACTTTTTTCTCACCTCAGTCTTAAATGACCTCCCCTTTATTTTAAGACTGTGGCCCCTGGTTCTGGACTCGCCCAACATTGGGAACATTTTTCCTGCATCTAGCTTGTCCAGTCCTTTTATAATTTTATGTTTCTATAAGATCCCCCCTCATCCTTCTAAACTCCAGTGAAGATGCACAGATGCAAAAGCAGAAACTTTGATTTGGTTACTGTGTGTGAATTTTCTTGGGTCTAGTTACTGCTAATCATATTATTATGGTAATTAACACTAAGATTTTACAAAAGGCGATCCACACTGAAACAAAAATGAAGAATAAAAAACCTTTCCACAGTGAATATTGATGGCTTTATCATTATTTCACACTCTTCTGATGATGAAACAAGCTTGATTTGCTAGCTGTCTATAATGTTTGTTGTTAAATTTGTATAAATTACATTTGGATATGCCTAATTCATAGGTATTGAAAATCCTCGTTTTCTATTGCAAACCAACACAACAAAATTTAATGGAAAACATTCTAGCTACAAAACACGCATTAGCTACCAAGCGTTTCATTCTTTCAACTGAAAGGATGCTGAATTAAGGTTAAGTTTTTTTTTAATGATTTGAAGTTGATATTGTATCTGTATACTGTGGATGCTCAATTGTAATAATGTATTACTTTCCACTGACTGGTTAACACATAACAAAAGATTTTCACTATACCTCAGTACAAGTGACAAAGGATGAAAGTAAACTCAAACTGTCAAAAGAATATTCAATAGCATTCTTTCGACTGCACAATTTTACCTTGTGTATCCTTTCCACTGTTGAGCTTGTCTCAAGCCACGTTCTCAAAATTTATGCGGATCAACTGGCTGGAGTTTTCCTGAACATTTTCAATCTCCCACAACAATGGTCCGAGGATCCCGTACTGAATCCAGGAAGGTGATGTGCCTCAATGAGTATTGACCAGTGGCATTTGGATTTGATTGTAAATAAGTGTGTTAGACAGGGTTGGTTATGACATGGATGAACCCAACCTCAGAAATGACCTAGACTGACTTCAGTTCGCCGACAACCACACAGATTGACAGCAGGTGTGATCTTGCTGGCTCCCCACTCTGTGCATGACCACTTGGAAATAGGAACATGTGTGTCAGGCTGTTCATCGATTACAGCTCAACACCAGTATTCCTTCCAAACTTCGTTTCAAATGTGGGAACTATGCAACTGGATCATATCGAACTTCCACATGTGTATGATGGAGAGCACACTGCATCATGGCCTGGTTCAGAAATTTGGAGGCTGCAGAAAAAGGTGCACCATTTCTGATCGCCCCACCATCGAAATGATCAATTGGAAGTACCGCCTCAAGAAAGCTGAAAATATCAGAAAATTCACACACATTGGCTTGGCCATGCTCTCATTTTGTTGCTAACACAAAGAAGGTCGAGGACCCTGATAACCATTGCCTCCAAGATCAAGAACAGCTTCTACCCATCAACCACCAGGTTCTCAAATGACCCTGCAAAACCCTAATCACAACCCTATCTCGGCACAGAATCACAACCGACTGCACTACTGTGGTTGTTCTGCATACTTGGTTTTTGAACTTTCATGGTCTAGTTTACTTGGAATAGGTGATAATTTATTGTATATTGTTGTTGTTGTTCTTTATGCCAGTAAAGCTGTTGTTCCATTTATCTTGTTGCATACGATAAATAAGCATGCTTTCTCTTGCCCTCTTCCTCCATTTTCTCTTCTACATGTATCAAAAACATTTACTTTTACATATATCCAATTATAATCTTCCATCCAACTAGTTCATATCCTCTACCTCTTTAAACAAGACACAAATGTTAAGTTAAACGATAAAGTAAATGTGTTCTTAGCAATGCAAAGAAACCTATAATATGAGGTAAAGAAATTGGAAAATATCGCCATCAACCACAATTATATGGAATTCAGTGGGTAATGCGAAAGTGAGAATATCCGAGTCAGCGGAAAAGTAGAGGCCACACAAAGTGCAAGTCATTCACGACAAGGCTTTGTCTCGTTTAAGCAATGACATACCCAGCAAAGCACTGAGAAAAAAACAAATATATTTACCTCCTTAGAATCTGAATGAAGTTTTCTGGCTTTTTTTTGAACAGGTAAACATTTGCTGACAATTTCCAGTGGGTATGGACCATCAACGGGTCGTGTGTCTGCAGAATCTTCCAATTTGGTGCGAATGCGGAATCAAGCATTTGGGCAGTCAGCTCCTTCTCTAACTGCTGGCATGGTAAGTCCACACCACTTTTGAGGGCATAATTGAAAAATAAGTTCTGTGCTAGGTATATTTCATTTTTTCAATATTGCAACCTTATTTCTGTAAGCATGAGTATTTAAAAATAGTGATTTTAAGAGTAAAATAAATTTGAACGAGCAATGAATAAATAAGTTTATTGGCCAAGTACTCGCATGCAAGGAATTTGCCTTGGTGCTCCGCCCGCAAGTGACAACATGACATACAGTGACAGTTAAGAATGACACATAAAACATTAAACATTAATAATAAAACATTATTGATTAAACATGTGAATTAAATAAAATACCAGAGCTAAAGGAGGCTACAGATTTTTGGTTATTGAGTAGAGCTACGACTCGTGGGAAAAAAGCAGTTTTTATGTCTGGCTGTGGCAGCTTTGACAGTCCGGAGTCACCTTCCAGAGGGAAGTGATTCAAAGAGTTTGTGGCCAGGGTGAGAGGGGTCAGAGATGATCTTACCCGCTCGCTTCCTGGCGCTTGCAGTGTACAGTTCGTCAGTGGAGAGAAGGTTGCAGCCAATGACCTTCTCAGCTGATCAGACGATTCGCTGCAGCCTCCGAATGTCGTGCTTGGTAGCTGAGCCAAACCAGACCATGATGGAGAAGGTGAGGACAGACTCTATGATGGCTGTATAGAATTGGACCATCATTGCCTGTGGCATGTAGACAAAAGTGCTGGAGAAACTCAGCGGGTGCGGCAACGTCTATGGAGCGAAGAAAATAGGCAACGTTTCGGACCCAAATCCTTCTTCAGACTGATGTCAGGGGAATGGGTGGGACAGAGATTGAATCTAGTCGGAGACAGTAAGACTGGTAGGAGAACTGGGAAGGGAGAGGGGATGGAGAGAGAGAGAGAGGGAACGCAAGGGCTATTTGAAGATGGAGAAGTCAATGTTCATGCAGCTACCCAAGCAAAATTGCCTGTGGCAGATTGTGCTTCCTCAGCTGCCGCAGCAAAATGGCGGCGCCTTGCTCGGCTGCGGCTGCACTGGCTCCCGATAGCAATAGAATTTTAACAGTAAATAACTTACTTAGTCCGGAGAGTTTGATGGTCACTGTTCAGTGTGACGGGGTACAGGTGGTGTGTGAATGTGTTGGATCTGCGTGCATCCAGCAGTTCAGCGGTCGTGGATCCGGCCACTCTGGATACTCTACAGAGTCTCGGACTGCTGCGTCGGCTGCAACCAGAGGCCTACGAAGCTGCGCAGTCTCCTACCAGCACTGGCCGCACTCGGAGGAGGCGGTGCGACAGGAAGCAGAAGCGCGGCACTTGGGGGGGGGGGGGGGGGGGGGGGCGGCGGCGGCAAACGGCGAAACTAAAGGCTAACCCCTGCAGAACACCACTTCCATCTATTCTGCTCGCTAACGTCCACTCCTTTGAGAGTAAATTGGACTACCTGAGCCTGGATTTGGTAACCAAATGGGAGGTGAGATTTTGCTGCGGCCCGACCTTAACAGAGACATGGTTAAACTCCTCTGTTCCCGACGGCGCTATTAGCGTGGAGGGGCTAACAACATTCCGGTCGGACAGCAGCTGCGTTCTCAGTGGCAAATCCTGGGGGGGTGGTGTGTGCATTTACACTAATAACAGCTGGTGTAATAATGCCACTGTGGTCTCAAATCATTGCTCCCCAGACATTGAGTTTTTGACAATAAAGTGCATAGAGGATGTCTGTGTCACCAAGACCATCACTATGTGGGCCAACCTGAAACCCTGGATGACCCCCGAGGCACATGGAATGCTGAGAGCACGAAATGCCACATTCAAATCCGGTGACTTGGTGGCACTCATATACGCAAGAGCCAACCTGAACCGAGTCATCAGGCTGGCAAAGCGTGCCCATGGTCAGAAAATCCAGAGCTTCTTTCATGACCCCATGAACACCAGGCGCATGTGGCAGGGAATCCAAACCACTACGGACTATAAGACTGCTCCACCACCCTGTGAAGACAACATAAACTTCCTCAATGAACTCAATAAATATTTTGGACGGTTCGAGGCATTCACCTGCGAGAAAGGGCATTCCTCACTATGATGAACAGGCACTCAGTCTTGATACAGTGGATGTCCGGGGGACCCTAAAAGGAGTGAACACACGGAAGGCGGCAGGCCCTGATAACATACCAGGCCGGGTGCTCAGGGAATGTGCTGATCAGCTGGCACATGTCCTTACTGACATCTTCAACACCTCGCTGAACCAGGCTGTTGTCCTATCGTGTTTCAAGACTGCCACCATCATACCAGTGCCAAAGAAATCCGCAATGACATGTCTCAATGATTACCACCCTGTAGCACTCACTCCTATAATGATGAAGTGCTTCGAGAGGCTGGTCAGGGACCATATTACCTCCAGACTCCCCTCCACACTTGACCCGTTCCAGTTTACTTACAGACCAAAACGCTCCACAGAGGACACCATATCCTCCGTACTCCACCTGAGCCTGGAACATCTAGAGGAGAAGAACACATATGTGCGAATGCTGTTCGTGGACTTTAGTTCCGCATTTAATACAATCACCCCTCAGCACTTGGTAAGCAAATTGGGTTCATTGGGCCTCAGCACTCCCTTGTGTAACTGCCTACTGGACTTCCTCACTGACAGACCCCAGTCAGTGCGGGTTGGAAACAACACCTCCAACATCATCTCTCAGAGCACCGGTTCCCCTCAGGGCTGCACCCTGAGCCCACTGCTGTTTACCCTGATGACCCACGACTGTATTTACTGTTAGTACAAACCACATCATGAAGTACGCAGTGGTGGGTCCTATCCGGGACGACAATGGACTGGCTTACAGGGAGGGGGTTAAACAACTCTTGCACTGGTGCAACGTGAAATATTTGATCCTGAATGTTGACAAAACAAAGGAGGTCATCGTTAACATCAGGAGAAACCGGCAGTGTCACACACCACTGCACATTAATAACATTGATGTGGAGTTGGTCAGTAGCACTAAGTTCCTGGGGGTGCAGATCATGAACAGTCTGACCTGGTCACAAAACATCGCATCACTAAAGAGCGCAGCAGCGTTTGCACTTTCTGCGCCGGATGAGAAGAGCTCACCTCCCCCATCCCGTCCTCACCACTTTCTACAGGGGCACCATAGAGAACATTTTGACCAGCTGCATCTCTGTCTGGTTTGGGGACTGCAAAGCCTCCGACTGGAAATCCGTGCAGAGAGTGGTGAGGACGGCTGAAAAAATAATCAGGACTTCTCTTCCTTCAATCCGGGACATTGCATGCAAACGTTGCTTGTCCAAGGCCAACAGCATTATAAAAGACCCAACACATCTCCATCATGGACTGTTCACTCTGTTGCCCTCGGGCAAAAGGTATCGCAGTATAAGGAGCAGAACGGCCAGGTTTTGCAACAGCTTCTTCCCCCAAGCCATCAGACTCTTGAATTCCATATAATGTGTCGCCACTATTATCTATTTTATCCCATATCTATTTTATCTTTTTTTCTATTTTATCCTTTTGTTCTTTTATGTTGCACGGTGAGCCAGATGCAACGAATTTTCGTTCAGACTTGCATTTGTCGGTGTATTTTTGAATGACAATAAAGTCTTTGAAGAAGGAAAAAAGTCCATCCTCTGTTGTGCCTTTTTGACTGTGGAGTCTGGTGGCCCCTTCATTTAAGCTTCTTGGAAATGATGGTTCCCAGGAACTTAAAAGACTCCACAATTTTTTTTATTTTTTTTTTCTAACTGGCAGAAGACTCTAAACAGCATTTCAAAATAAATATCCAGAATGGTTTCTTCATTGTCATGTATACCAGGAACATTTAAATATATATATTTTTTTGCTTAAGCAAGACTATCCCCATACAAATAGAACTTATAAAACTCTCTTCTATATGATTTGATTACTACAGTTTGTTACATTTTTTGTAGTCCAAAATCAAGAACAAGTGCTAAACTGTCTTGGAGAAATGTTTTTAAAGATGGTAAACAAAATGAAATGAACTTGCCACCACAGAATGAATGGGCACAAAGGAAAGCTGTATTGTCCTTGAACCCTATTTCTTTGCCTTCCTGACCAACTTGCTGATCTGGCCAGGAACTGATATTTAATAGAAATTGAAATCATAATTACCTTGATACTGTAATTAATTCACTCCATTTGTAATGCGAGTAGAAACAAAATGCTGGACTTCCGGTGGCGCTATGGAGGGCTAGAGGATAACGCCAGCCAGCTCCGCGCAAAAAACGTGAAAAAACGGGGGATTAACGGACATGCCTGCTGCCTGCCGTCTCTGCACCAATTGTTGTGAGTGACGTCATCAGGCGCGCGACTAATTATGTCTACAACACGCAGCCCAACCGAAAAATCGAAAATTCGATCAACCAGGCAGAGACCGGCAGAAGGCCTGACTGAAGCCTCGGACTCGGGTAGGACCTCATCCCAGGAAGATGTGTTGAAAAGAACAACGAAAAAAAACTGAAAGTGAAGAACTTAAAACTTTTATTTCACGTGAAATTGTTGGTTTAAAGGAGGAAATAAACCAGATGAATACTGAAATGAAAGAATTACAACTTGAAACTAATTCCAATATTAATAACAAGGCTAAGAAAATATCGGAAGACTTGAAGAAAGAAATCACGGAAATGATGAGTGCAATGTCAAAGGGGATGAATGATAAGATTGAAAAGGTGAAAACCGACTTTGAAAAAAGGCTGAATCCTGTGGAGAAGGTACTGGACCAACAGACGGCTGGTATAAAAAGCCTTGAAGAACTAGCTGACATAAGTGCTGGGACTACAGCAAAGCTGGTTACAGAAAGTGAACGTCAAACGGACTTACTGACCAAAATAACCGAGAAATGTACTGAACTAGAAGGTCGCCAGAGAAGACAAAACCTAAGAATCGCGGGTATTCCTGAAGGGCGAGAGAAAGATGAAGACCCCCGAGAATTTACTGCGAACCGACTGCAAAATGTTTTATCTCTGGAACAAAAGCCTTTACTAGCCCGAGCACATAGAGTGAGGAGACGTCAGACAAGACTAAATGCCCTCCCCCCCCCCCCCCAAGACAAATGATTATAAAGGTATAATATGACTACGTCTTGGAGGAGATAATGCGAAAAACTTCGAGAAACAGAAACCTTGTATTTGAAGGACAAAGGTTCAGTATCTACCGAGATTACCCAGCAGAAGTTTCCAGGAAACGAAACGCATTTAATGAGTCTAAAAGTCTCCTGAGGGGAGTGGAAAATTTGAAATATGGCCTGACTTACCCAGCTACTTTAAGAGTTACTTTTAAAAACAAGGAATTTTTCTTCTCCAATCCTGTGGAAGCACTGGACTTTGCCCGGAGGATTAAGACCTGAGAAGGCCTTATCATCGAATATACTGACTTTCATGGACTTTACAAGAATCTACAAGACTCTGCCAGACTTTATAAGACTTTGCAGGTCCAGATGGAACTGGATAACCCTGGATGGAAGCTGGAGGAAGATGTGGATCGGAAAACCTCACATGGATACTAATAATTAGTATAATTACATTACTAACACAAATAACTAATACATATTAAAATCACACTGTGGTATTTTCACTAATCACTAATTTTACTAATAATATAATAACTAATAAATATCAAAATTATATCGTATCACTTTTATTAATTAAAATTAATTATTATTACTAATAACTAATGTTCATTTATATTGGAATGATTAGAGTCAAATATAGAGCTGGATTTCATTTAGAGATTCTTCTTTTACACCAGTAATTTTCATTTTTATTTTTTGTTTTTCTTTCATCTTATGTGTTTTTTTTATAATTAGATTTTCAAATAAGTTTTAAATATGTATTTTCATATTTTCAATTATTATAATCTGAATGTATATTTTTTCTTTTTTTAATGTAATGCCCCCGGTAAAATATCAGTATGGAATAATAATTCCAAAAAACCAGGGAGCTGGTTAAGTTAGTAACATCAACTACGGAAGTCTGTAGATGGTTAGCCATGCTAGTATGGCTAGCACTAACTACAATAATACTAGATGTAGTTTTTTCTTCCTTTGTGCACTATACTAACCTGTTAATCTATCCTCTCTTTTTTTATAAACGATTATTGTTTTTTTCAGTTTGAATGGAGTTATATATTGGATCAAAGGAGATATACACGTGAGAGGCATTCACGGGACTTAAAATTCATCTATTCGATGTTCGGGTGTAAGGTCAGGTCTGTCGGGCTGAACCATCGGCTCTATTACAGACCCCCATAGACAAAAGATGCAAGACTTAAAAATGAATATGGGGAATGAAGGAATAACGTTTTGTAGTTGGAACGTTAAAGGTATTAATGAACTAATTAAGAGAGGTAAAGTATTAGCACATTTAAAAGCAATTAAAGCTGATGTAATTTTTATTCAAGAAACTCACTTAAAAAAAGATGCTGAGCATAGGCTGAAAGCTAAATGGATAGATAAAACGTATCATTCTTTTACGCATAAATCAAGAGGTGTAGCAATATTATTTCGCAAAGGCATTTTATTTAAACATACATCAACCATAGCTGATAACGATGGCAGATACTTTATTGTAATAGGAGAATTAATTGCACAAAAAAATGATTTTTGTTAATGTATATGGACCAAACTTTGATAGTCCATTGTTTTTCAAGAAAATATTTAACAATATCCCGGAATTAACACAATATAACCTAATAATTGGAGGTGATTTAAATTGTACACTAGATCGTTACTTAGACAGATCTACAAGACAAGGGAAAACTAAATCACATTCCAGTGACTTATTAAATGCATATATGGAAACTACTAATATTAAAGATGTTTGGAGAGTAGAAAATCCCACTGGACGAGAATATTCCTTTTATTCGCCGGTACATAAAACCTACTCAAGAATAGATTACTTTTTGGTCGACGCCAAACTTATTTCACTCACTTATAATTCTAAATATCACAATATTCTAATTTCAGATCATGCACCTTTAACATTTAAGATTAAAATAAATGGTAAAACAGAAAAACGGGGACAGTGGAGATTTAATCCACAAATTAAAAAAAAACAAAATAACTCAGGAATATATTACAGAACAGATTAAGATTTTTTTCGAAACAAATAATAAACCGGAAATATCTTGTTCCTTATTATGGGAAACGTTTAAAGCATATCTCCGGGGAATCATGATTTCCTCTCAAGCATTTTATAATAAAAAGAATCGAAGGGATCAACAAGAACTGGAAAAGGAGATTAAACAATTAGATATAGAGAATGCAGCTAATCCATCCATAATATTACATAATAAAATTGCAGCATTGAAATATAAATTAACTAAAATATATTCAGATCAAGTTGTAAAACTTTATCAACATACTAAACAATTACAGTTTGAATTTGGAGATAAATCTCAAAAATTATTGGTTCGCCAATTAAGGAAGATGGAGGCAGAAAAAATAATCCATAGGATTAAATCACATAATGGCGAACTTTTAATACAACCTAATGAGAGATTAATGATATTAATGAGAGATTTATGCAATACTATAAAAACTTATACACTGCTAAAACAACAGAAAACAAGATGGGAATAGAAGCATTTTAAAAAAAAAATGTAATCTGAAGGGCCTGGACTCACAAATTAGAGAATTATTAAATGCTGAAATTTCAGTAAAAGAAATCCAAGAATCTATTGGATCATTAAAAAATGGTAAAACACCGGGACCAGATGGTATTGGCTCGGAATTTTATAAAACATTTTATGATCAGATACCACGTATCATTATATATTCGCTGGTAATACAAATATATATATATATATATATATATATATATATATATATATATATATATATATATATATATATATATATATATATATATATATATATATATATATATATATATATATATATATATATATATATATATATATATAATATAGCAGAAATTTACACAGCGAATTACCATATAATGATTTCAGACGTGGTTACAATCTGATCATAAAATGTTTTATAAAAATTATAAAATATATTATATGTTTTATAAATATATATAAATATATATAAAAATATATATAAATATATATATAAAATAGCAGTTAAATGCATCCATTATAACACTTATACCTAAAATAAACAAAGATCTGGATGAACCAGGATCATTTAGAGCTATAGCTCTTTTTAAATACTGATCAAAAGATATTTTATATTGCACAAAGGCTAAGATTTTTCACAGTTATTAATGAATTAATTCTTTACCCCGATCAAACAGGATTTATACCAAAACGATATTCTCATTTGGTTACTTGAGACGGTTATAATATTTGCAATATTTATTCGAAAAAGAGGTATTAAAAAAAGAAAAACATTTAAAACTGAAATCTAGTACCATTGTAAATATAAGGGAAAATTTTTACAATGGAAAAACAAGGGAATTTTAAAGATGGGTGTCCTTTGTTTTCATTTCAAGAATTACAACAAATTTATGGACTACATTCTAAAGATTATTTTAGATACTTACAAATCAGAGACTATGTAGAAGCAAACACACAGGAACTTAGAAATAGAAAGACAGAAATTTTAGATGAATGTCTAAATAAACATCCGACCACAGAAAAAAATGATTTCATATATATAATCCTATTGGAAAATGATGTCGCATCAACAGAAACATATAGACAATCCTGGGAAAATGAATTAGATCAAATTATAAGACCAGAGGTATGGGACGAAAGTTTACAACATATACACCATTGTTCGTTAAATGCTAGATACTCTCTTATACAGTTTAAAATACTACATAGATTACATTATTCAAAATCCAAACTACATAACATCTTTCCAAAAGTATCTCCCATATGTGATAAATGTCAACATTTAGAAGCTAATCTGACACATTCATTTACAAATTGTGTAAAAATTACAAAATTTTGGATAGAAATATTTAGGATAATTTCAAATGTTGTTAATATGAATCTGACGCCCGACTCAAAGTTAATAATACTAGGAATACTGGAAACAGACCAATTAATAACAACAAATCAAAGAATCTTTATTGATTATGGTTTAATAATTGGGAAAAAGTTAATACTAAAATTCTGGAAAGGTCCTACATCCCCCACAATCAAAATGTGGAATACAGAAATGTCGGAGACACTCCATCTGGAAAGATTGAGGCTTGTCCTAATGGACAGGTTGGATCTCTTCAGAGGGATATGGTCTCCATATATTGAATATTTACAGGGTCAAAGTGGCGCAGTGCGAGGGCTTGACTGAGACCTGAATAATAGAATGGATGAAGAACTACACATAATAAATCATGGTTATATCTCCAATGACGGATAATTGATTAATACTCCTTTCACTTCCTTATTCTCTATATTACTTTTCTCTATCTCTTCCTATTTTATAAAAAAATTAAAAAAGTGTATAGAAACAAAGTCTTAAATATTAATATTCATAATATTATGAATGTATCTAATAAGTATTTCGTATTAATATGTTTCTACAACTAATAAAAATATTTATCAAAAAAAAAGAAACAAAATGCTGGAGTAACTCAGCGGGACAGGCAGCATCTCTGGAGCGAAGGAATGGGTGACGTTTCGGGCCGAGACCCTTCTTCAGACTGATGTCTGGGGGAATGGGCGGGACAGATTGAATCTAGTCGGAGGCAGTAAGACTGGTGGGAGAACTGGGAAGGGAGAGGGGATGGAGAAAGAAGGAAAGCAAGGGCTATTTGAAATTAGAGAAGTCAATGTTCATACATTTACCCAAGCAAAATATGAGGTGCTGTTCCTCCAATTTGCACTGGGCCACACTGACAGCGGAGGAAGCCCAGGACTGAAAGGTCAGATTGGGAATGGGAGGGGGAGTTAAGGTGCTGAGCACTGGGAGATCAGGTAGGTTATGTATTTAAGAAGAGTTAAGGACTTGTCCCACTTTCCCGAGTTACTCACAAATTCTCCCGAGTTTTCTCCTTGATTCAAACTCGGAGAATTACGGTAATAGCCAACCATAGGTACTCTGGGCCTTTTTTTACTCATGGACATTTTTCAACATGCTGAAAAAACGTCCCGACTCACCTGATACCCCGAGTACCTACGGCTGGCTTTACGAGCCGCAACAAAATATCTACGGACTCCTACGGACATTCTCCGAGTTTGAATCACGGGGAACACTCGGGAGAATTTGTGAGTAATTCGGGAAAGTGGGACAGGGTCTTTACATACTTGCTAGACTTCAATGGGTGCACTTGCTCAAAGATTAAACTGGTAACTCACTGGGACTTTGCATCAAAATGAGTGACCTGATACAGTTGGTGTTGGCAGTTTTATTTTGTTACATGAACTCTCATGGCCACGCTAGAAGATCCAAAACCAAAAGCATCTTGGGACGTTAGCACTGAATTGCAAGACTATAGAATGTTAAGTGCATTGCTACAGTATCATAAGATCATCTTATATTTGCTGCCTTGGAAAGTGGATCCACCATAGACAGGTGCTGGAAGTGCAATTGATTCTCTTTGTATGCTTTGAGAAGAGCTCCTCTGCAGTTAAATCTGGTTTTTGCATTTTTAGGAATTCTGAAAACTTCTAAGATATAAATTAAGAGCAAAAGTGCTCCACTCAGCCATTCAAACTTACTGTGCCATATAATGTACGGCTGATATGATTTATAATCTAAAATTCCCATTTGGGTCTACCTGCAGTAACCTTTGCCTATCTGATGATTAACCTATCTCTGCTTAAAAAATATTAATTGGTTCGGCTTCTTTTATTCTTTGAGGAAGAGAGCATCGCAAACCCATGAAATTCGACGAAGTTTCAACCTATTTCAAGATTAAATGAGTGGCCCTTTATCTTAGTTTTGAATTTTTTTCCAGATGTTACACCCGTCTATCCCTCCAGTTCTTTATCTAATTTTTGTAACATGTTGAAACATGAAATGAAATAAAACTGCCACCTTGTGGTTGTTAAAGGTTGTGTTGAAAAGTAATGAAATGACTATTGAAAGAATATATATGCTACCTTTGCAGGTTATATAGAAAGTTAAAGATGTAGTAAACTGTCTATGCCCCTGAAATCCCTTAGTTATCTTTAATATTTAATGGCAGATGCTAGGATCTATTGCCATCCCTAATTTTGACAAAGAGCTGCTGAGCCACTGAATTAAATGGTCGATGTCCTTCTCATGCTGGTACACATAGAGTGCTGTTTGGGTAGGAGTCCCATGGTGTAGGTAAAGCAACTGTGATGGTAGACTGATTGATTTCTAAGTTAGGATAATGCATGACTTTGGGTGGGGTGGGGGGATGCACACATGATGGTATGCAGATGTTGGTGCTTCTGTGTTGCCACCTGAAACTCCTTTTCTCAGTGATTGAGGTTGGGGTGCTGTAGGCCAGGATGGCGCACAATGCAGCCACTGTATCTGGAGGTGCATAGACTCATAGGGTCCTGTGATAAAGGCACCACTTTCTGACTTCCTAGTCCCTTTCACTGTCTGCATTGTGATGTATGGACTGTACTTACCTGAAGGCGTGTAACGCCAGTAACAGACTAGACAATATCCATGGCAAAGTAGCCCAATTTGTTTGCTCGCCCATCCACTATTTGAAATTAAATCAAAGTTAACAGAAGCTTTACCAGGAGCACACCCTTTCATCAATTGAGGAGTAACTGGGTATTGTATATGTTCCTGTAATGTAGCAGACAGAAATCCTGCTTCACATAATTTTTTTACCTTTTTCAAAGAGCAGACATTGGTATATGCCACAGAAAAGTGTCTTGACTCTAAAATCTGTCACGATTTGGTATAAGATTTAGTATAATAAATTTGGTATAAGATTTGGTATAAGAAATATCAGAAAATACCTTGTCTGGGGCAGAACATTTCAGTTCCAATTTATGCAAGTTGTCTTAAGTAGTTGTTTGAACACAGTTAAATTGGATGTTAAAAGTAGGTTGGAGTTTTCTTTAATGTTTTCAAGTCTGCATCATGATTTTTGTGTAGACTACATGTTCACCTTAAATTGGAAAAATTGTTTTTAGAACAAATCGTGTTGCATTGGAAATGTTATTTTTACTGCTTAATATTTGTATCTCGCTCTCTCAAAACATGTTCTAAAACATCCTTTCAACATCCATCACAAAAGTGGTATTTGATCTCTGAATGATTAAAAAATAAAAATCTCATTATAGATATTTTTGCAGTTTTTAGTTGCAGTTTGTGTTAAGGTGGAGAATTATGCTTTTGTCATGAATTAACATGAATTGTCATAATTTTGTTGGTAGCCATGATGTTTCCCATTTTATCAAAAGGGATGAACATCCATCCATCTGGTACTCCATTGTGTACAACAAGGATGGCATTTTGGTATGGACATTTTGGGAAGCATTGAAATGACTGGAGACCTTAATATTGTTTGAATGGAATGGTTTCTGTTAAATTCTCAATTCGATAAGATTGTTTGTGTAAAACAGCTCAATTTTCCTCTTCAAAATAGGTAAGTCTTTATCATTAGGTTTAACATTCCAAATACGTTAAATGGTCTATTTAACATAACGTTCTTTAACACGTGGGTGTTCGTCAAATGTTTACTTTTTATCTCTCATCCTTCAAGATTGCTTTCCAGTTCAAGTACAATAGAACAATCTGGAACCCTCTAAAGGAGAAATTAAAATAAATAATTTCTGCCTTAAATGGGCAACCCTTATTTTCCAAATAGTGACCCTAGTTCTAGACTGCCTGTGCAAAGCTCTCCACTCTGAATTCCTAATGTTTCAATTAAGTTGCTCTTGATTCTCATAAACTCCAGCAGATAGAAGCCTTGGCACCAAGAATCGCTTTGATCCAGTTTCTCTTTGCTGGCTGTGTAGTACGATTGAAAAATAATTGGAGTTTAACTGTTTACAAAATAGTCCTGTATTGAGGGGAACATTTTTCAGCGATTTGTTGTGTATTCCAGAGGATGTTTAACTTTGCCTGAACCAATTTAGAATTTAAAAATGACACATTTAATTATATTTCTGATTGTGTTCCAACATCTTCCACATAAGCTGTTGCCTTATGATGGGGAAATAAATAAGGAGGGATTGGAATTGAAACCTAAATATAAAATTGTCAATGTTACAATTGGTATCGAGTGATTTAAATACAAATGTCAGTGTCTCAACGAATCCTACTTTTTAAATGCTAATAAGTTTTGTCAAATGAGTGCAAAATGTTTTGAAGCATCAAATGGATTTCACTGTGAAGTGAGAGACAATCGTGTTCACAGAAAGCTGTAGCACGATAAGCCAATTGCGTATGTATGTATTAAAGAAGGCTTTGTAATAAGAGTATTGGCCTGACCGCATTTACAGAAGCAAGATCAGACTTGCATGTTAAACATGTACAAAAGAGAGAAGTACATTTTAGCAAGACAGTTTTGTTATGTGCTCACCAAAGAAGCTTGGACAAATTGAAATCTTTTCATGATTGGGATTATCCATCCGTCCCTTCCATCATGTATCTCCTAACCCACCTTTAGTTTAGAGACAAAACGAAAACAGGCCCTTTGGCCCACCTAGTCCGCACGGACCAGCGATCCCCGCCCATTAACACAATTTTATACACACCAGGGACAAGTTGCACTTATGCCAGCCAATTAATCTACAAGCTTGTACATCTTTGGAGTGTGGGAGGAAACCGAAGATCTTGGAGAAACCCACGGGGAGAATGTACGAACTTCGTACTAAAAAAAATATATAATTTTCAGAGAGAGGTAGCAGTCTTGCAAAGCAAGGATGAGAAGATGGTGAATGAAATTGGTGCTTTTTATATTGACATTTAACAGAAGGCGATTTTAAACTTGCACACATGAATTCTTCTTTCTGTACTTCAGTTATTGAGTCCTGGACATGATCATGCTTTCTTTGGGATCTGAAGATAAGGCTGCCATTGGAACTGATTACTAGACCATACCCTGCAAGAACTGTTGTCATATGAGTGAAACTAAATCCTTGTTACTCACTGACTTGCTATCCGCAGGACCATGTCATGGCGCATTTATAAGTATGGCTGGGACTTTCTTCTGAAGCCCTTTGCTTGGGTCCAGTGAATCCTGTTTGCTAAGAGATGGATTGTATATGATGTCTTGTGCTGACAAATAATAAAATGTCATTAGTTGCTGTGTGGCCAGAGCCAAGGTCAGGGACAGAAATGCCAGGAGGTCAAGATCATGGGATGGTTTGGGACTGGAAATGTTGTCTACATGTGTGTCTGGAACCAGGGCTGGAATCAACAATGTAGATGCATTAATGGCCTGAGCTAGGATCCAGGATATTTGTATGTCTCTACTTGCTTTGACAATTTGAAATAGACCAGCTGAAATTTAGATAGAAATCAAAATTGGAGGACTGTTTTTGGTCCTTGCAAATTATCTTTGCGGTATTTGTGTTTTGCATTATATGTTAAAGTCCGTGCCCTCATCTATCAACAGTAACAATGATCTTCCAATACTGAGAATTTAGGAAGGCATTCAAAATTCTCATGCAAATTACCAGTTCCCAAGTATTTCTCTTCAGCAGATAGTCACAAAAAGCTGGAGTAATGCAGTAGGTCAGGCAACATTTCTGGAGAAAAGGAACAAGTGACGATTTGAAACGTCACCTATTCCTTTTCTCCAGAGATGCAGCCTGATCTGCTGAGTTACTCAAGCTTTTTGTGTCTATCTTCGGTTTAAACCAGCATGTACAATCCCTTGCTGCACACTATATGATATGTTAACGGACTTGACGATGACTGAATTTTCTGCAATGGGAAAGGAAAAATTATATCATCTCCTGTCTTGTATGAAAGTTGTTATTTTTGTATATCCCAGGTTTGTGTTCATGAGGCAAATTGTCTTTCATATACATTTTTTAATGTAATAAAAAAGACATACTAAACATGATACATTAAAAATGCACAGTGGTGTAGCGGTAGAGCTGCTGCCTTACAGTGCCAGAGACTTGGGTTCAATCCTGACTATGGTTGGTGTTTGTACGTTCTCCCTGTGACTGCATGGGTTTTCTCCAGGGGCTCCGGTTTCCTTACACGTTCTAAAGACTTAGTTTTGTAGGTTAATTGGCTACGGTAAAATTGTAAATTGTCCCTAGTGTGTAGTATAGTGTTACTGTACCGGGTGATTGTTGGTTGGTGTGGGTTGAAGGGCCTGTTTTGGTGCTGTATTTCTAAAGTCTAAATTGAATGGTTTAGTTTTAGTTTAGTTCAGAGATATAGCATGGAAACGGGTCCTTTGGCTCACCAAGTCTACGCCAACCATTGTTCACCTGTCCACAGTAGTTCTATGGTATCCCACTTTCTCATCCATTCCCGACTCAGTTGGGGCAATTTACAGAGGCCAATTAACCTGCAAACACACATGTCTTTCGGATATGGGAGGAAGCGGGAGAACCCGGAAGAAACTTGTATGATCACAGGAAGGATGTGCAAACGCGGACAGCACCCACGGTCAGGATCGAACACAGGTCTCTGGCATTGTGAACTGCTGCACTGCACTGCCCCCTCACTTATTGGTTATTCCTGTTAATACTTCATTTTCTGATTCGTATAGAACGAGCGATCCTTTCGTGACTTGATGGATAGGATTGTAAAGTGTGCACATCATACATACAAATTACAAAAGAATTAGAAAGGCAAGGGTAAATTCTGTTCAAAATAGTAGAATAAGATGTGATGACTATTAAATGACTTTGTAGTATTCAAAGTTTTGGTTTTGGTGCAGAATATTCTGAGTAAGTAATTTGCAGTACCCTATGTTTTTAGCAGTATTTGCTTACTTTAAGGTCAATTTAACCAAATGGACCAAGCCTTTTTTTTTGCTTCTCTAGTTACTTGTTACATTTTAGTAAAGTGTGTGAAGATGCATGAATCTTGCTGTTTACATGTGCTACAGATATATATATATATCACATTATTACATACTGGGTTACTGTTCAGAGAAATGTGAAAGGGTGAAAACAAAATAATTGTAATCCTTTATTTTGTATTGCATCCTATTTGTGTAATTGTGGCAGCCAGGCTCTAAATTTCTGCTGCTGGATTTTAACTCAAAATATCAACATTTCCTTTCACCCCACAGATGCTGTTCAAACTGCTGAATTCTTTGTTTTTTTTTGCACTAGTTTTCTGCTTTTCTATACAATGCCACCAGGAGATGTGGAAGAGCAAAGTGTTACTTGTTTTAGCAGACATCAGATAAATGAATTACAGCAATGAACATTCTCATCTCAATGTGACATTGTGCCTGGCTTTACTTGTTATCAAATAATGCTGGTATATAATTCTGAATAATAACAAAACGCTTGTCTACATTCACAATGCAATAAATTGTATGAAGAATGGTTCAGTTCCTAATATTGAACAAGCGACAACTTCCTTTTGTTTGGCATTTTCCAGCAATTTATGGAAAGTAATGACTAAGTATCGGTACATTGTAGAGTTCCGGACTGTTTGATAATTACTAGTAAGAATAAAAATGACAGCTGGCATTGCAGCTGGATACACAAAGCCCTTGGGCAAGAAAACCAAATCAGCTTGATTTTCTGTTTTCAATGACCTACTGCGAGAAAGCTTGGACCTAGCTGACAGCAGAATTTTGTTTTGCCACAATGCTGTTTGTGATTAAATAGATTGCCAGTACACATTGTCTATGTTAAAGATAATGACATCTTGGGTAGGTCTTCGGAATTATACTCAATGATGAGTTAAACCCCTGTCTCACTGTGCGAGTTGGCCCACGAGTGACCCCGAGTTTTCACTCGTGGTGATCACGTAGCGGGAACGTCGGAACTCGCGCGTTCAACTTGTCCACTCGTGGCGCTAACGGCAGGTACTCGGGAAACTTGTTAACTCGTGAAAAAAATCAAACATGTTTGATTTTTTCCACGAGTCAAATTAACTGTTCAAGTTAAAAATTGAAACATTTAAACTCGTTGCAGTAACGTAATGGCCCGTGCGTTTACCATAGTGTCTCGTGAGTCTATCGTGGGAACTTTTTTATAATCTGAAAGGGACTGAACCAAAGTAGTATAATATGTATATACATATATATATATTATATATATTTCAATTCCAACCCGAAGCAATTGAGAGGCGATTTCTTGGGGCCGTGTAATTTAACGTGTGTCTTTGCTTTTAAAAGTGAAGCTGTTTAATTGTTTACGCTGCGCTGTGTTTCGTGTTGGGGAGAGTGCTGCTGTACAATGCTTTCGATTTTATACTGCCCTCCCCCTTCCACAGAAAAATGCCTAAATTTTTCTTTGTGCCCGCTCTCCTGGGAGCAATCCAAACCAGGGGAACAATGAACCCTCAGAGGCTTCGCGTTCCTTGCTCCTATATATGGAGGGTACACAAAAAGCTGGAGAAACTCAGCGGGTGCAGCAGCATCTAAGGAGCGAAGGAGATAGGCGACGTTTCGGGTCGAGACCCTTCTTCCTAATAAAGGAAGAAGGGTCTCGACCCGAAACGTCGCCTATCTCCTTCGCTCCTTAGATGCTGCTGCACCCGCTGAGTTTCTCCAGCTTTTTGTGTACCCTCGATTCTCCAGCATCTGCAGTTCCTTCTTTAAATCCTATATATGGACCTCGCTCGCTCGCAACTGTATGAACGCTCGATCAACCAGACATCGGCCAACACAGAGGCCTGATTACTGAAAAACAAAGTCAACTTGTACCAGACCTCATCATCTTCCTTCCGACAACCCGTAACCACGGCACCACACTTTCAACAGAAAACTTAATATTTAAAGAATATATTATGGGACATTGGATTGTCTGAAGAAGGGTCCCGAGCAGAAACGCCACATATGTGTGTGTGTGTGTGGCTGTGTGTGTGGCTGTGTGTGTGTCTGTGTGTGTGTCTGTGTGTGTGTCTGTGTGTGTGTCTGTGTGTGTGTCTGTGTGTGTGTGTGTGTCTGTGTGTGTGTTTGTGTGTGTGTATCTGTGTGTGTGTCTGCTGTCGGGTCCCGGCGGCCGCTCAAAGTCACCCGAGCTGCTTCCTTCCTCTGAAGTGGCGGCCAGTCCTGCTGTCTGTGTGTGTGTGTGTGTGTGTGTGTGTGTGTGTGTCTCTGTCTGTCTGTGTGTATCTGTGTGTGTGTGTGTGTGTGTGTCTCTCTCTCTCCCTCTCTGTCTATCTGTGTGTATCTGTGTGTGTGTCTGCTGTCGGGTCCCGGCGGCCGCTCAAAGTCACCCGAGCTGCTTCCTTCCTCTGAAGTGGCGGCCAGTCCTGCTGTCTGTGTGTATCTGTGTGTGTGTGTGTGTGTGTGTGTGTGTCTCTGTCTGTCTGTCTGTGTGTATCTGTGTGTGTGTGTGTGTGTGTGTGTGTCTCTCTCTCCCTCTCTGTCTATCTGTGTGTATCTGTGTGTGTGTCTGCTGTCGGGTCCCGGCGGCCGCTCAAAGTCACCCGAGCTGCTTCCTTCCTCTGAAGTGGTGGCCAGTCCTGCTGTCTGTGTGTATCTGTGTGTGTGTGTCTCTCTCTCCCTCTCTGTCTATCTGTGTGTGTGTCTGCTGTCGGGTCCCGGCGGCCGCTCAAAGTCACCCGAGCTGCTTCCTTCCTCTGAAGTGGTGGCCAGCTGCTGTCTGTGTGTGTGTGTGTGTGTGTGTCTCTCTCTCTCTCCCTCTCTGTCTATCTGTTTGTATCTGTGTGTGTGTCTGCTGTCGGGTCCCGGCGGCCGCTCAAAGTCACCCGAGCTGCTTCCTTCCTCTGAAGTGGCGGCCAGTCCTGCTGTCTGTGTGTATCTCTCTCTCTCTCTCTCTCTGTGTGTGTGTGTGTGTGTGTGTGTGTGTGTGTGTGTGTGTGTGTGTGTGTGTGTGTGTGTGTGTGTGTGTGTGTGTGTGTGTGTGTGTGTGTGTGTGTGTGTGTGTGTGTGTGTGTGTGTGTGTGTGTGTGTGTGTGTGTGTGTGTGTGTGTGTGTGTGTGTGTGTGTGTGTGTGTGTGTGTGTGTGTGTGTGTGTCTGCTGTCGGGTCCCGGCGGCCGCTCAATGTCAGTCACCCGAGCTGCTTCCTTTTTAAAAATTATTTAAAATAGAAATCCATTGCAAAAAAGTATTTAAAAACATAAAACAACAAGAAATGCTTGGTTACTGGAGGATTTTCCCATTGTAGGTCATATCAATAGATGCCGCCGCGCTGAAATAACTCAAAACCACAGGATGGAGATGTATTTTAACATTGTTGCTTTATTAAAACATACCTTCATTCACGGTTGGCTCAAGAGTAACGGGAGAGGAACTTGGTAACTCGGGAGAGGAAGTTGGAACATCGCAGCAATGACATACCCGTGGGAACTCGGTTACACACTTGATCATAAACTTGAAGTCTCGTGCACAGCCACGAGTCTGTCACTCGGGGTACCTCGTGGGTCAACTCGCACAGTGAGACAGGGCCATAAGTCCTCTAAGATTGTGATAGTGGTGTAGTAGAAGTAAAGCGAGTAAAAGTAATGCATTATGAGCTCGTAACATTGAAGAATGCGTTTACAATGGAATCCAAAAACATGATTTCTAAATAGGTACTTGAATGTAAAGCAGATATGATATCACACCATTATGTTTCCTTCAGCTTTGCGTTCAGAATAGCTCAAAATTTCCTTCATCCTTGTAAACTGAAACTAGATTAGTAAGAGAGTAGTGATGACATTTCAACATGCCACACAACTTTGAATAAAGGTTATACTTTAAAGTATGGTTTGCCCAATGGAGGTAATGTAATGATATAAATATAATCATAGAAAATAGGTGCAGGAGTAGGCCATTCGGCCCTTCGAGCCTGCACCGCCATTCAATATGATCATGGCTGATCATCCAACTCAGTATCCTGTACCTGTCTTCTCTCCAAACCCCCTGATCCCTTTAGCCGCAAGGGCCACATCTAACTCCCTCTTAAATATAGCCAACGAACTGGCCTCAACTACCTTCTGTGGCAGAGAATTCCACACTCACCACTCTCTGTGTGAATATAATACTATAATGTAAATATAATACTTCCGCAAATTGCAAATACTTCAGTTGCAAATAGATGGAATGTAGTAACAACAGCAGACACTGAATGACATTACGGAATGCCATAATGTTTATAGATTTCACGAAATTTGATGAGTGATGAGGATTTTCCTCTTCTATCACTTACACCATCAAAAACAATTAAAAGATTCATATTTAGCTCAGGATGACATAGTGTTCCGAGTATGGTACAGGTTAGAGGAATGGGTCCCGAAATGTCACCTATTCCTTCTCTCCAGAGATGCTGCCTGTCCTGCTGCGTTACTCCAGCATTTTGTGTCTACCTTCGATTTAAAGCAGCATCTGCAGTTCTTTCTTACCCATGGCACAGGTTATCTGTGCAGAAAGAACATTTCCTTCCACCTCCCTCCCTCCCCCTCCAATGTTGTAAATGTAGGTCAGAGACAAGGTGCAGCAATGCATTAAGAAAGATTGAAAAAAAAAATTGGATGATGATGCAGCTTTACTTGATGTCATTTTGCAGTAAAATTGGGTAATCAGTGTCCTTACTGTGACTTGCTTTGGACATAATTGCTGCCGGCAAAACTTCACAAAGAATGCACTATCATCTCTACCAATGGGGGGGGAAAAAGTTCCAGAACTAGTATATCATTCTGAATGATATATCCAGTCTTAGTTATTGAAGTGCAATAATCAGATGATGTTTGAATATGCACTTGGTTTCAAGGGTGAGTTTGAAGTTATTTTGACTTGTTCACTGAAGAATGTGAGAGAATAGGCCATGAACTTCCTCAAAACAAAAATCCTTTTTCAACTGGATCCCACTGTAAAACTCTGCCTTCTGATAATAAAGATCCAACTGGACCCTGGAAAATATGGACAATTTTCCATATTATGGTAGCTCCCTTTCATTGACAAATTTGCCACCATTCTCTGTCATCTACATTCTCTTTTATATGTCTAAGGAAAAGTGTTTGTAGACTAATATTTTAAACCAGGCACAAAAAGTGGTCATACAGACAACAGTGAATCTTGCCCTTGTATATGCTTTTGAGGCAACTTACTGAAGGCTTCCCAAAGTGCTGGCATGTCACCAACCACCTAGTTTCTGCAGATTTAATGGCTGGATGGCAGGAATAGGTACTCAATGTCAACATTCTCTCTCAAGCATAGCAATGCTAATTATACTTGGTGAACTCTGATGGGAAGACACTGCCGTTCATGTGCTTGACACCCATCTCCTAAAATAGACACTATTTTGCAAATTATTTCACAAGGTATTAGCAAGTGGGGGGAAACTATTTAAGAGATGTTTTCAGCCTGCTAGAAAAAGTTAATCTTCTCCGCTAACCCATAGGAATCCCTACTTCAGTGGGAGCATTTAGGATGGTTTTGAATCTGTTCGTAAGGAACAAACAGAATCTCAGCATGAGATGTAGCACCAGACCTCCCCTTTGAATACCTGCCTGAAGTAGAGGAATCTGCAAATAATACTGGCCTCATCCATGGCACAACGTCAAAACAGAGCGGAAGCAAGACCATGACTGAAGGACTGCCTGAGAAGAAAAGAAAATTCTGGGGCTCATTACTTGAGGAATTTTGAATAAGAATACAATACAATAGAACTTTAGTTATCCCAGGAGGGAAATACATAAATTCTAATATGATGACATTGTCTTTTCTGTAGGTTGTATTCTGAAGATTTTTTTTAATGGGGATAATGGCAGACGTGCTGCAATCAAATTGTCATTCAGTGGATGGCAGAACTGCATTTATGGGAGGAGCTGGCTTGGATATCTCTTGAATCTCAGATTGGTAAACTGAATAAAAGTTCCTAAGAATAGCTTGATTCATAGCTTGGAGTGGAACATTTGAAAACATTTCCTCAGTAGAGATTTATGTGGCTTTTCAGAAGAAGAATAGAATTAAGTATACCACCTCTGACAGAAATTTAAAGTCATTTAGGTGAGTCCATGAACACTTTCAATATAATGATGTCAGATAAACTAATTAAAGGCTTTTATTGCCATGGGATATTTTCCTCCATTTTGTCTAATTTCTTCTTGTTGCCTGTTCTAACGGCATACTAATTATTTTTTTTTGCATCCTAATAGACCATATCGCATCCCAGGGTTTTGAAAGATTGTGATTAATGGCTTCTGCTGGGTTTTTTCCAGCTTGAATTAATTATTAAAGTTATCCAATAGATGAGAGTCTCAAGCTCATTTATGCCAGATCTTTGAACAATTAATTACACTGTTCAAAACTAAATTTAAGTATACAAAATATTTCAGAACTTTTGAACTTGTAGATATGTTTGACCTGTATTTTCCATATTCAAATTAAATGTGTAAAATGTAGTCAATATTTTAAATGCACTATTTCGGATCATTTTTATGTATCCTGAAAAATATGAATACAAGAAATGATTGTAAAGGGAATTGATGATGTAGGAACAGCATGGTATTGTAAAATATGACACTTTTAATTAGAGTAAATTATTCATTTTGCGATGGGGCTTTGGTTTTGATATCCTATCCAAAGACAGCACCGCCGAGGAGTTATTGCACTGGAGGATGTGCTCAAATGTTTTAAGTACCTCTGCAAAATTTATGCCTTGACATTTGGTTTGCATGTTCTTGGGTTATTTTTACTGGATTTGTTAGTAAGGCACTTAACAAAGTAGCAGCATAGATGTAATTTTGAATAAGAATAATCTATCAAAAGAAAATTGTTAAGGTGGGTAGTAAAGTTTCCATGTCACTATTAATTAAATAAAAACTGCTAATGTTGTAATGCACAATTATTTTGAAAACCTGCATCACAACCAGCATTTTTTCCTTTCGCTTCTGGACTTTCATAAATCACTTGACTAATTACTATTGGCTGTTTAAATGGGATTGATTTCTTTATTGAGTATTGACACACTCTTTTTAGTTCGGAAAGTCGGTATTGCATTGTATGTTGCTTTGCTGTACAGATAGAATGACAAAATTTCCCAGTTCTCAGTGCAAAGCCATGGGGATTTTCCTTGTTGACTTGAAATTAATTGGGGGTTTATTTTAGTACCTTTTCTGAAGAAAAACATCTTTGAAGGAGTACTGCATTCAATTGTCAGTCTGGATGCTGTGCATAAATCTTTAGAATGCAATTTCAATCCAAGCCCTTGAGCTTGGATGTGAGTGTTACCTTTGAGTCGAGGTAAATGTGAGTGTTTTTGCTGATTGAATCGTTGATTTTTCTTCTGCCTTATGGATCTGTCAAGTTGCCGGCAATCACCTGAAAAACTGGGAACTGGAACGGCGACTGTCAGAGTGGAAGAGAGACACACAGAAACACCCCCCCCCATGCAAAGCCGAGGTGATACAGATACACACCGCGATGAACAGGAAAGTTGGCGCTGTAATTAAGGCGGTAGCACAGTGTACGGTAAGTCATTTAAAAGGGGGGGGAAGGAGACAACTTTTAAGAAGCCAGACAACTTTTAAGAAGCCAGAGATACACAGCTTTGAAGTTCGGCGGACATTTAACATCGCGGGTCAGTTATCCTTGGTCCTGAAAACTACTGCATACGTTTTTTTTTCCCTCAATGAGCCAATGAAATTCACCGGTCAGCACCGGCTACAACCTAGGAGAACCTAAGAGAATCTTCGACCTCCTGGCGACCTACCTACGGCTCGAGAATACTCGTTACTCTCCATGGTGGCTTCATTCTAGTCGCCGCTAATTTTTCAACATGTTGAAAAATTCTCAACGACCATAATAAGGCCACACTAGTTACCAGAATGCGGGAACTCCTCACGACCATGAAGGCGACTCCCTGGAAACCACCCGCAAACATGTGACGACTGCATAGTCTCCTGTAGTCGCCTAAAAAGTCGCCTAAGTGGGACAGGCCCATTAGAGTGCAGATTTAAATAATTACAAATTGTTGAAATTGACTATTGACCAGATCTGTTTTTAGTTGATTGATTTGGTTGTAGTCTGAATGAATATTGAATTGAAATCTAAACTTGTCATACCGGAAAGTACTCTGCACAG
The DNA here is from genome assembly GCA_035221665.1 of Okamejei kenojei. Taxonomy (NCBI): domain Eukaryota; kingdom Metazoa; phylum Chordata; class Chondrichthyes; order Rajiformes; family Rajidae; genus Okamejei; species Okamejei kenojei. The sequence goes on along the minus strand of CM069140.1, from coordinate 51,643,723 downwards.
CATTCTCAATCGAGTCTCGCTAATGCTGTATGTAAATGAAACAAACTTCTTACTTTAGTTGAACAACAATTAAAATAAATGACAGTTTCAAAATGGCCATCTCATCTTCAGATATAATGGTAATCTCCATTCTCTGGGTTTTTTAACTGAAAATTACTCGGGTTGCTTAAGTTGTCCGAAATATCGCTCAAATGCAAGTTGTCCGAAATATCGCTCAAATGTACTCCATTGACCTGATTGAATCTGATCTTCACCTCAGCTTTACTTCCTTGCCCATTTCCTGTCATTTTTGACTCCTAACCAAAAAGCTACAGTGCCCTCCATAATGTTTGGGACAAAGACCAATCATTTATTTTTTATGTTTAACACTGTTTTATGTTACAGTGTTTGTGCATAGTCCCCCGCCCCCCATTTTAGGGCACCATAATTGTTGGGACACAACAATGTCATGTAAATGAAAGTAGTCAGGTTTAGTATTTTGTTGCATATCCTTTGCATGCAATGACTGCTTAAAGTCTGCAATTCATGGATGTCACCAGTGGCTGGGTGTCTTTCTTTTGTGATGCTCTGCCAGGCCTGTATTGCAGCCATCTTTAGCTTATGCTTGTTTAGGGGGTAGTCCTCTTCAGTTTTCTATTAAGCATCAAAAAGGCATGCTCATTTGGGTTCAGATCGGGTGATTAACTTGGCCACTCATGAAATGACTTATTTAGCTTTGGAAAAACTCCTTTGTTGCTTTAGCAATATGTTTGGGATCATTGTCTTGCTGTAGAATGAACCGCCGGCCAATGGGTTTTATGGCATTTGTTTGAACTTGAGCAGATAAGATGGGTCTATACACTTCAGGATTCATTAAGCTACTACCAACAGGAGTTGTATCATCAATGAAGATAAATGAACCAGTACCTTCAGCAGCCATACATGCCCTGGTCATAACACCCCCATCACAGTGTTTCACAGATGAGATGGTATGCTTTGGATCTTGGGCAGTTCCTTCTCTTCTCCATACTTTGCTCTTGCCATCACTCTGATATGTTAATATTTGTCTCATCTGTCCACAAGATCTTTTTCCAGAACTGTGGTACATCTTGGCAAATTGTAACCTGGCCATCCTATTTTTGCGGCTAACCTGTGGTTTGCATCTTGCAGTGTAGCCTCTGTATTTCTGTTCATGAAGTCTTCTGCGGACAGTGATCATTGACAAATCCTCGGTACACAAAATGCTGGAGAAACTCACAGGATGCAGCAGCATCTATGGAGTGAAGGAGATGGGCAATGTTTCGGGCCGAAACCCTTCATTGACAAATCCTCACCTGACTCCTGAAGAGTGTTTCTGATCTATCGGAGAGGTGTTTGGGTTTTTTTCTTTGTTATAGAGACTTCTTCTGTCATCAGCTGTGGAGGTCTTCCTTGGCCTGCCAGTCCCTTCGCGATTAGTAAGCACACGAGTGCTCTTTCTTCTTAATGATGTTCCAAACAGTTGATTTTGGTAAGCCGAAGGTTTGGCTGACGTCGCAAACAGTTTTATTCTTGTTTCTCTTTATCATAATGGCTTCTTTGACTTTCATTGGCACACCTTTTGTCCTCATGAGGCAATTAAACACACCTGCACAATTACAAACACCTGTGAAGCCTGTGAAACATGATGGTGCACTGAAATGGGGGGACTATGTATAAACACAGCTCTAATTTCTACATGGTGAAACCAAAATGTATAAAAATGGTCTTTATTCAAATTTGACAATGTGCACTTAAACCACATGTGATGTTTTTTTCTCTATTACAAATCTCAAATTGTTAAGTAGGCAAATAAATAAATAATGGGTCTTTGTCCCAAACTTTATGGAGAGCATTGTATCTCTGCCCTACAGTGTATTTATGACCCCTCTAAAACTTTCCAATCCATGTCCCTATCCAAGTGGTTTTCTTTAAAACATGTAATTGTACTGCCTGTACCACTTCCTCTTGTAACTTGTTCCATATGCCCACTACTCACTGGATGCCTTTAAACTTGCTCCACATGTACTCTTTAAATCTTTCGCCTCTCATCTTAAAACTATGCCCTATAGTTTAGTTTAGAGGTACACAGTGGGAATGGGCCCTTCTTTCACCACCTGACAATCATCCATGCACTAGTTCTACCCTACACACTAGGGACAATTTACAGAATCCAATTAACCTACACGCCTTTGGGATGTGGGAGGAAACTGGAGAACCTGGAGAAAACCGATGCAGTCACAAGGAGAATGTACAAACTCCATACAGGCAGCACCCTTAGTCAGGATTGAACCTGGGTCTCTGGCACTGCAATGGAGCAGCTCTATTGCTGTACCACTGTGCCACCGAGTGTAGACATCCCTCCCCCGGGAGGAAGACTGTGACCATCCACGTTCTCTATTTCCTCATGGTTTCTATAAACTTCTAAGTCCCTCAACATCCATCTGGGAAAAACATTCTAAGTCTTACCAAGCTTACTTTGTAACTCAAGCTTCCAACATGGTGAAGCCTTCCATCCTTGTGAATCTTTTCTGCATCCTCTCTAGCTTGGTTGCATCATTCTTGCAGAACATGCTTGTTAAGGACCTGTCCCACTTAGGCGACTTTTTAGGCGGATGCAGGAGACTCTGCGTTCGCCACATGGTCGTCACATGTTCACTGGTGTTCTCTGGTGGGTCTCCTTCATGGTCGCGAGGAGATCTCACATTCTGGGAACTAGTCGCGGCCTCAGTAATGCCGCCATAATTTTTTCAGCATGATGAAACATTTTCTGCGCCCAAGAAGTGGTCGCCATGGAGAAAATCAATACTTTTGTAGTCATAGGTGCAGTTGTAGTGGGGTGGCCATGTAACATAGAAACATAGAAAATAGGTGCAGGAGTAGGCCATTCGGCCCTTCGAGCCTGCACCGCCATTCAATATGATCATGGCTGATCATCCAACTCAGTATCCTGTACCTGCCTTCTCTCCATACCCCCTTTAGCCACAAGGGCCACATCTAACTCCCTCTTAAATATAGCCAATGAACTGGCCTCAACTACCTTCTGTGGCAGAGAATTCCACAGACTCGCCACTCTGTGTGAAAAATGTTTTCCTCATCTCGGTCCTAAATGAATTCCCCCTTATCCTTAGACTGTGACCCCATGTTCTGGACCTCCCCAACATCGGGAACGATCTTCCTGCATCTAGCCTATCCAACCCCTTAAGAATTTTGTAAGTTTCTATAAGATCCCCCCTCAGTCTTCTAAATTCTAGCATGTACAAGCCAAGTCTATCCAGTCTTTCCTCATATGAAAGTCCTGCCATCCCAGGAATCAGTCTGGTGAACCTTCTCTGTACCCCCTCTATGGCAAGAATGTATTTTCTCAGATTAGGAGACCAAAACTGTACACAATACTCCACGTGTGGTCTCACCAAAACCCGGTACAACTGCAGTAGAACCTCCCTGCTCCTATACTCAAATCCTTTCGCTATGAATGCTAACATACCATTTGCTTTCTTCACTGTCTGCTGCACCTGCATGCCTACTTTCAATGATTGGTGTACCATGACACCCAGGTCTCGTTGCATCACCCCTTTTCCTAATTTGCCACCATTAAGATTATTATCTGCCACAGAAGGTAGTCTACCCTCCTGTTTTTGCCACCAAAGTGGATAACCTCACATTTATCCACATTATACTGCATCTGCCATGCATTTGCACACTCACCCAGCCTATCCAAGTCATCTTGCAGCTTCCTAGCATCCTCCTCACACCTAACACTACCCCCCAGCTTAGCGTCATCCGCAAAATTGGAGATGTTGCATTCAATTCCCTCGTCCAAATCTTTAATATATATTGTAAATAGCTGGAGTCTCAGCACTGAGCCTTGCGGTACCCCACTAGTCACTGCCTGCCATTCTGAAAAGGACCTGTTTACTCCTACTCTTTGCTTCCTGTCTGCCAGCCAGTTCTCTATCCACATCAATACTGAACCCCCAATACCGTGTGCTTTAAGTTTGTATACTAATCTCTTATGTGGGACCTTGTCGAAGGCCTTCTGAAAGTCTAGATATAACACATCCACTGGTTCTCCCTTATCCACTCTGCTAGTTACATCCTCAAAAAATTCTATAAGATTCGTCAGACATGATTTACCTTTCGTAAATCCATGCTGACTTTGTCTAATGATTTCACCACTTTTCAAATGTACTGCTATCCCATCTTTAATAACTGACTCTAGCAGTTTCCCCACTACCGATGTTAGACTAACTGGTCTGTAATTCCCTGTTTTCTCTCTCCCTCCTTTTTTAAAAAGTGGGGTTACATTAGCTACCCTCCAATCCTCAGGAACTACTCCAGAATCTAAGGAGTTTTGAAAAATTATCACTAATGCATCCACTATTTCTGTGGCTACTTCCTTGAGTACTCTGGGATGCAGCCTATCTGGCCTTGGGGATTTATCGGCCTTTAATCCATTCAATTTACCCAACTCGGCTAACCTGGATTTCACTCAGTTCCTCCACCTTATTTGACCCCCGGTCCCCTGCTATTTCCGGCAGATTATTTATGTCTTTGTTAGTGAAGACAGAACCAAAGTAGTTATTCAATTGGTCTGCCATGTCCTTGTTCCCCATGATCAATTCACCTGTTTCTGACTGCAAGGGACCTACATTTGTTTTAACTAATCTCTTTCTCTTCACATATCTATAAAAAACTTTTGCATTCAGTTTTTATGTTCCCTGCCAGTTTTCTTTCATAATCTATTTTCCCTTTCCTAATTAAGCCCTTTGTCCTCCTCTGCTGGACTCTGAATTTCTCCCAGTCCTCTGCTAGGCTGCTTTTTCTGGCTAATTTGTATGTTTCATCTTTTGTTTTTATATTATCCCTGATTTCCCTTGTTATCCATGGATGCACTACCTGCCCCGATTTATTATTTTGCCAAACTGGGATGAACAATTGTTGTAGTTCATCCATGCAGTCTTTAAATACCTTCCATTGCACATCCACTGTCAACCCTTTAAGAATCACTTGCCAGTCTATCTTGGCCAATTCACTTCTCATACCTTCAAAGTTCAGAACCCTTGTTTCTGACTTAATTATGTCACTCTCCATCCTAATGAAGAACTCAACCATATTATGGTCACTCTTGCCCAAGGGGCCCCGCACAACAAGACTGCTAACTAACCCTTCCTCATTACTCAATACCCAGTCTAGAATAGCCTGCTCTCTCGTTGGTTCCTCTACATGTTGGTTTAGAAAACGATCCAGCATACATTCCAAGAAATCCTCTTCCTCAGCACCCCTGCCCATTTGATTTACCCAATCTATATGTAGATTGAAGTCACCCATTATAACTGTTTTACCCTTGTTGCACGCATTTCTAATTTCCTGTTTGATGCCATCCCCAACTCCACTATTATTGTTAGGTGGCCTGTCCACAACTCCCACTAGCGATTTTTGCCTCTTAGAGTTTTGCAGCTCTACCCATATCGATTCCACATCATCCAAGCTAATGTCCTTCCTTTCTATTGCATTAATCTCCTCTCTCACCAGCAACGCTATCCCACCTCCCTTTCCTTTCTGTCTATCCCTCCTGAATATTGAATATCCCTGGATGTTCAGCTCCCAGCCTTGGTCCCCCCTGGAGCCATGTCTGCGTGATCCCAACTATAGCATAGTCATTAATAGCTATCTGCACATTCAACTCGTCCACCTTATTACGAATGCTCCTTGCATTGAGACACAAAGCCTTCAGGCTTGTTTTTACAACACTCTTACTCCTTATACAATTATGTTGACGTGGTCCCTTTTGATTTTTGCCCTGGAAACCCACCACCACTTATTCTCTGTTTATTATTTTTTTCTTCTTTCCCCCCTACATGTTGGGTCTGAGTGCTTCCCTTCTCTGCCTCCTGCCTCAGACCCTGTCTACTGGCTTTCTCTATTTGAGTCCCTCCCCCCAACCGTTCTAGTTTAAAGTCCCCCCCGGTAGCCTTTGCAAATTTCCCTGCCAGGATACTGGTCCCCCTCGGGTTCAAGTGCAACCCGTCCTTTTTATACAGGTCACTCCTTTCCCAAAAGAGGTTCCACTTCTGATCCAGAAACTTGAATCCCTGCCCTCTGCACCAGTCCTTCAGCCAGTCATTTATCCTCCACCTTGCTCCATTCCTACTCTCACTGTCGCGTGGCACAGGATGTAATCCTGAGATTGTTATGTTTGCGGTTCCTTTCCTTAACTCTCTTCCTAACTCCCTAAATTCTCCTTTCAGGATCTCTTATCTTTGTTTACCTATGTCATTGGTACCAATATGTACCACGACCTCAGGCTCCTCTCCCTCCCTTTTCAGGATATCTTGGACACGTTCAGACACATCCCGGACCCTGGCACCAGGGAGGCAAACTACCATCCGGGTCTCCGGACTGCATCCACAGAATCGCCAATCTGACCCACTAACTGTTGAGTCCCCTATTACTAATGCCCTCCTCTTCTTTTCCTTACCCTTCTGAGCAACAGGGCCGGTGTCTGTACCGCAGGCCAGGCCGCTGTTGCTACCCCCAGGTAGGCTGTCCCCCCGAACAGCACTCAAACAGTAGTACTTATTTCCAAGGTGTACAGCCACTGGTGTACTCTCTAGCGCCCGCCTCTGCCCATTGCCTCTCCTAACTGTGGCCCACTTGTCTGCCTCCTGTGGTTTTGGAGAGACTGCCTCCCTGTAACTCCTCTCTATGACCTCCTCGCTCTCCCTGACCAGACAGAGGTCATCGAGCTGCTGCTCCAGGTTCCTTACACACTCCTTTAGGAGCCCCATCTCGACACACCTGGCGCAGATGTGGACTTCTGGAGGGCTACCCGACTCCATGACCTCCCACATCTGACATCCAGAACAGTAAGCTGCCCTGGCACACATACTTCCCTTACCCTAGATACAATACAAAAATACAATACAAAATACAAAGAACAGTACACTACAAACTGCTGGAATGTGACTGCCAATCAGCTGTGTACTCAGTCCACCAATCGGTGGCTCCCTGAAGTTATAGGTATGTACATGTGGTCGAGCTAGTCGTAGGTAGTTTTAGTTAATCGCCTTTGCTGACCGGGCATTTTAATTGGCTCATTGGGGGGGGGGGGGGAGAAAAAGAGTTTTGAGAACCTAGGAGAACCGACCGGTAATGTTAAATGCCCGCTAAACTTCACAGCTGTGTATCTCTGGCTTATTAAAAGTGTCTTCACTCCTTCTTTCCCCCCCCTTCTTCCTCCCCCTTCTTCCTCCCCCTCCCCCCTTCCCCCTCTTTTAAAAGACTTACCGCACACATGCTTGCCGTCTTAACCTTCCTGTTCATCGCGGTTTGTGTCTATCAACTTTGCCTTGCACCGTGTGAATTTCAGACAGCGCTCCCCCCCCTCCCCCGCTTTCCCTGGCCCCGCCTTTGCGATGTGCTTGTGTGTGTGTGCTCCACTTTGACAGTCGAATTCCATTTCCCGGTTTTTCAGGCGAGCGCTGCGAACTTGACACTCGTCGGCAGACCGTTGAAAAATCGTGTGACAGAAAAAAGTGGGTCAGGCCCTTTAAGCAGTAAAAATGCCAGATGCACAAAGACTGCGACATCTGACTGCTTACAGAAGGAGCAGGTTCCAAGAACACACAAAAGCTAAATGCAAGTGAAAAGCTTGGATAGAGTGGATGTGGAGGGGGTGTTTCCACTAGTGGGAGGGGCTAAGACTAGAGGTCACAGCCTCAGAATTAAAGGACATTACTTTTTGCAAAGGAGATGAGGAATTTCTTAGTCAGAGGGTTGTGAATCTGAGGAATTCTTTGCCAAGAAACTGGAGGCCAAGTTAATGTATTATTTTAAGCAGAGATGGATAAATTAAGGCAGAAATGGGGATTAGTATGGGTCTCAGGGAGAAAGCAGAAGAATGGGGTTAGGGGGGGAGAGCCATGATTAAACGGCAGAGCGGACCTGATGGGCCGAATGGCCTAATTCTGCTCCTATCACTTATGACCTTATGACAAGGTTGCACACTTTACAACTGTGTTCAACCTGAAGTGTGCTCAGTGGAAAATCCATTTGGATTCTAGACATTTCCATCATCGCAGAAGCCAGTCTTCACATAGTTGGCAATCTTCAATCCCATAACACCCCCTTTCTTCCCATCCCCCCCGGTCCCCGAAAAAAAAACTGGACGTACCTATTCTTCCGCCACTCTACATCCACATTCCTTTGTCTGGCTTCACAATTCGCAACTCAACTCTTAAATCCTTTTGTCTCGTACCTTCACTTTTAATCTCTGGCTTTTTTTCCAACTGTCTGCCTTTCGACCCCCTTGCCTGTGTCTATCTATCACCTGCTATGTTGCATTTTTGCTGTTGCTGTATCTACATCCTGGAGTACATAAGATGAAAGCTTCTACTTTGCATCAGAAGGACCACCACCTTCTCAAGAGCAATGTGACCTTTTAATTAATCTTCATATTTAAAAAAAAAACAATGAATAATTAAACATTTCCAAAGATTCACACCTGTCTGTGAGAATATTTTCCCAGAGCTTCCCACATCGGGTATCCTGTCAACACCAACCTCTCTGCCCCACCACTCACCTAAGATCTTGTATATTTTGAAAACACCATCTCCACTCTTCTAAGCTTATACTGTGTATGTCCCAATCTGCTCAATCTTTTCTCATAAATTGGCCCTAGCATCCTAGTCATTAATTGAGTCAAACTTATCTGATCTGCTTTCTATTCAGTATACACTTTCTTAAACAAGGTGGATAAAACAATACATAGCACATTGGTTGTGGTTTTATAAACACGTGCATGGCTGTCGTGACATATACAATGCTCCATTTGCAGTAACTGATAAGTATTTTTAGTATATTTTAAATGGAAACTTGAGAGAGGACTAATTCTCTTCTATTTATTTAGGCCAACAGTCTATGCAAATTATATTATTTTCTGCAGACCCAAGCTTTGAAGTGAGGTTTTATGCAATAATAACCAGATACAAAAGAAAAACCTCAAAGTTGTGAGATGTTATCTTTGTGTCGTGTTGTTGAGAGCAGGTTGATTCAGCCAATCCCAGTGCTTGAAGTGTAATGTTTTTTCATCGCTATCTGCCATTTTTGTCACCTGATTACATCAGCAATTTTAGTATAAATATCATGAAAAGAGAAAATAGCACACCAAGGGGGATAGTTGACAGGCAAAAGGTGAGAAGGTTTGATTTTTTTTAATTAAAGGATGTGAATGGCATTGAATTATGCATGCAAGTCAGGAGGAACAGTTTTCAGATGTTTCTTGGGTAGACAAAAGTGCTGGTGAAACTTAGCGGGTGCAGCAGCATCTATGGAGCGAAGGAAATAGGCTGAAACCCGTCTTCTTCCTTTTTCAGAGTTCTTCAGATGTTTCTTCTTTTTGTGTGTTCCCTCCTTCCCTACTCCCCTCCTCTCACATTAAACCTACACTCTAGTAATTTATGTTTCCACTGGAGAAAAAAAACTCAACTATCTATTGTAACTATGCCTCTCATAATTTTATATGCCTCCATCAGATTACCTCTTGGCCTCCTCTGCTCCAGAGAAAGCAATCCAGTTTGTCCAACCTCCCCTTGTAGCTAATACACTCTAATGCCCCTGTCCCACTTAGGAAACCTGAACGGAAACCTCTGGTGATCTTGCGCCCCACCCAAGGTTTCCATGAGGTTCCCGGAGGTTTTGGTCATTCTCCCTAATGGTCAAAAGTGGTTTCCGCGTGGTTGAGGCTTCTTCTATGTTCCTTCGATTATTTCAACAAAATCAAAACCGGCCTCGACTAAATATAGGTTGCCGTTTGGTCGAAGCCAGTGGAGTGGGGTCGCTATTTACTTACAGGCAGTCGAAGGCAATCTCCTTCGCTGACCGGCCATTTTGATTGGCTCATTGGAGTTTCACGACCTAGAAGGACCCACCGGAAGATAAAACGCCCGCTAAACTTTATTTCTTAAAACTGTCTCCACTCCTCCTCCCCCCCCTTCTCGCCCCTTCTCGCCCCCTCCCCCTTCTCGCCTCCTCCCCCTTTTCGCCCACACCCCCTTTTTCGTCCCCACCCTTCCTGTCCCCCCTTCCCGCGTTCTCTAAAGGACTTACCGTGCTCTGTGGCAGCCGTTTACCTTCCTCTTCATCTCGTGCTCTACAGCGCTCCTCCGCTGTCCCTGGCCCCCACCTTTGCGATGTGTTTGTGTGTGTGTGCGTGGTCTGTAGCAAAGCTCATATAGGATCTTTGGTTGGTAGATGCAGCTCGCGCTTCGGCCGAGGCTTTCCAGGCGAGTGACCAAAACCTCTGGCAACTCATGGAAATCTTGGGTTCGCGGGCAAGGCCACCAGAGGTTTCCGTTCAGGTTTCCTAAGTGGGACAGTGGCATAATACACACCAATTGTAGCCTAGCCAAAATTTAACACAGCTACATGACTTGACAACTTTTATTCTCAATGTCCCAACTGATGAAGACTAGCATGCCGTATGCCTTCATTTCTAGAGATGCAGAGTTTAGACCTGAAACTTAGACCTGCTGAATGTTTACAACATTTTCTGCTTTAATTATGGTGAAACAATGTACTTTATTGGCACCCAATCCACAAACTTAATCATTCACCATCAACCCCAGCTCACTATTGGCAGAAATGTCGCCGATAAATAAGATAAATTGAAGCAACTCAATAACAACTACAAACCTATAATTTCTATAATCTAGTACAGTGGTTCTCAACCTTGTTTACCCTATGCACCCATTTCACCATATGTCAGAATGTCATTCCCCCCCTCCTTTCCAAGCTTGCCTCAAAAACTGAATTCCAAATAATATGCATATAATACTGAAAATCCTTTATTTCTAGCAGTTTGAGTTTGCTAATCTGTGGTCCCAATTCCCCCCCTGAAAACCTGAAATTCCCCCCTGGGGGGAATTCCCCCCCCCCCCCCCCCTCTGGTTAAGAACCCCTGATCTAGTAGGATGAGGACAGCAGCTACATGGGAGTACATTGTTTTCCAAGTTACAGACTAAACTGTGTACTTATCACTGTGTTAGGATCATGGAACTCCTTTTCTGTTACCATCATGTGAATATTTTTCTACAATACATAGGCAAGAGTGGTTTGAAACATTGCTCATTAATTTCCTTGATGTCATTTAGTTATGTTATCAAAGTTAGCTTTATCAGAGTAGTCCAAATTATGTAAATTAATAAACACATATTTTAGACGTTCTTTGGATTAAAAAGCATTTGTCTGAATTCCATTTTGGATTTTGACTGAAAATGTTATACCTGTTGCCCCTACTTACATATAGAGACACCTTCTGCACCAGAACTGCATCAAATCTTTTCAGAATTAAATGGAAATGTTTCTGGAGGAAAGAAATGGGGAATCTTTGGAATCTATTGAAGCTTTACTAATAATTATATCCTGACTATGATGTCATTTTTTTAACTTTGAAGAATTGGAAAAAATGTTAATGAAAACAATTCCTGTCAAATCAAGACTTGACCTCTTCACAGTACTCCAGGTTTGGTCTAATCAATACAAACTTAACATCATCTTTTCAAGTATATTGTTTTGGATCCTCTTGCACTGTTCTGTTAGGTTCTTCCTCTGAAGTCACAAATGTATTAACTCATCATTTGTGTGCAGTACTGTCAACACATCCACTAACATCCCTCTGTTCTACCACCTCATTTGGTCCCTTACTTTCCGGGGAATCCATGGTCATCTTACCAAATGTACTACAACACAGTTATCTATTAGGATATTGGTTAGTCATATGGTGCAAGTTTATTTGTACCTTTTGCTGCAGTCCTGTTAGTTAACTGCATTCTTCCGATTCAGTGTGTTTTGTAAAATTTTATTTTGTACTTTTGATTCTCGTCAAAAATGTTTATTTAAATTGTGAACAATAATAATGGAAAAACAAGTAGGGTGTACTGAAGGCATTGTCCACCCTTCCTGCCACTTGTGAATAGAAAATTGTCAAATTTCTCACTGACAGAAAACAGCACACTACCAAGTGCTTAATCCAACCTGTGTGTGTGTGTGAGACAGAGAGGGGAAAAAATAGAATCTGACAGTCTAATTTAGTTTCTGAAATTTAGATAAAGTTATGTTGTATCTAAACATATCCATTCAATTTAAGGAAAATTAAATTGCAAATTGTTCCATATTTGCTGCGCAGCTTTCTTATTTTCGTGGAGACGGAATGTCTAGCTAGTGTGAGTGTGTTTGCTATTTCCTTCATTGTCTCTTTGTTTCTCTTTGGTTGTGGTATTCTCAAAACCTGAACCCTTTGATGCAGGAGATATTTTTGAAGTTTTTTCTGTCCTGTTCAAGATTTCCTCCCCTTTATAGTTTGTCATTACTAAGAACAATTATTGCTCTTTCTTTGAAAAAAAAGTGCTGATCTGTTTCTGACATTTTTAATATTTTGGAAAAAATGTCAAGTGTTGGTCAGTACTTTGTTCATTCTGTGTTCTAAAGCACAGTCTTATGAAAAGTTGTTGGCCTAGCACAGAACAAAGAACAGTACAACACAGGGACATGCACCTGGGCCTACAATGTCTGCTGATCATGATGGCAATTTAAACGAACACCATCTGCCTGCACATGATCCATACTCCTCCATTTTCTGAATGTTCACGTGCTTATGGAAAAGGCTCTTGAACACCACTATATGGTCTGCTTCCACCGCCACCCTTCTTATGGTTACGGCACCCTACTTCTGGTTATGTAACCCTTTGTTCATTGAAGGACAACTCAATAGTTGAATGATTTGTTAATAGTCATTTGGGTTCATGCTCACTAAAGGAAGGAATATCTGGTGGTGATATTGCACAGCCGAGTTTCCATTGAAATGGGTTGAGTTATTTGAAAATAATGAAACTAGTTATTCAGTTTTGCACCATCTGTTCCATTGTTTTACTTGTTTTCAGCATTTCCTCCCAGGATTTCCTTCAATGTCATATAACATTGACTAAGAAGGGATATTGGGTGTTTATATGCATATATTTAAACTGTTTTCCCTGTTTTGCTAAGTTATCTCTTTCAACATGCTAAACCCCAAAACCTTAAAAATAGCTTACAATTGTATGTCTTTGTAAATGACATAAATTGTATCCAAGTATTTATGACGTTCTGTCACCTTTGCTTAAATGGAGGTGCTACTAATTTGTATAATATTTTCAGAGAAACTGAATTCACATTTTCCTTTCTGTTTCCCTGAATTCTGTTTAGCATTTTATTAATTCCACTGTACAGGATACAGGAAAAATATTTTTAACGCAGTTACTTTGAATATTTTTATTCCAGCTTGTTGAGGGCCTTTATATGCTTCCACAGCTGTTCTCGTTTTGGTCCTGTACCTCGTTTGCATTATGCACTCTGCAAGTGATGCGCTGTGGCGCCCTTGATATTGGTTCTACAGCTCATCTTGCGTCAACCTCGTTTTCTTTTTATTTCAATATGTTGACGAGGATTTCCTGCTTTATGTTATGTGTCCACATTATTGATACCTTCTTTGATGCATAACCTCCCAACACTGGTTTGCAGATTTATATTTATTGAATTATTTACTGCTGGAAAAACAGGTGTTGGTGGACAAGAAACACAAGTTTCTAATGCATTTCAAATGCTTCAATTAAATTCTGACTCTTTGTTATGTTTCCATGTCATGCAGATGTAAAACATTTTTGAAATGAACATTGCTTGTAACTGTTTCATAAATGGAAAGTTTTTAACTATCTCCTAGATGTACTGGAGGACAGAGGATCTAAGGGGGCAGAGGAACTGAAATAAATTTTAATTAGGCGAGAAATAGTATTGGGTAAACTAATGGGACTGAAGGATGATAAATCCCCTGGGCCTGATGGTCTGCATCCCAGGGTCCTCGGGGAGGTGGCTCTAGAATAGTGGACGCATTGGTGATCATTTTCCAATGTTCAACAGATTTTCACCCAGAGAGTTGTGAATGTGTGGAATTCCCTGCCACAGAGGGCAGTGGAGGCCAAGTCACTGGATGGATTTAAGAGAGAGTTAGATAGAATTCTTGGGGCGAGTGGAATCAAGGGATATGGCGAGAAGGCAGGTACGGTTTACTGATTGGGGATGATCAGCCATGATCGCAATGAATGGTGGTGCTGGCTTGAAGGGCTGAATGGCCTCCTCCTGCACCTATTTTCTATGTTTCTATGAAACTTTGTTACCTTGGCAGATTTCATTAGCTTTATTGATTGATTAGTGGCAAAGACACTTTAGATTGCTTCTTTATCATGTGTTAAGCACACTCTAACGAGAGCTTCCATTTTCCTGAAACATTTTATGCAGTGCATTATTTATTGGCTGCCATGGGTGATTTTGGAAGTCAAAATTCTGATGCCTTGACCAAATTATTGTTGCCAAGTTAATGCTCCTGCTATTGCTATTTGTTAAATCTGTTTTTAATAGCTTCAATTATGTCTGGATTTGGTGCCTGCATTCTACCAATAGCAGGTTGACATAATCATTCTGCTTTGATAATGACCAGTAAGAGCACGATTTGCCTATTTCATGGATAATGTTTTGTACATAAACATATTTTTCCATATTCAGAAGCTATTATTTTGCTTTTTGGATTTTGGATGGTATTTGGAACTGAAACTTCTCCCCAAAAATCATTATATTAAGACAGTGACTTTTACATATTTTTAAAATATGTTAATATTTAGAAGATGGATGCACCAGAAATCCATCATTCAAATTCTCAGGAACATCAAAACAAATTATCAGGGGATATGCTGTTGGCAACACACAAAGGATTTGTTTTGAATAAAAGTCCTTTATCATTTAAATCTCATGCTCTGATAATTATTGATAATTTATTACCTTAGGGGCGATGATTTATCAAGAGCGTTCAGTATAGGGAAAAGAGATGTGTTGGTCAAGGTTATTTGTATCGAATTATCGTGCTTATGACCATCTATGGAACTAATAATTGATCGTCTCAATCTTGAATGATTCATATTCTTTTATGTGCAAAGGTCATTGTAGCCAAGAGCCATTCTACAAAATGTTTCCAGATATTGGTATATGACACTGAATTGCTTATTTTCTGCTGACATTCATGATGGTGGCATTGATTGATCAATTTTGTTCATCCTTTCCTTCAACTTTTGAACTTGCTTATTTGCGCATTCTCAAAGCACCCGTAGGTTCCATGATTGACATGAGAAGTGAGACATGGCGGCTGCTGTAGGTGATGGATGGTGTGTTCACAGTGGTCATGGCTTGTGGTGTTGGTGGAGGCTGTCGCAGGGAGTAATATAGCAACTGGGTGAGTGAGTAGATTGACCACAGCCAGTGGCAGCCTCACAGAGCCGTGGAGGAAAGAGTGGACAGCATCACACTAGGTCAGGCCAACCCTGACTACATCAATCAAAAACTGCCAACGCAGTGGACCTTCATGTGAGAAAATGAGAAATTGCATAACTCCTTTGGCCAAAATTGGACTTTTCAGAGACTTGGAAGTTGCTAGATTGTGCCAGAATATGGTGACACTGCATGCTATTCCAGAAGAGGATTTATTGTACCCATGTACAGTATGATTTGACTGGATAACGTATAGAATAAGCATTTCACTGTATCTCTATACAAGTGACAATAAATAAACAAACATTATCTAAGCTGTAACAAAGCCATGGATGAAAAAAATTGGTTCATATCCTTTGAGTAAATCATGATATTTATAACCATGGAGACAGTTTCTCCTGAACAGACATTACATTCTTGTCTGTGGATTTCTGTAATTGGTCCTTAATGTCATTTGAGTTACAAAATGCAGTTTCCTTTTATGGTTTTATTGAGCCATCTCAGCAGTTAAGATACATTGTGAACAGCACACAGAGAAATCATAAATATGTGTAGAATTATGATGAATTATGATTATCCTGTGATCGAAAGTTACAACATTGGTCCCTTGTTATATCAACAAGAATGAATGTATTTTGTGTTGGGAACAATAGCAGAATAACTTGTGTTCCCTCCTAATATTATGTGAAACGCAAGGATTTCTGAGCGCCTGAATTTTAATGTAGAAAACCCTTACATTTCTGTCACTGAACCAATGCAGCTTAATACTGTGCTCTTTCTAGCTGCCATCGGCATATGATCAGGTGTTAATTCTACTTTTTACAAACAAGCTTTACCCTAAAATATCTTGTAAATCTTGATGTGAAAGTGAGTTTTAATGGCACGCCTAGTCCAGCCACAATTGTTAAAAAGGTTAATTAACAAATGCTTTCTGTCGATGCCAGTTCTCTGATTGGTTTCCCAGCCAGCATGCTGGCCTCGCATCTCATGGGAGCCAGAGATTCTGTTTAATTGATCCCTGACATTAGCACGTGCTGGAATCTACAAGTTCACAACAGAGATTTCTACATTTCTGTTGTCAATCTCTTTTCCAGGTCACTGAGAAATGCTGTTGCTTTTCCTTTTAATTGCAGCATTTGGAATAACTTTACTATACCAATGTTTTGTTTCTTTTTTCCCAATACTACTTACTTTTGCAGTGTACTATTACATGCCCTTTAGCCAATTTGTAACTCCTCTCTTCTATGCAATTGTGAATTAATTATTTTGCTGTTTTTCTCTCTTGCCCTTGCCATTCTGAAAGTGTACTTGCCAAATTTTCTTCTTCGACTGTGAAGAGTCCAAGCAGAAAAACATGTTTGCAATCCATCCACGTTGCCTTAAATTTGTAAATATTTCTACCATTTCCTGTTTTTTGTAGATTTTCAGTATTTATATTCCCCTTGTGCAGTGTCATTATTCAATTGCATTGTACTTCTGAGACCCACACTCTCTGGTATTTTCAGGGTTATGCTCAGGAATTTTGACCAGTTTTTTTAGAGGGGCATTCCAAACAGACACACATTATTAATACATTGTTAATATGTTTAACCAATGTTGGGGAGGGAATATGTACAGTTAATGTACCTGGTTGCTCAGGTTTCTCAATTAAATTGATTTTTTGAAAATAAATTCAGACCATAGTTATATTTTGAATAAGGGCAGAAAATCAAAGAAGTATTTTGCAAGTTGTGGAAAGTGAAAGTGAGTTAACATTTTGGGTCAGAACTGGGCAAGATGGGTTTAAAAACAAAAATGAAGAGAATATGGCAGGAAGAAAACTTCCAGTTATTATTATTGAATTAAATATTCAAACGTTAAAGTATCTAGATAAATACATGGTAATATGTAACTTTATAAATCCAGCATTTGAACCTGTTTCATCATGAGAATTCAATGTACTTGACTCTTAAAGTATTGTGGCTGGGTTTTGTTTACAAATTTCTCAAGCAAACATTACTCATAACTCAAACCAGTTTATTTGTGGTTGCCAAATTAAATTGGTATCGCATTGAAAGTACTTTGAAAATGCACAGTGTGAAAATCATCTATAAATTACAAATAAAACATAAATTGTTATTTAATATGATGAAACATTTTAATTAGATCCAAATGTATGATATACTTCAAAAGGCAATTTAATTCATAAGATTGTACATGATCTTAATGTGATTCAAATCCTTATGTACATTCCTAAAATGCCCATCACTTAAAGCACTCATGACATATGGGTTAATTTGTTAAAGTGCACTGTTTAATGTTAAAAAAAAAAGTTTTACTCGGCCCCACTAGGGTGTAGAATATTTGAGTGAAAATTTGGAAACAAATGTCTTTGCACCGTTTCCAATGAAATTAGCATAAAAGTGAGCTATTAAACATTTAAAACTGCTTGGGTGTTTGAGAACAGTTTTTATTTGGCTCTGTAGCATCTTTCAATATTAGCTAAAACCTGTTAGCTGTTAATATTTTCAAATTTCTGGTAAGATCTGATGAACAAAATCTTCCTACATTATTGGTAACAGAACATTGTGGAAACAATTGTGTAATTTAAGAATCCTAATCCCAGTGTTGTCTAAGGCAGAAACCTTGCCTCAAACCAAACCACATTAACAGTATTTGTCTACTTAGTTCACCTCTGCATCTGCATGCTTTGTGTACTTGCAGCAGGGCATTTTATAAAGCGGGCTTTACCATCAAACAGCGAGTTCAGACCCTGTCAGTACACTGCAACATACAAGATAGACAAAAGTGCTGGAGAAACTCAGTGGGTGTGGCAGCATCCATGGAGCGAAGGAAATTTCCTTCGCTCCATAGATGCTGCCGCATTCGCTGAGTTTCTCCAGCACTTTTGTCTACCTTCGATTTTCCAGCATCTGCAGTTCCTTCTTGAACACTGCAACATACATGTCTGTTGTGGATTATATGACTATGTACATTATTATATGGATGAACTCAGTACGTCAGGCAGCATCTGTGAAATGAAATGGACAGTGCCATTTTGGTTTGGGACCCCTCAGACTTTACTGTAGGGCAGAAAACTGGTGGTGAGAGGTAGGGGTAGGGCAAGAAAATGCAAGTAATAGGTGGATACAGTTATCGTTAATGTTGCTTAATTGACTACAAAGTGTAAATTACAAATGACTACAAATAGCTTCTTATGACTACCAAGAAGCAGTTTTGCAGAAAGTATGAATTGTCTTTAGTTCTAGTTTACCTAATTTTTACTTTATCATGGCTTGAATATTGATTGTAAAGCAAACAGTTTTGTTTGCTATACTGCTTTAAGAGGGAAAACAACAAAACCTAGGGGAAGATTTGTGTTTTTTTTTTGCCCCAAAAGTAATCTTGTGTGATTACATTGATGGACAGCGATGGGACAAGCCTACAACTATGCATTAATGGGACATTGTTTTATTATCTCTGTGTCTACGCATCATTTAGCCTTTTTTGCCCATAGTGAACATTACTTGTCATTTGGAAAGGTTATAATAGCAATGGTTCTCAAACTGTGAGTCATGTAAAGCCCAATCATATGTTGCATCCTGTTGTAAATTTGTCAAGATTCAAGGGAGTTTATTGTCATGTGTCCCAGATAGGACAATGTAATTCTTGCTTTGCTTCAGCACAACAGAATATAATAGGCATGAATAATATAGAACAGATTAGTGTGTCCATATACCATTATATAAATGTATACACACATGAATAAATAAACAGTTAAAGTGCAAATAAACAGATAATGGGCTATGAATGTTCAGATTTTTGTATGAGTTGAGTTTAATAGCCTGATGGCTGTGGGGAAGTAGCTATTCCTGAACCTGGACGTTGCAGTCTTCAGGCTTCTGTACCTTCTACCTGTAGGTAGGGGGGAGATGAGTGTGCGGCCAGGATGATGTGGGTCCTTGATGAAGCTGACAGCCCTTTTGAGGCAACGACTGCGATAGACCCCCTCGATGGTAGGGAGGTCAGAGCCGATGATGGACTGGGCAGTGTTTAATACTTTTTGTAGTCTTTTCCGCTCCTGGGCACTCAAGTTGCCGAACCAAGCCACGATGCAACCGGTCAGCATGCTCTCTACTGTGCACCTGTAGAAGTTAGAGAGAGTCCTCCTTGACATACCGACTCTCCGTAATCTTCTCCGGAAGTAGAGGCGCTGATGTGCTTTCTTTATAATTGCATCAGTGTTCTCGGATCAGGAGAGATCTTCAGAGATGTGCATGCCCAGGAATCTGAAGCTCTTGACCCTTTCCACCATCGACCCATTGATATAAACGGGACTGTGGGTCCCCATCCTACCCCTTCCAAAGTCCACAATCGGTTCCTTCTGGTTTTGCTGGTGTTGAGGGCCAGGTTATTGTGCTGGCACCATTTGGTCAGTCGGTCGATCTCTCTTCTATACTCTGACTCGTCCCCATCAGTGATACGTCCCACAACAGTGGTGTCGTCAGCGAACTTGATGATGGTGTTCACACTATGACCGGCTACGCAGTCATGAGTACAGAGTGAGTACAGCAGGAATACAACGTGCTGATTGTTATCGAGGCTGACACCTTTCCACCAATTCGAACAGTCTGTGGTCTGTGAATGAGGAAGTAAAAGATCCAATTGCAGAGGGATGCACAGAGACCCAGTTCTGCGAGTTTGGTAATCAGCTTGGAGGGGATGATTGTATTAAATGCCAAGCTGTAATCAATGAATAACAGCCGGACATATGAGTTTTTGTTGTCCAAGTGGTCCAGAGTGGAGCCAACGAGATTGCATCCACCGTTGATCTGTTGTGGCGGTAGCTGATCTACGATGGGTCCAGGTTTTTGTCGAGGTAGAGGAGTTGATTTACGCCATGATCAACCTCTCAAAGCACTTCAACACCACCGACGTTAGTACCACAGGTCGATAGTCATTGAGGCACATCACTTTGCTCTCCTTGGGCACTGGTATAATTGATGCCCTTTTAAAGCAGGTGGAAACCTCAGACCTCAGAAATGAGAGGTTGGAAATGTCCGTAAAAACGCAAGCCAGTTGCTCTGCACAGGTTTTTAGAACACGACCGGGTGTACCATCGAGTCCAGGCACTTTTCGAGGGTTCACCCCTCTGAAGGATTTTCTGATGTCGGCTTGTGTGACAGTGACTGAAATACTATCACAGCAAATGGGGGCTCGAGAAGGCACATCAAAGCGTGCGTAAAACGTATTGAGCTCATCAGGGAGTGATGTCCCACATTCGAGCTACCCCCTGATTTTGCCTTTTTGGAGGTGATTGCAATCAGGCCCCGCCACAGCTGCCGAACATCCGTCTCATTCTCCAGCTTGGAGCAGAAGTCCCTTTAGGCCTTTTTGATGGCATTACCAAGGTCATATCTGGACTTCTTGTAGACCACTATATCATCAGACACGGTGTCTGGTCTTCAGAAGAGTGCGGATCTCAAAGTTCATCCAAGGCTTCTGATTGTGAAACACTCGGAAGGTTTTTGTAGGGATGCAGTCCTTCACACTTATCTTTATGACGTCTGTAATGACTGGCGTATTCATTCAGGTCCTTTGCTGAGTCCATATAAACTATATAACCATATAACAATTACAGCACGGAAACAGGCCCTCTCGGCCCTTCCAGTCCGTGCCGACCATTTGTTTTCCCCTAGTCCCATCTACCTGCACTCAGACCATACCCCTCCATTCCCTTCACGTCCATATACCTATCCACTTTAGTCTTAAATGTTAAAATCGATCCTGCCTCCACCACTTCTGCTGGAAGCTCATTCCACACAGCCACCACCCTCTGAGTAAAGAAGTTCCCCCTCACGTTACCCCGAAACTTCTGTCCCTTAATTCTCATGTCATGCCCTCTTGTTTGAAACTTCCCTACCCTCAATGGGAAAAAAAAACGTATCCACGTCAACTCTGTCTATCCCTTTCATCATTTTAAAGACCTCAATCAAGTCCCCCCTTAACCTTCTGTGCTCCAAAGAATAAAGACCTAACTTGTTCAACCTTTCTCTGTAACATAGTTGCTGGAACCCTGGCAACATTCTAGTAAATCTCCTCTGTACTCTCTCTATTTTGTTGACATCCTTCCTATAACTAGGCGACCAAAATTGTACACCATACTCCAGAATTGGTCTTACCAATGCCTTGTACAATTTTAACATTACTTCCCTACTCCTATATTCAATGCTCTGATTTATAAAGGCCAGCACACCAAAGGCTTTCTTTACCACCCTATCTACATGCGATTCCACCTTCAGGGAACTATGCACAGTTATTCATAGATCCCTCTGTTCCACAGCATTCCTCAATTCCCTACCATTTACCATGTACTTCCTATTTTGATTTGTCCTGCCAAGATGTAGCACTTCACACTTAACAGCATTAAACTCCATCTGCCATCTTTCAGCCCACTTTTCCAAATGGCCCAAATCTCTCTGTAGACTTTGAAAATTACTTCATTATCCACAACACCACCTATCTTAGTATCATCTGCATACTTACTTATCCAATTTTCCACCCCATCATCCAGATCATTGATGTACATGACAAACAACAGTGGACCCAACACAGATCCCTGAGGCACCCCACTGGTCACCGGCTTCCAACCTGACAAACAGCCATCCACCATTACTCTCTGACATCTCCCATTCAGCCACTGTTGAATCCATCTTGCTACTCCGCCATTAACACCCAAAGATTGAACCTTCTTAACCAACCTTCCATGGGGAACCTTGTCAAAGGCCTTACTGAAATCCATATAGACAACATCCACTGCTTTACCCTCATCAATTTCCCTAGTTACCACTTCAAAAAATTCAAGAAGGTTTGTCAAACATGACCTTCCAGGCACAAATCCATGTTGACTGTTCCTGATCAGACCCTGTTTATCCAGATGCTTATATATATTATCTCTAAGTATCCTTTCCATTAATTTGCCCACCACTGACGACAAACTAATAGGTCTATAATTGCTAGGTTTATTCTTTGAACCCTTTTTAAACAATGGAACAACATGCGCAGTACGCCAATCCTCCGGCACTATTCCCGTTTCTAATGACATTTGAAATATTTCTGTCATAGCTCCTGCTATTTCTACACTAACTTCCCTCAATGTCCTAGGGAATATCCTGTCAGGACCTGGAGACTTATCCACTTTTATATTTTTCAAAAGTGTCAGTACTTCCTCCTCTTTGAGTCTCATAGATTCCATAGCTACTCTAATTTTTCCCCTTAACTCACAGAGTTCAATATCCTTCTCCTTGGTGAATACCGAAGAAAATAAATTGTTCAATATCTCCCCCATCTCATTTGGCTCTGCAGATAGCTGTCCATTCTGGTTCTCTAATGGTCCAATTTTATCCCTCGTTATCCTTTTGCTATTAATATAGCTGTAGAAACCCTTTGGGTTTACTTTCACCTTTCTTGCCAAAGCAACCTCATATCTTCTTTTAGCCTTCCTAATTTCTTTCTTAAGATTCTTTTTACATTCTTTATACTCCTCTAGCACCTCATTTACTCCATGCCTCCTATAATTCCTGTCCCTGAACATTGCCCAGTCTACAGACTCCAAACAGTCCTGGAGTTGTTCGAGGTGTGGAGAGCAGGAGTTGGAAAGGACTGCCACGTCTGAACACCACGCAGAGTTGACCATGAGGCAGACGCCCCCTCCTCTCCCTTTCCCAGATGCCTGCGTACGGTCCATACGGTGGATGGAGAACCCTTCAGGCTGGACCGCTGTCTGGGGAGCTGAGGGTGAGCCATGTCTCTGTGAAACAGAACACAGAGCATTCCCTCAGCTCCCTTTGAGAAAGCAGCCTTGCTCTTAAGTCCTCCACTTTATTTTCAAGGGACTGTATGTTGTCCAGTAGGATAGTAGGAAGAGGGGGCCGAAGTCCCCTGCGCTTCAGTCTGACCTGAAGTCCTGCCCGTCGGCCACGTTTCAGGACCCAATGAAGGCCTCCCCAGTAGTTTCCAGGTTCTATACTTACTGTACCTGCTGTTTTTGCGAGCCTGCGCTGGAATGGGGGTTCCCTTGCAGATGGCAGCTCCAGCTCCGCTGCTCCTGGGAAATCCTGCTCGTCGGCTCCAGAGGGCTTCCCAGGTACAGTCCCTTTGATTTCTAGACGGGTTGGATTCTCTCCAGCGGTCCAAGGAACGCTTGCAGTCGGAGGCTCCCGCAGCTGCCTTCAGATGCACTGGCAGCTTGTCTGTTATGGCGCCGATTTCTGCCGTTTTTCAGATCCAGGTAACTTGCTTGTTGCTGTAAGTAATCTTCATCTGTTTGGCTGTTAGCAAAAAGTTGCCGCTGGCAGGCGCCATCTTAGAGAGGGGGGGGGGGTAAGTAATTTGTGCTAATGCGACCATACAACACATTGAGAACTACAAGGGTGCACTATTCTTCATATAGTTTATGTTAAATATTTGCAAATATTAGTAACTGCATTTAATCTTTTTTTTTAAACCTTTTTGTTTCTTGTAATTCTTATATTACCTTTTAAGTTGAGCAGCTGAATATAACCAAATTGAAACATTTAATGATTAGACATGGTGGTGAACAAGAATAGGATTTACTTCTTGATTCCATTGGTTTATTTCCAGCTATTGAATCAAATCAATATGACTTTAATGTGTATGTATCAATATATTAATATCTACCAATATGGATGTCTAATATTTGCAATATGTGTGGCCATTATTGTGGTTTGTTGCAGTAAATTAAGCTTTGTTTATTAATCAGATAGTACATAGTATATGATGCCACGTATCGAAATAACAACTTATTCATATATAGTTCTTTCAGAATGTAGCTTCCAAAGTATTTCTTAATAGCATTATCATGTACAATTTGACAGCAACATGTAGAATATGTTCAAGCCAGTTGACTAAAAACTTTCAATTAAATGAATTTGGACAAATGATTTACAATCAATCAGATTTTATTCGCCAAGTATGTTTTGCAACATATGAGGAATTTCACTGGCCAGGTCTGTCATACATTTAAAAACAACAGACTCAAAAACACATTTACAAGGGAAGATTGTTGGGGATCTTTGGGGAAATAATTCCAGTTTAGTCCTATTTAGTTGGGGATCAGATGGTATTATTACCATCATAAGTTTGCTTGTAAAGGAGCAATACATGAGCATCGTTCAGTTGCTAAATTCTATTACATATCACAGCAAAGTCGTGTGGCATATAATTGGCCTTTTCTGATCAAAGGACTTTTCAACTGTTTTCTCTGGGAATGCAGAACAGGTGGAAGTAAACGTACTCAATAGAGGCTTACGAGGTGAAAAAGAGGTGTCCATGATGTTGAGATAGTTTGACAAAGAGGCAAAATTGAGGGGATTTGGAAATTTGAACTTTGGGTTGGAAGTGGTATTGACTTTGGAACCATTGCTGAGGATTGGGGGTGCCCGAGGCAGAATAGGCCTAAATGTAAATTTCGACATTTCAGTGGATTTGCCTGAAAACAGTTCCATGGGCTAGGAATTGATCAGACTTGTCCCCTTTAACATACTCAATTGAGGCTAAAATTCTTGTCCCCTTTAACATTCACCAGAACAGATTTCATTTATTGTGAAGGTGTCCTTGAGTGGTAACCAAGTGCACCAATCTGAGTATAATCATTGTGTTTTGCGCCATGGGAAACCATTGGTTTCCTAAGTTGTGTTTTCAGTTTTCTTAAGAATTTCTGTCTATTATCATTTATATACATTCTGTTATGCAACAAAAATGTTGAGCCATGATCATCTTCATGTTGGAAATTGGAAGATTGAACATCACACTAGATTGTGAATTGGGTAGCTCAACAAATGATCTGTGTCCAAAAAGATCCAGAACCATTGACAACTATTTTCAATCATTTCTGCACTAATTACAACAGATTACTGTAAATGCCAGAGATTCTATATTTTTTTCAGTTTAGTTTGGAGATGCAGTGCGTAAATCGGCCCACTGAGTCCATGCCGATCAGCGATCCCCGCACACTAACACTATCCTACACACACTAGGGACAGTTTACAATTGAACCAAACCAATTAACCTACAAACCTGTACGTCTTTGAAGTGTGGGAGGAAACCGGAGATTCCAAAGAAAACTCACGCAGGTCATGGGGGAGGAGCGTACAAAGTTTGTACAGTCAAGCACCCTTCGTCAGGATCGAACCTGGGTCTCTGGTGCTGTAAAGCAGTAACTCTACCGCTGTGCCATCACGCCACCGTTTTGTTACAACATTTATTTAAAGAAAATATTTTATCTAAAGGTAATCAGATATCTCAGCTGTACTAAGAATTTTAAGGAGATAAAATAACCTACAAAGAGGCTATAATTACTCTTGTAAAACGTAGAATAGTCAATGTTGAAATGAAGAAGCATCTTTATTTGGACTATAAATCTTTCTTGTTTCATGTAAGGTAAAACCTTGTGGATAATTGTGCCTCATTTGGGGCTAGAGATTTGTTTTTCAGTGAAAATTAGGCTGGCTGCCTTATTTATAAGAGTACGAAAGGCGTTATTTTGGTCTAATGTCTCTTTCTGTGTATGGTTTCCCGTTTGCTGACACCTATTCCTAATTGCACACAATGCCAAAATGAAATTTATGTGCTTCTGAAAGTATTGATCACATCTAGTTTACTCCTCTTCCTTCATAACTCTCCCACATGCATTCATAATGGAGCTAAACAGCTAATTATAAATTTTGTACAAGTTAAAGAAAAATCTTGGCATAATTGCTCTTCTCTGGAACTCATTTATCTAAATGATTTATATCTGGCTAGCTAATTGTCTGTTGCAGATATTAAATACTTTGTTTAATGGTTTGACCTCATTTGTACATTTAAGATTGATTTATGGTTAAGTAATTGAATATAGAATATATAGAATTCCCAATGGCACACTAGTTATTTGCATTTAATGGTGCTACAATGAACAATAATGATCAGAATTATATTTTCAGCACTGAAGGCAATTTCACGTTTGGTGGAACTGAAAACACAATTTTTGTTCAGATTCCAATTAGTTCATTGTCATGTACACCAAGGTGCACAGAAAATCCTAGTTTGCATGAAGCTTGGAGAACAAACAACAAATGAAATAAGTACACAATAAATACAACAATGATTGCAAAGATAGCAGAATGGTGCAAAGATTGTACTGCAAACTGAATTTGTACAAAAATAACTGAAGTGAAATAACGGAATAAGTGAATAAGGCACGGTTAAGCATACGAATATTTGGCTACGCTGCCGCGAAGTGCAAAAGAGGTGGTTGGTTCATGAATCTGATACCATTGGGGGAAAAAGCTGTACTTAAACCTGAACATTCAGACTTTCAAGGTCCTGCATCGTCGAGAAAATACATGACATGAGGGATATGAGAGACTTGTGAGAGGGACACAACTGGCAAGTGTTTCAGACGAGCTAGGGAGGAGAGGTAAAAGAAGTAGAGGTGTTGCTTCACTAATCAAAGACTTGAACCCTAATTTCCTGACACAGCTGAATTAAGCCAATCAGAATTATTATCAGCACTGAAGGCAATTTTACATTTGGTGAAACTAAAAATACAATTTTTTGTTCAGATTCATGTTAGTTAATTGTCATAAACACCAAGGTGCAATGAAATTCATAGTTTGCATGAAGCTCGTAGGATAAACAAGTAAATAAGCAAGCAAATAAACAAATAAAATAAGTACCCAATATGTACAACAATTATTGCAAATTGAGGAGCGAGCAATGAAACAATCTGTTATTCTCATGTATCTGTTTATTTGGAGAGATCTGAAATCTAATTGTAGAATTATGAATAAAAAGGAGGAGATATCCAATGTCTTAGTAGGCTTATAGGTGGGTAAATCCACAGTGCCTCAAGTATCCCAGGCTGCAAAGGGGTGAAGGGAGGAAATTGCTTGGGTACTGACAGTGATTTTTATATCTGACAGCGGGTGGTGAGGTGCCTGATGACAAAAGACTGCAAATGAATTATAGCGACAGATATAAGCCAGGTGATGATGTGGTTGTGCCTCTAACATCACTGGTAGGGAACTTGTTGATAAGTATTCTTTTTTTTTAGATTAATAGTTTTTTATTGGAGGGAAAAAAAAAATCACAGTACATCAGATGTATAGCATTACATTTTCCTCCATTTTGTTTTTTATAAATAATAATAATAATATAAACAAAATAATCCTAACCCATCCTCCCTAAACGCCCCTTGGCAGCTTATTTTTTCACAATCCAAATATATCACAAAATCAAATGCACTTTTTAACAATAATAAAGTAACAAAATAAAGGCAGATCCCCACTTAATGTCAAGTGCCCTCAGTCAACAGGTAGTTCCTTTAGACCCTCAAAGTATGATAAAAAGGGTTCCCATTTCAAATAAAACTTTTTCACAGACCCCCTCAATGTGAATTTAATCTTTTCTAACCTTAAAAAAAACATGACGTCTTCCAGCCAAGCAGCGGCAGATGGAGGAGTATTAGATTTCCAGAAAAGCAAGATTCTCCTATGGGCCAAAAGTGCTGTAAATGTAATGATATCAGACTGGGTTGTATTTAAACCCAAGGTTTTAACTGCTACACCAAATACAGCTGCAAGCGGGCAAGGTCTCACTGTCATCCCAAGGACTTCACTGATGGTTTTAAAAACCACTGCCCAGTAGTTAACAAGTTTGGGGCAAGACCAGAATGCATGAGCTAGATTGGCTGGAGAGAACGAGCACCTGTCACAGCCAGCGTCCGTTCCTGGATATATGTTAGCAAACCTGGCTTTGCTTAAATGAACCCTGTGTAAAACTTTAAATTGTATGAGCCCCAATCTAGCACATGATGACGAGGAGTGGACTTTTTTCAGCGCTTCTGTCCAGCATTCCTCAGATAGATTCATACCAAGGTCATCCTCCCATTACGGCCTTTGAGCTGAAATCAGGGATAATCTCTGGCAGACATATCTCTTCCTGGATGAGCTCAATCCTTTACACCCTGCATCTCAGTAGCAGACATCAGATCTGCTTTCACAAGGGTGGACTCAGGAACATTGGCCGGCCCACATGGAGTCCCTTGGTGGGTTCTGAAATTGTGTGTCAATTAACTGGCCGCAGTCTTTGCCAACATCTTCAACTTCTCACTTCCACAATCTACTGTCCCCATCTGTTTCAAGGAACCCTCCACCATTCCAGTCTCCAAGAAAAGTGCAGTGATCTTATTGATTATTACCCAGTTGCTCTAACATCGATCATAATAAAGTGCTTTGAAATACTGACAATGACAGTATAAAATTGGACATAAAATATCCGCCACCCTGACATTCATCACGCTGTTCCTCACAGTTATGAATGACTCAGAAAACACTAAACATTCATAATAATAAAACATTAATGATAAAACACCATTGATCAAGCATGTGAACCAACAAAATACCAGATCAAAGGGAGGCTACAGATTTTTGGCTGTTGAGTAGAGCAACTACTCGTGAATAAAAACAGTTTTTATGTCTGGCTGTGGCAGCTTTGACAGTCCGGAGTCACCTTCCAGAGGGAAGTGATTCAAAGAGTGGCCAGGATGAGATGGGTCAGAGATGATCTTGCCCGCTCGCTTCCTGGCCCTTGCAGTGTACAGTTCATCAATGGAGGGAAGGTTGCAGCCAATAACCTTCTCAGTTGATCGGACGATTCGGTGCCGCCTCCAGGTGTCGTGCTTGGTGGCTGAGCCAAACCAGACCATGATGGAGAAGGTAAGAACAGACTCTACGATGGCCGTCATTGGACCATCATTGCCTGTGGCGTAATGTGCTTCCTCAGCTTCCGTAGGAAGTACATCCTCTGTTGTGCCTTTTTGACTGTGTAGTCGATGGTAGCCCCCCCACTTAAGGTCCTTGGAGATGATGGTTCCCAGGAACTTAAAAGACTCCACAGATGTGACTCTGGTGTTATTGATGGTGAGAGGGGAGGGGGATTTTCCTAACCTCTACAATCAATTCCACTGTCTTAAGAGCATTGAGCTCTAGGTTGTTGCGATGGCACCAGGATGCCAGCTGTGACACTTCCTGTCTGTAGGCAGATTCCTCCCCATCCTGGATCAGTCCAATCAGGGTTGTGTCATCCGCAAACTTGAGAAGCTTGACAGAGGAGTAGCTGCTTGCAGTGTAGCTGCTGGCAGTGTAGCAGCTCTACTCTCGTTACCTGGTCAGCGAGTTGCGTTTGCGCCTCACGTACGCAGGCTTGGGGGGGGGGGGGGGGGGGGGAATGTAAACTCCAGCGAGAATAAAGGAGTTAAATTTCCTCGGAGAGAAGGGTTTGCAGTTTATAAAGAGGGATTCTAGGTTGGGAGAGCAGAAATTTGACAGTACCCTGATGCCGCTGCACCAGTCCTGGTTGATATAGAAGCATATTTCCACCGCCTCTTGATTTCCCCGCTGCCTCCACTTCGCGGTCCGCTCTGTGAAGTTGGAAGCCAGCCTGTTGCAGCGCGCTGTCCGGGGTCGACTCACAAAACCAGGTCTTGGTGAAACACAGGGCAGCAGCTCGAGAGAAGTCCTTGTTTGTCCGATGCAGGAGTTGCAGTTCATTCACTTTGTTCTTGAGAGAATGTACATTTGCCAGGACTATGCTCGGGAGTGGTGTGCGTGATCCTCGTCGCCGGAGTTGGGTGAGTGCTCCAGAGCGCTTCCCACGGGTCCTCCACCATCTCAAGACCTTGAACGCAGTCACATCCCCGCTGACGAGTATGTTCAAATAATCCAGTGTGTGAGAGAAATCCGGAACGATGTTTGGAGGTACTGTATGTCCGATGTTTATGAGTACCTCTCTCGTGAAAATAATCTTTGTAGGGTTTTTCACAGACGACACAAACGAACAAACATATACAAAACAGCAAGGAGCAGTACACCGTGGCCGCCATTGTCGGTGCAAGCAGCAGCTACACTGCAAGCCAAGTCACCCTGCATCCTCATAGCATCTTCCTCACATTTCACACTGCCATCCAGCTTTGTCATATGTAAATTTGGTAATGTTACTTTTAATCCCTTCATCTAAATCATTAATATGTATTGTAAATAGCTGCGGTCCCAGCACGAGCCTTGCGATACTCCGCTAGTCAATGCCTGCCATTCTGCCGTTAATCCCTACTCTTTGTTTCCTGTCTGCCAACCAATTTTCTATCCATGTCAGCACCCTACCCCCAATACCATGTGATCTAATTTTGTCCACTAATCTCCTATGTGGGACATTATCAAATGCTTCCTCAAATTCCAGGTACACTACATCCACTGGCTCTTCCTTGTCCATTTTCCTAAAAAAAAATCCCAGAAGGTTAGTCAAGCATTATTTCCCCTTCGTAAATCCATGTTGACTTGGACTGATCCTGCTACTGCTCTCCAAATGTGCGGCTATTTCATCTTTTATAATTGATTCCAGCATCTTCCCCACCACCGATGTCGGGGTAACTGTCTATAATTCCCTGTTTTCTTGTGTGCGCAGTCCCCTGCTTCCCCACTTTTATCAGACCTGCACAAATCCCCTCTTTCATACCACTTCCTGGAGGTGCTGCCACATACTTACTCTTAATTCTACATTATTTAGTTATTCCAATTTTGTACTTTAGATTACAGTACAACCTTTGCATCATTCTGCTGTTTTGGCATTCATTGTTGCATTTATTATATCTACTATTATCTTGTGTACTATGTACTCTGAGCTTCATGCATGCAAATAATTTAATTGCACCCTTCTGTATATGACAAACAGATCTGTATCTTAATCTGAGAGTATTAATCTATTGGAAAAGAACGGATTAATCAATGATAAATTCGAGAAAATCTTTGAGGGCAGTACAGTTGATCTAGTTCTTGATGGATTTCAGGAAGACCTCTGATGAGTCCTGACCTGAAATGTCACCTATCCTTTTTCTCCAGAGCCTGATCTCTGATGTGGTCCTACATGGGAAATGAATCAAAGGTTAGAGCCCTTGGGATCCAATATTCACTTGGCAAGAGGGTGATAGTGGAGAATTGTTTTGTGATTGGAAGCTCGTGACAGTGGTGTTCCACAGTGATCGATGCAATGACCGTTGCAATTGGTTATATAAATGATTTGGATGTGAATGTCAGAGATATGATTCAGTTTGCAGATGGCATAAAATGCACTGATGTTATTGGTAATAAGGAGGACAATCTTAGGCAACAGGACAGTGTTAATGTTACTTTGAAGCACTGCAGCGCTTTGGTAAAAGTCCTCCAATGGTCCCATTGGAGCAGGAATACCATTTAGATTCATTGACAATTGAGCATTCACAATATATTTCTAAGATAGGATGATGCATGACTTGGAGAAGAATCTGCAGATGATGAGTTTGCTGCCTTGACTCACTTGAGACTAAACATCACACATTTGGGATGTGCCATAGAAAACCCGGGTGAATAACTGCAGTTACTTTTGTGGATGGTACTCATTGTGGCCATTTTGTGCCAGTGATGGGGGAATTTTAAAGTCAACAACAAGCTGTGGCTTAAGGCAATCTTGCATAATAATTACAATATTGACATATTTGACAAATGGGACAATGCTTTGATGTCCTGCTCACAAAAAAGAACAAATCCAATCTAGCTAATTGTGGTCATTTACTCTCACTCATAGGCAGAATAGGGGAAGCTACCAAGCAGCATTTATTCATCCAACAACTGACCAAGGGACAAGCAAAGTTTGGGATTCAGTAGAAAACTACAGACCAATCAACCCATCAACTGCATGGAAAATGTCAGAATCTATTATAATGCATATCTTAACAAAACATCAATTTAAAAACTCAGTGAGAATAGATGAATCAGCATGGATGCATGGAAGGGAAAGCATATTTAATAAATCCTTTTTGATGATAGATATGGGAGTACCAATGGGTTTGGTGCAGTTGGATTTTCAGAATACCTTTTATAATGTGCCACGTGGGGCTTCTGCGCAAAATTTAAAGCATGGGATTGGAAGTAATATGCTTGCATGGATTGAAGATTGATTCTCAGATTGGGAATGAGACTTTCTCAGGGAGGAAGGTGGTGACTGGTGGATACGATTGGAATTGGTGTGTAGGCCTCAACTCATCAATGTGGGAACCAAATGTACTATTTTTATGTTTGTCAATGGCAGAACTTTCAAGGATAGCACAATGGGGCTTCAACTTTGAGTGAGGGGGCAAATATGTTGCAGATCCAATATAATGTGGAAGAATATATTTGTCACAAAGGGAGTGCAATGGAACCTCACCAGATTGATTGGGACATGGGAGCAGAGATGGGGCAAGTGATTGGAGCAATCTCTAGAGCTTAGAGGAATGAGAGGAGTTCTCAATGACATGTACAAAAATCAGACCCGTTTTCTCTCCCCCGGTTTAAAAAAAAAAGTGGTTACATTTGCCACCTTCCAATCTGCAGGATTTGCAGCAAAATTTAAAAACTTGATCCTTGAGGACTATTTGAAGACGGTCAGCTGTGGTATATTTCACATTAGTTGGGAGTTTTAACATCTGCTCCATTATCTTTGTGATGGAATGCTATGAGAAAAAAAATAAGTCTGCAGCAGAGTTTTGCAATAGCAATACAGATGTTACTTCTGCTTTTTAAATCCAGAAAGCAGATTGATGGATTGCATTGGAGAGCATCTTTTTTTTTTTAGTTTCTTGTTTGCACAGGGACTGTTTAATTAAGATACGTTTGCTATTTTAATATGTTAATTGCTATCTATCAGCATTTCAGCAAAGGAAAACAACTCCAGTGAAATGGATGTTTGCCATTCTGTCTGTAGCTAGTACTTTTATCATGACTGAGTTTTTGTGGTTGAATTTAAACATGAGAAGCAATTTTAATTAGCAGCTATCAATTGCATTTATTTCACTTTCAGTCAAGGTAAGGTGATTATCATTGCTCCTTATTTCATGTTCTTATCAATTTTCTTAATGCTATTTAATTTAATAGAAACATAATTGAATTGTTCAAATTTCATCACCCTTCTCTCCAGAGATGCTGTCTGTCCCGCTGAGTTACTCCAGCATTTTGTGTCTATCTCCGATTTAAACCAGCGTCTGCAATTCTTTCCTACATCCAAAAAAAATTGATGGTTTCTGTAACTCCAGCAGATACGAAATGCTTGTTCTTTTGGGTTTGGGAGGTGCAAATGTGATGATGAAAAAGCATTGCAATTTTGTCATGGGCAAAAGGTTCCAATCTGGACATGAAAAGTTTTGTTTGAACATTAAAATCTCCCATAACATTTTATCTGTTCAATTTGAGTCATGCACCAAAGTACAATTGGATTAGATTTTGAGAAAGCCAAAAAGAAAAAAAACTAAACAAGAGCACAAACAAAAATCAGTCTAATCTCCTATAGCAGGTTAACAAAGATATTGTCAGTCATATGATAAAACTGTGCAGTGGAGAAACAGATGTGTGCATTGGATGTGCTCCAAGAAATGATGTCAGATATATATTATATATATATATATATATATAATATATATATATATATAGCAACATTGCCCTCTATAATGTTTGGGACAAAGACCCATCATTCATTTATTTGTCTCTGTACTCCACAATTTGAGATTTGTAATAGAAAAAAAATTGCATGTGATTAAAGTGCACATTGTCAGATTTATTAAAGACCATTTTTATACATTTTGGTTTCACCATGTAGAAATTACAGTTGTGTTAATACATAGTCCCCCCATTTCAGGACACCATAATGTTTGGGACACATGGCTTCACAGGTGTTTGTAATTGCTCAGGTGTGTTTAATTGTCTCATTCATGCTCTCATAAGAGAGCTCTCAGCACCTAGTCTTTCCTCACCTTTGGGAACTTTTATTGCTGTTTATCAACATGAGGACAAAAGTTGTGCCAATGAAAGTCAAAGAAGCCATTGTGAGACTGAGAAGCAAGAATAAAACTGTTAGAGACATCAGCCGAACCTTAGGCTTACCAAAATCAACTGTTTGGAACATCATTAAGAAGAAAGAGAGCACTGGTGAGCTTACGTAATGCAAAGCGACTGACAGACCAAGGAAGACCACAGCTGATGACAGACGAATTCTCTCTACAATAAAGAAAAATCCCCAAACACCTGTCCGACAAATCAGAAACACTCTTCAGGAGTCAGGTGTGGATTTGTTAATGACCCCTGTTCGCAGAAGACGTCATGAACAGAAATACAGAGGCTACACTGCAAGATGCAAACCGCTGGTTAGCTGCAAAAATAGGATGGCAGGTTACAGTTTGCCAGGAAGTACTTAAAAGAGCACCCACAGTTCTGGAAAAAGTTCTTGGGGACAGATGAGACGAAGATTAACATATTAGAGTGATGGCGAGGGCAAAGGATAGAAGAGAGAAGGAACTGCCCAAGATCCAAAGCAAACCACTTAATTTGTGAAACACGGTGGTGGGGGTGTTATGGCCTGGGCATGTATGGCAATGGCTCACCTATCTTCATTGATGATACAACTGCTGATGGTAGTAGCATAATGAATTCTAAAGTGTATAGACACATCCTATCTGCTCAAGTTCAAACAAATGCCACAAAATTGGCTTGTGGTTTATTCTACAGCAAGACAATGATCCAAACATACTGCTAAAGCAACAAAGGAGTTTTTCAAAGCTAAAAAATGGTAAATTCTTGAGTGGCCAAATCAATCACCCGATCTCAACCCAACTGAGCATGCCTTTTATATGCTGAATAGAAACCTGTAGGGTACTAGCCCCCAAAACAAGCAGATGCTAAAGATGACTGCAATACAGGCCTGGCAGAGCATCACCAGAGAAGACATCCAGCAACTGGTGATGTCCATGAATCGCAGACTTCAAGCAGTCATTGCATGTAAAGGATATGCAACATAATACTAGACATGACTACTTTCATTTACATGGCATTGCTGTCTTCCAAACATTATGCTGCCCTGAAATGGGGGGACTATGTATAAACACTGCTGGAATTTCTACAAGCCAAAATATATAAAAGTGACCTTTATTAAAATCTGACAATGTGCATGTTAACCATACGTAATTTGTTTCTATAACAAATCTCAAATTGTGGACTACAGAGGCAAATAAATAAAGGATGGATCTTTGTCCCAAACATTATGGAGAGCACTGTATATGGATAGGAATTAGCTGTTAAGGCCATTTATTCCAGTTTGGATTCAAGCCTTGCTATTTTAATGTATTTAACAAGATAAGATTAAATTGAACCACTGTATCAAGGGTAGTATATCCTTTTTGAGAGAGAACCACCTGTACACTAAGTACCTATTATTCTACTGATGCATTTAACATTTGTCAAAAGAGCATTTATACACAAATGATTTCCCATTATTTTTCCTGCCACCCAATTCAAAACCTTGCATTGTTTCAATAGCTATTGTTTCATTTATTGCTTCTATAAATAGGCTTCAATATTGTGTAAAATTTCATGAGACATTAAAGTAATTTCTTAATGTCAGAGAAAACCATGTGAAACAATTTGAAATGTTTCTTTAAATACTGTGTCTTTTTTAATAATGGTAGCAATATGTTCCAAAGTATATTTGTCTTTATGAGGATGTTGCAAGGACTTGAGATCTGAGCTACAGGGAGAGGTTGAGTAGGCTGGGTCTCTATTGCTTGGAACGAAGGAGGATGAGGGGTGATCTTATGCAGGTATATAAAATCATGACAGGAATAGATTGGGTAAGTGCACAGAGTCTCTTATTCAGTGTAGGTGAATCGAGGACATAGGTTTAAGGTGAAGGGGAAAAGATTTAATAGGAATCTGAGGGGTAACGTTTTCACGCAAAGGGGGTATGAAACAAGCTGCCAGAGGAGGTAGTTGAGGCGGGGACTATCCCAATGTTTATGAAACAGTGAGACGGGTTTGGGAGGATATGGGTCAAACGGCAGGTGAGACTAGTGTAGCTGGTACATGTTGGCCAGTGTGGGCAAGTTTGGTCGAAGGCTTGTTTCCACGCTGTATCATGCTATGACTATTTATATTGATAAATTTGCTTTCAAGATTTTCTTGGATGTTTTAATGTCTTCATGGATGTACTGACAAGGCAGATTGAAAATGAAGTCAGAAAATGTAAAGGATTATTCAGTATTCACAGCAAAAGGATTTGAGTACAAGAGCAGGGAGGTTCTACTGCAGTTGTACAGGGTCTTGGTGAGGCCACACCTGGAGTATTGCGTACAGTTTTGGTCTCCTAATCTGAGGAAAGACATTCTTGCCACAGAATGCCGTACAGAGAAGGTTCACCAGACTGATTCCTGGGATGACAGGACTTCCATATGAAGAAAGACTGGATAGACTCGGCTTGTACTCGCTGGAATTTAGGAGATTGAGGTGGGATCTTATAGAGACTTACAAAATTCTTAAGGGGTTGGACAAGCTAGATGCAGGAAGATTGTTCCCGATGTTGGGGAACTCCAGAACAAGGGGTCACAGTTTAAGGATAAAGGGGAAGACTTTTAGGACCGAGATGAGAAGATCTTTTTTCACACAGAGTGGTGAGTCTGTGGAATTCTGCCACAGAAGGTAGTTGAGGCCAATTCATTGACTATATTTAAGAGGGAATTAGATGTGGCCTTGTGGCTAGAGGGATCAAGGGGTATGGAGGGAAGGCAGTTACAGGATACTGAGTTGGATGATCAGCCATAATCATATTGAATGGCGGTGCAGGCTTGAAGGGCCAAATGCCCTACTCCTGCACCTATTTTCTATGATTCTATGTATTTATCAAAAAAACGTATTTGTTAAATGGTGAAACATTGGGTCGTGTTGATCTACAAAAGAACCAATGTATTCTTGTACACAACTCATTGAAGGCCAGCATTCTGGTGTTGCAAGCAATTAGGACAAACAGTTTGAGAGCCTTCATTTCAACAGAGTTTGATTACAAGAGCAAGGACATCTTAGTGCAATTGCGTTGGTGAGAATATACCTGCAGCTTTGGCCTCCGTACTAAGAAGAGATATAATTGCCATAGAAAGAATGCAGTAAATATTCTCTTTAATGCTGCCAGTGATGGGGGTCTTTGCCATATGGAGGGAAATCGCGTTGAAATCTTGGAAGAATGAAAGGTGATCTTGTAACTTCTGGAAAATTCTGGGTTTGTCAAGATTTGTTGCAGGGAGGCGTTTCCCTTAACTGGGAGAGTTTAAGCCTGGATATTTCTCTACCAATAACAATTGCAGAGACCTAGTCATTATGTTCATTCAAAACAGATAATAGTGAGGAAACTCAAGAGACCACACATGTTGGAAAATAGAGAATAAAGGAAAGTTATATATCTCAGCACAAGGGAGATGGGGGATCTTGCTGGTCACTGGTGCCAGGGTAGATGGTGAGTTGTGAACTGAATGGTGCAGCAGGCTTGAACAGATCCATGGCCTATTCCTTCTTGTATTTCTGACCACCTTAGGCTGCATATTTTTATATCCAAAAAGTTGGTATTTATTTGGAAAGCAGAAAATAGAGATAATGCATTTACACGATGAGTCTAAGTAGTTGGAGCAGTGTGTGTGTGTATGCAATCATTACATTGTTGTAATGCAGTCGTACCTCGTGTCATCCCTTCCTGTGGATAAATGCAATAATGTTTTTAACATCGGGATGCGTATCCACGTGATATCCGAGACGTACTGAAGTGATATGAAACATGCCTTTTTGTTTGCTCTGCGAGAGCCTCGTAATTCCAGGTCCCGTGGACCAAACGGGTTGCACATCCTGAAATAACCTCCGACTCGCTACACTGGCTATTAGCTGCCGATATAATAACAAAGCTGGTCGTTAGTAATCAGCGGAAGTGAAATTGAGGGGGCCTTTGAAAAGAACACTAAAAATAACCACCTGTTATCTGATAACTGCGTTTAAGTCTTATTTCTCAGGATTGGTACCTCGTCAGGCGATGTTGTTGGCAACATGTAGCTGGTCCATTTAACAGGGTGTCACCACGGAAAGTTTTCCTTCTAAAATTAATTATTCAAACAAAAATATGCCTCCAGAATCTCTCTGGAGTTGAGATAATGCACATGTTGGGCGACATTGTGTGGTGACGCCGAAGCGCTTTCACAAGAGGAATTAACACCGCTTTCTGGTCTGTTTATCTTGGAATTAAACTTGTACTTTGAAAGGATTTCCCATGGACTTACTTGGATGTGCAATTGGTTTGCTCAACATCACAGTTCAGAACCGAATATTGAACAAGTAGTTACAATGGCAGTTCGCACGGTGTTTGTGACACAAAATGGATTGAATGAGATCTGTGCCAAAGGAACTGGGAGGTTTTTTTTCTCAGCAGCGTGAACAGCCTAGCTGTATGATTTAGGCAAATCTTCCCATGCTTGTATGTGGTTGGTCGGCTGATTGCTTGCGCTCAGTTGTTTCCAACAGCAGATGGAGAGGAAGCGCTACCGATCACTGGAATCCGAAACACACGGACTGCCGGGCGTAGCGGAGCAAGATTTGTGAACTGAACACTTCGTGCACGTTGTATTTGTGCCGCATCTGACTCCTTTTGAATCGTGGCGATGCTTCCCAAATGAGCTCAGCACGCTTGGCTGGTAAATTTCCAGTAATCTCATTCAGACAATCACTTTATGGCCTAATTCGAATCTGAAGAGAGCGGGAAAGGAGAATCTTTTTGTGGTGATGGAAGATGTAACATCGGAAAGACGGAAAGCTGACAAAAACACCCTAAAAATGCTTGTCCTCGTG
Source organism: Okamejei kenojei (assembly GCA_035221665.1). NCBI lineage: Eukaryota > Metazoa > Chordata > Chondrichthyes > Rajiformes > Rajidae > Okamejei > Okamejei kenojei. Next base: position 51,604,625 of record CM069140.1, on the reverse strand, counting down.
TTGGAGTGACTCAGTAACGGGCTCTGATTGTGGCCGCAATCCATGCACAAGATTAGCGGCTGGCTATTAGCCAAGTCTGCTTTCCCATTAACACTGATCATTCCGAGGTGCTACCAAATAGGGATGGACCCGGCAGCTATTCTGGTGAATGAATTCTCGCAACGTCCGATCGCATGTGTCTCAGCCATTCAGAGGAGAAAGACAACCCTGCTGAGGTGACCTATTACAGTACAAGCGTTGGAGCATTTCGGAGCCAACTCCAGGCAGAAAAAAAAGACTCGGATTTAGGCAGCACGAACTCTAAGAGACTAGACACCTCACGGAAATGAGAAATTAAGTCCAGTAGCTTTGGCTGTTTGGGAATAAAATAATTAATTTGCCTGTCGGTCCGCTTGCTGATGCGAGAGGCCAGTCAACAAACAAACAGTTAATTCAGTTCACACGTGTTTGCAAATTGATACGAACTGGGGGATTTGAATTTGTATCATGGATGATTCGAGTATTTTGAGGAGGAGAGGACTGCAGGTAAGACTGGTGGCGGAGGAAGCTGAACTGAAACAAACTTTCATGTGTTACGGTTGAACAAATGTGCCAATGAGCTGATCACCTTATTGAAGTGCAGCTCCGTTGATTATTTTTCATCTGGCCGCTCTTCGCAGTGCCTTGTTCGCCCTGAATGCTTGAATATGATTTGCAGATCTGATGGAATATTAGAGGATAGATTGCGCTTATAACAAAAATAATTATCCTCAAAGTATATGCATATAAGTAAAGAATCTTTACTTATCCATTTAAAATTATAGGTGAGCCATGGTAAAAGAAAAGCAGCAAGCTTAGAGTTTTTGAAGCTGAATTTTATTTCTGAACGGCCTCCGATCATGGGCTATGATGCTTTCTTCAGGGTCGCAGGGTACGCTCTTATTTGTATACCATTCCGTTATGTATTTTGATTGAGATTTATTTTAATATAATTAATTTCTGTCGGTAGAAGCAATTACTAAAACGTGCTGTGATTTTTATTTTCCCTGTCGCTCTGGGATGTTTCCCCATTTATTTTCTAGGTTCTATTTTTTTTAAACATACAAATTCAATGAACAAATATTGGCTGATAAATGGTGAAGGCCAATAGTTGTCTCTGCTCGCTCTCCTGACAGAAGGTCCACAAGGTGATGGAATGAAAATATGACAAATATTCCAGTCAGGCAGCTTCTGTGGAGAAAGAAGCTGCAGTTTACAGACTCTTCAATTCTGTTGCGCTCCTGCCAGGTGCTGAGCATTTCCAGCATTATTTGTTTCTATTTCAGTTTTGCTTTTTCATCACTCATTACAAGGTTTTCCTTTGTGAAAGATTTCCTCATTACAGTGCAGCAATCATACAAAACCTAATTAGATACCATGATACATATTTCAGGGAGATTGTATCTATGATTGTATCGCCTGAGACTCCGGTTCAATCCTGACCTTGGACGCTGTCTGTGAGCATTTTGCATATTCTCTCTGTGACTGGGTGGGTTTCCTCCGGGTGCTCTGGTTTCCTCCTACATCCCAAAAACTTGCGGGTTTATGTGTTAACTGGCTTTTGTAAAATTGCCTCTAGTGTGGCAGGAGTGGGTGCAAAAGTTGAATAATGCAACTAGCATGAACAGGTATTTGATGGTCGTTGTGTACTCTGTGAGCTGAAGGGCCTATTTCCATGCAGCATGATCAGCATCCCGAAACTCCCAACACATTGATGCAATACGCAATTCAGAAAAAAAAGCCTGCAGGATTGCTAGAGAAGGCATGTGGTGCTCCATGGCTGAGATAAGATTAGGAATGTGCAAGGTCAATTCAATAACCTAATGGTTGTCGGAAAGAGACTGTTCCTAAATGGTGTGCGACTTCAGGCTCCTGGAGCTCCTGCCTAATAGCAATAGCGTGAAGAGGGCATATTCCCAATGGTGAGATCCTTAACGATCTGTGTTGAGGCAACGCCTCATTTAGATGCTCTGGTGGGAAGGGCTGACCCAGATGTAGCTCCCTGCAGTCTTTTGTGTTCCTGTGCATTGGAATTGCCGTACCAGTCCACGTTGCAACCAGCCACGATACTTTCTGCACTGCATCTGTAGAAATTTCTTAGTGTATTCAGTGGCCTGACAAATTTCTTTAAACTTCTATGAAGGTAGAGGTGTTGGCACCTTTTTGATTATGTCTATGTGTCTGGCCCAGTATAGGTCATCAGACATTTATTTGAAGACAAGGAATTTGAAGCTGCTAACATTCCCCACTGCCAAACCACTAATGATGGTACATGGCCTATGAGTAGCAATGTTACAAAATTTTGAGATTTTAAAGATCAAGTCTGCAATTTATCCCATCAGATAAAGCATAAAAAGTTTAATTTGACACCTAATTCACTTTCATATCTTCTGTATTAAAAAAGTTATGGCCATTTTCATACTCTGAAATTAGCATTTTGTTCCCTATTGCTTTTCCATTGACTTAACTCAAAAGCTGTGATCGAGGACAGTCAAAAGCCCATAACTTTCTTAAAAATTAAGAGAACTGAATGAAATTTTCAGTTATTATAGATTGAAGCATTCTGAAACAAATATGAAACAATCTTACTTGGATGACCTGAAATTAAAGCATATAATTAGTTAGTTACCTAATTGTAGCTAATTACAAAATTCAATTACTAGATCTAAACATCTATCCATTTCTTAAGAAAAGGTTAACATTTTTAAATTGCATAAGTGTCCAAATAACATTCACCCAAGAATTCACAATAGAACATGATTTTTAAATCTCATTGCCATTCATTTATAGGCCAAATGGAAGGAATTTAGTGTTTAATTCCTGTAAATTATTGGCCATTTTAAACATCTTGCGAGTGAGATTTTGTGGAACGCGATCGATTGGAACGTTGCGGTTGCGGTGAATTTAAACCCCATATCGGCAGGGAAAACACTGCCGGTTCGTATATTTACATAATCGCATTTTCGCTGATGACATTTCGATTAAAGTAATCCTAAGAAGCAAGTTTATATGTAAAATAAACAACTTACGTTATGTTTTGTCCCGTACGGGAAATCAGTCCCGTTGTCGGTGTTGACGGTGTTGAAGAAATGGATTTTTATTTTAGTCCAGCACTTAAATTGTCCAGCAGTTTAAAAAAAAAATTCACAGAATGGCAGTAGGAATGATTATTCAGCAACAGGTAGTAGCCCGAGAAAATATATCTCGCATAGGCAGGAGAAAACGGCATTTTAATCCCCGCCCCCCCCCCACCCCCAGCTCAAAGGCGCCAAAGTCGCGCACACGGCCAGTGACAGAACTGCAGCGCCGTTGAAGGTAGGTTTTGTAACATACCTACTTTGAGCTTTCCCTTTCTGAAGTTAACGATGAGTTCCTTGGTTTTGTTGACATTGAGCAAAAGGTTGTATTACAGCATGACTTAACCAGGTGTTCCATCTCTCTCCTGTACGCTGACTATCGCCAGTCATTCGGCCAACAACAGTAGCCACATTAGTACTGTGCCTAGCCACACAGACGTAAGTTTGAAGAGAGTAGAGCTGGGCTCGAAGCTGCACAGCCTTGAGGTGTACCTTTGTTGATAATCAATGACAAGGAGATGCTGTTACCAATCTGCGCAGATTGTTGTCTGGCGAAAAGTTAATGTGAAAGGAACAGCATTTGGCCCATCAAGTCTATTTCCCCGATTCAATCATGACTGATCTATCTTTCTCTCTCAAGCCCATTCTCCTGCCTTTGCCCCATAACCCCTGGCACCCTGACTAAACAAGAATCTGTCTATCTTCACCTTAAAAATATCCATTGACTTGGCTTCCAAAGTTTTGCCACCCTCTGACTAAATAAATTCCTCCATCACCTTTGTAAAGGTATGTTTGTTTATTCTGAGGTTGTGGCCCCTGTTCCTTGACTCTCCAACTAGTGGAAACATCCTTAACATTCACTCTATCCAGACTTTCACTATTTGGTAAGTTTCAATGAGCAGGTCAAGAGTCAAATTACAAAGGGCGGCACAAAGACCTCTGCCTTGGGGCTTGGTGATGTGTTTGGAGGGGACTATATAATATTAGATGGTGAAGTATAGTCGATGAACAGCTGCCTGTGTTCCTGTTATCCAGATGGTCTAGAGCAGGGTGGAGAGCATATGCTGTTGACTTGCTGATCTGTCAACCAGGCAAATTGAAGCGGTTCCAGGTTATTTTTAAAGCAGGAATTGATTCACGCAATAATCAACCTTTTAAAGCACTTCATTATAATCGAGGTAAGTGCTACCGGACGGTAGTCATTGAAACAATTCACCATGCTTCTGGGCACCAGTACAGTATATGCCCTTTTGAGGCAGGTGATGATCTCAGACTGCAGAAGCGAGAAATTAAATATGTCCTTGAATACCCCAGCCAGTTGGTCCACTTGGGGCTTAAGCACTTGGTGAGGTACACCGTCTCAGCTGTGTGGATTCACCCTCTTGAAGGATGCACTGATGTTTGTTTCAGAGACTGAGTTCACAGGGTCGTCAGAGGCTGCGGAGGATTGTGTAAATGTGTCATTGTTCTTTCATAACTCACATGAAAGGTATTGAGCTGATCCAGAAGTGATGCATCATTGTTACTTATACTACCCTGTTTTACCTTGGGAAGTGATAGCATACAAGAAACTTCCACAGCTGTAGAGTTTCCCCCTGTGACTCCAGCTTAGTCCAGAATTGTCTCTTTATGTTTATGCTGGCCTTCGGCAGATCATACGTGGACTTTGTTATTTCTCTGGATTACCGAGGCATGTGCTGTAGTGCAGAGAGATCTAGGATTGCAGGTACATTGGACCTTGAAAGTGGCGTGACAGGTTGGTAGAATGATCAAGAGGACTTTAGGTACATTGGCTTTCTTCAGTCAGGGTATTGCGTGTTGAAGTTGGAATGTTATGTCACATTTGTACAAGACGTTGGTGAGGCTGCATTTGGAGTATTGTGTTCAGTTTTGCTCGCCCTGCTATAGGAAATATGTTGTTAAGCTGGAAAGAGTGCAGAGAAGATTCATGAGATGTTGCCAGGACTTGAGGGGTTGAGCTATAGGGAGAGGTGTTCTTTGGATCGCAGAAGGATGAGGGGTGATCCTAGAGGTGTATAAGATCATGGGTGGAATAAATAGGGTGAATGCACATTGTCTTTTGCTCAGAGTAGGTGACCAAGAACCACAGGACATAAGTTTAAGATGAGAGGGGAAACATTTAATAGGAACCTGAGCGGCAACTTTTGCACACAGAGAATTGTGGGAATATGGAACGAGCTGCCAAAGGAGGTAGTTGAGGTAGGTACAATAACAATGTTTGAGAGAAATTTGGAAGTACATGGATAGAAAAGTTTAGTAAAATGTGGGCCAAATGCAGGCAGGTGGGTCCAATGTTGATGGATACCTGTTTCTGTGCTGTATATCTCCAAGACACTATTTCTTAATGAAATTGGTGACAATGAAGGCATATTTATTCAGGTCTGGTGAGGAATCCTTGAATATGACCCAGTCCACCAGTTCAAAACAGTCCTGTAACCACACTTCTGCTTCAGCTGACTTCTTTACCAACGCCACACTCTGAGTCTTTGTCTGTACACGGGAAGAAGCAGCATAGGCAGGTAGACAGATTTACCAAAAAGCAGGCGAGGGATGGAGCAGTAGATATCCCTGATGGTGGTATATCAGTGAGGGAGTGTGTTAAGTCCTCTGATATTGATAGTGATGTATAGTATTTTAGCAGATGTTTCTTCAAGCTCGTTGAAGTCCTCAGTGATGATGTGGAAGATGATAAGGTACGATGTTTTGTCTTTGTGATTGCAGTCAACGACGACTCTAGTTGGGCCAGGATGTAGTCTGCAGCCAGAACTGCAGATGGAGAACTCCCATGGTAGGTAGAATGGTCAGCACTGAACCACCAGATGTTCCAGTGCAGGGGAGCAGGAATTAGTTTAACATGAAGCAGTATCTACTACCTTTTCTTTTTTCAGGCCTCACCACTTGGCCCATTTGGTGGATGGAATAGCCCTTGTGCTAGAGCACCGTGTCTGCAGAGTTAGTGTGAGCCTTGTCTCTGTTCTCTGGTAACTAGAGTACACATGAGTCCCCCATGCGCCTCTGATCAGCTGTGTTGCTCTTAGATCTTCTATCTGGTTCTCCAGCTATTGTACATTGGCAACAAGGATGCCAGGATTTGGTAGGCTGGGGAGAAGAGGGTGGCATACGCCCACGCTTCAGTCTTACCTGAAGACATCATTGGTGACCAGGTTTTCTAATACAATGGAGGCCTCCCTGATGCATCCAGGTGTTATCGAAACATAGAAAATAGGTGCAGGAGTAGGCCATTCGGCCCTTCGAGCCTGCACCGCCATTCAATATGATCATGGCTGACCATCCAACTCAGTATCCTGTACCTGCCTTCTCTCCATACCCCCTGATCCCTTTAGCCACAAGGGCCACATCTAACTCCCTCTTAAATATAGCCAATGAACTGGCCTCAACTACCTTCTGTGGCAGAGAATTCCACAGACTCACCACTCTCTGTGTGAAAAATGTTTTCCTCATCTTGGTCCTAAAGGAATTCCCCCTTATCCTTAGACTGTGACCCCTTGTTCTGGACCTCCCCAACATCGGGAACAATCTTCCTGCATATAGCCTATCCAACCCCTTAAGAATTTTGTAAGTTTCTATAAGATCCCCCCCTTAGTCTTCTAAATTCTAGCGAGTACAAGCCAAGTCTATCCAGTCTTTCCTCATATGAAAGTCCTGACATCCCAGGAATCAGTCTGGTGAACCTTCTCTTTACCTCCTCTATGCTTTTGCTTATGTTATACTTATGTTCCATGGAGTTGGGTCCACTGAATCTGTCAGGCGATTGTGAGAATGCCAATGCTTATAAAACAGTTTCCTGTGGTCATTCTGGCTGCAGATTGCACCTTTAAAAGATCAAAATGTGTATACACGTGTTCTCCTGCATGCCGTCTGCAAAATATGGCCTCTCTGATTCCATCTTGAAAGAAAATAAAATGAGGCATGGTTGTATGCATTGCCAGCAGGTACCATCTTTGAATGTGCAAGTTGCCTTCTTACATTTGAAAATGGCAGAGAACAAAGCCGACAGCCCCCATAGGAATAACTAAGAATTTGGGACTAATTTACTGCTACCACAGGATTGTTGATACCTGCCTTGTGACCAGGTTTTTTCTTCCATTATGATTCTTAGTAGTGTCTTCTGCTATCTAGTGCATTTCCAGTCATCGGTGTGGCCAATGGAGTATAGTGCAGCACAGAACCCCTCTCGTCTAAGAGGCCTAGAACGCACCACAAATGGATTTTACAACCACTGATGCTTTGTTCTGAGACAAATCAGAAAAATTAAAAGTTGTGAATGTTTCTGATGGTCACACATTCAAAACCACACAGAATCAATGAAAAATAATTTTTAAAAATCCAACTGCTTTACTGGAATCTAAAAACTGGAATCTAAAAACACATTGAAAATCAATTAATACCTTGATTTTAATTGTATGAAGTAAAATAGTCAGTTTTTATTTTTGGTGGTAGCTGATTCCTCGCATTAATTTCAGTGAGAATACTGTGTTTGTCTTGGGTCTAATACTATAGGCTCTGTGTTGGATATTTCCAAGCATGAGTGCTGACAAGTCTGTAATAGTTTGCATTGCTCCAAGGGACTCCATGGGGAGTCCACTGTGCTGTGCAGGGACAGGTGGCATAAATCATAGTGCACCCCTTGGGCACTTGCTCGCATGTGGTTCAAGAGCAGCCAACCTCAGGAAATGCACATTAGGCCTGAGGGTAGGAAATGGAAGAGAAGCAAAGCAAAGAAAATGTGTAAAGAGCCCTCATTTTTGTTGCAATATTTTCACTGCTGATTAGTTTATTGGCCATACCTGGAACTGGGGAAATTTTTACTTGTGTAATTAAAAATCAAAATTCTAGCTTTATATGGGATATTGGTGCATATTAACCACACAGCTGATTTATTTGTGAAGTCGTTTAATGATCAGTATTAGTGTTTCACTTGTGGAAACATAGAAAAATGTGTCACACACACACACACTCTCACTCACTCACTCTCTCTCTCTGTCTGGTAGTGTCGGTATTCTTTGAAGCTTAAAAAAAATTGGTCTTTTTAAATGGAAATCTAATTGTAGAATTAGATTCTTGCGGATTGTGATTCAACTCCCGTTATTGAAAAGATTACCCATTCCCAAATTCACACGATGAGCACTTTCTACCCATACTGAATTCCCCTTGAGTGGTGATGAGTTGCATGTTTTTGTGATCTGCTGCAGTTCTCCTCCTGATGATACTTTCATGTTGTTTTTGGATAGATATGCATCCAGCAAAAAAAAGGAATTGTGACACATTTCTAAAATTTGGTAGGCATCGAAAATTCAGTGGCAATGTTCCCATGTACCTGTCGCACTTAATCTTGGTTGTTGAGATTAAGTTTGGGAGGGACTCTTAGAGGAGTCTTGATGATTACCTGTCGCGTGTTTTGTGGATGTTTGTCCTTTTACTTAAATGTGCTGATGGTTGAAGTACCTGTGATAGTACAAGGAACAAATTTGGACTGTGTATTCAGTACTTCTGGCTCAAGATTGTTACAAATGTACCCGTCTTGTCTTTGAGTCCTTGAATTCTGTACCTTTCTTTACTTGAGGATAGGGATATTCATGGAGCCTCCTGCTGGTAGCTGTTATTGCCCATGAGCATTTATGGTTAGATGTAATGGTGGTTGATTTCTGATATGATCCATTGGTGAATTTGCTGTTTATCACGTATATCCTGCATTGTGGCCTCACTCTAGTTGGTATTTCATTGTTGTTATGCCTGATGCTGCTTCAGGTATGGCCTTATGTACTTGGCCCTTGTTTAATATTAGTGGTAGATTGAGGGATGTGCCAAGCCATGAAATTACACATTGTGGTGAGATCAGTTTATTTTTTTTAATGTTTTATTTCTCTTTGGGTCTTGTAGTCATATCATCAGTAAAACCGTGTTAATGCTTCTTGCTTGCTCATGGAAGTCTATTTTTATAATATGCAATTCATTTTGTTGTATCATAATGTCATTTCAAATGTATATGACTCATTTCAGTTTGGCGGACTAGACAATATATGAAATGAGACTCGCAGGCTACCGAGGTAATGGTAACAATTAGTATGGATCAGTGGGCAATGCTATTTCCAATTTTACAGTTCATTTCATGTGCAAGTCAGCTGATCTTTTGCTGTGATGACTCCAAGGCAGAATCCTAGATACTGTTCAAAGCTTTTATATAGATGAAAGGTTAAAAATGAACTCCATGGTGTTGTTACTTGCAAGAATTATTAAAGCTGAGATGCTTCATTATTTAAGTTCAAGTTCAAGTTTGTGTTTAGTGTCACTTATCCAATTAAGGTACAGTGAAATTTGAGTTACAGCCATACTAAGTGAAAAACAACAATACACACAGACACATAAAATAAAATTTAACATAAACATCCACCACAGTAGAATCAACATTCCTCACTGTGATGGAAGGCAATAAAGTTCAGTCAACTTCCTCCTTTGTTCACCCGTGATCGGGGCCGAACCCTCCATACTTGCTGCTGCCGACGGTCCGATGTTCAAGCCCTCATGTCGGGATGATCGAAACTCTGCCGTCGGGACGGATTGGAGGCATGGAGCTCCCGAGTTGGCCTCTTCTTGCCGGAGACCGCGGCTTCACGGTGTTAGTCCACAGGCCCCGCGGTCGGAGCATATTCCATGAGTGAACTATTTTGATTTAATCATATTTGCCTTATTTACTTCACTTCTGAACAAGCCTGGTTAATTGCTGATGGATTAGTTTTGGTCTACTGTAGTTGTTTTTGTCATAAATGGCCAGATATATTTTGGGTTGTTCAGACAATATGTGTTTGTGTGCTTCTACATTTACACAGAGATGAGCTGCATGCATGACAATGATAAAATACAATAATTTTGAACTGCATGAAGTGTGTCAACTTTGTAAGATGTACCAATGAAAGGAAATGTGTGTTTTTAGATGTGTGTCATGTAAAAATCACTGATGAGAGAATAAAGAGATTTACATCAATGTCTGAATTATTCAACAAATATGTTGAAACATCACTGAAATCTTCTTATTGGAGAATGCTCTTTTCCGCATGTATGCTAATGTGAAGTTGCCCAAAATATTTATCTGAAGCAGAAATGCTTCAAAATAAGATCAAGTAAAAATGTAAGTGAAACAGTATGGTTGACCTCATTCCTGAACTGCTGCTCATCCCAGAGGTAATATCTATTTTTTCTGCAAGACTGCGTATACACGTTTCAAACATTTAGTCACGAGCCAGGTACTGTGACACTAAAAAATACGATTAAAATTTTTTTTGATTTCTGCAATATTTTTCCACAACAGTATTTTCTAGTGTTCAAAATAGCTGACTCGATGAACAATTTCTATCACTTGACTGGGTTTTATAAAGTGTAAACTCATTCTGTTAATTTTGGGTTCATGTATTGCGGGAACTTTCACTATTACTGTCTTTTTCACCTTTCCTATTTTTCTGCTTCTCAAATTTTATACACTCAAAACCTTGGCATTTGGACTGTGGTGCTTATGAATATCTTCAGATATCTTCTGTAGCTTCTTGGTTTCATCCTGAATGGTCATCCATGATGTGGGCAATACGCGCTCCAACTATCGGGAGACTATTGATGGAGTTTGAGAGCAAATTCGATTCAGTATCTCATTGTGGGTCGTGATTTGTGAATTGTAAGGGTGATTTTCCATTACTCGAACTACCATAATGCCAGGCACAACTGTATTCTTCTCTCAAGTTATTCCCTCCAATGAAAATTTTATTCAGTCACATTCATTCACCTTACAGTTGCGACATCCAACCTAATTTGCAACTGTACTAATTACTTCTTTGCACATCCTTTTTTTTCAGCCAGATCATTAGGTGACAATTCACTTACTGGTTTAAGTAATGTACGCAGTCATATTAATGGTGTGAACTCTGCCTTTACACTAATGCAGACTACCTCAACCACCACCTCTCTTTTGGCATTGCTACAATATCATCTGTTTAAAAATAAGGAACTTGAAGTTTTGTTTTTAAATCCAGCTGCAAATGTTTACAGTTGCTTACTAATTCTATCCTTTCATTGAACCCAGCTAAGGCTACCCTTGATCTTTCAATCTGTCTGATCTATTCTGCTATTTGTCCCACATTCAGGACGAGATGTGCTGAAATTTCCTCCAGCTAAATATCAGGAAGCCTGAAACCATTGTCTTCAAATCACAAACACAATTCTTTATCCGCCAACCACATTTCCCTCCGCGACTACATTCTGTTCACAATTCTGCTGTGCTATTTCAAGTTTTGAAAATGTTTGATTTTCCGTTTTTCCCGTGACGATACCTATAACTTGGTCAACTTTTTTGCCATTTGAATTGAGCTAAAGTCTGAAAGATGAGCTGCTCTCTTTCTCTCTCCCCCCCCCCCCCCCCCCCCCCCCCCCCCCCCCACTCCCACTCTCTCACATTTAGCTTTGGATTGAATGAGATCTAGTCCCTTTTTGTAGAAGAAAATCTACATTTACAGCTTTGGTGGAGTATGGGTTCATATTGTTGGATAAGGAACAACACACAATAGAGATGATTGAGAAGTGGTTTCTTAAATTCATGTTCCTACTTAACTAAGATTCTAATTGATTTGGAGGCAGTTAGACATTTGAGAGCTTAAGATTTTTTTTGTGTACTAAGCATAGCAGCTGTTCCGATAGCTCTTCATTATAACTCTGTATGATTGTTCAGTTGTTAACTTAATTGACTGAAACGAAGGGAGACTTGTCACTTCCTGGGCAGATGCCATAAGGGAGAAATCCTTCAAAATTTGCAATGATCTTACAACATCCACAACATTCAGATGTGCATAAATGAGTCTCCTGATACCGAGGAAATCAGTCAAGTGGAATGATTCCGAGCAGGACGTATGAGATGCAGCCACACACAAGATTCCCCGAAGTGCGGTTGAATCAAAATGGTCCTGGTCATTTGTTCCTAATTGTTTCTCACCTATTTATTATCATTATGTTAATCATTTATGCAAAAGATACAACATTACTTAAGTTTGTTGGCGCATTAAAAATGAAGAATAATGGAAACGCTCACAATAATGGGCCGGGGGGGGGGGGGGGGGGGTGGGGGGTGGTGCTAGGATATTGTTTTTGCTGTTTGTCCGCTATAACTGAGTGAGGGGAGGTAAAGTTTAACCCAAGGCCGGGAGGGAAGAAACACAGCGTTGGGAGGGATGTAAACATGCAGGAATTCATAGGCTGCAGAGCCGGTGGTTACTGCAGATTGACTGGAGATTCCAGGCAGACAGGAAACAGAGTAGGAATTAACGGGTACCTTTCAGAATGGCAGGCCGTGACTAGTGGGGTGCCGCAAGGCTCGGTGCTGGGACCACAGCTATTTACAATATATATTAATGATTTAGATGAAGGAATTAAAAGTAACATTAGCAAATTTGCAGATGACACAAAGCTGGGTCAAATGTGGATAAATGTGAGGTTATCCACTTTGGTGGCAAGATCAAAAAGAAGCCAGATTATTATCTGAATGGTGTCAGATTAGGAAAGGGGGAAGTGCAACGAGACCTTGGTGTTCTTGTTCATTAGTCACTGAAAGTAAGCATGCAGGTGCAGCAGGCAGTGAAGAAAGCTAATGGCATGTTGGCCTTCATAATGAGAAGATAGGAGCAAAGGGGTCCTTCTGCAGTTGTACAGGGCCCTGTTGAGACCATACCTGGAGTATTTTGTGCAGTTTTGGTGTTCTAATTTGAGGAAGGACATTCTTGCTTTTGAGGGAGTGCAGGGTAGGTTTACGACGTTAATTCCCGGGATGGCGTGAATCATAGAAACATAGAAAATAGGTGCAGGAGGAGGCCATTCGGCCCTTTGAGCCAGCACCGCCATTCATTGTGATCATGGCTGATTGTCCCCTATCAATAACCCGTGCCTGCCTTCTCCCCATATCCCTTGACTCCACTAGCCCCTAGAGCTCTATCTAACTCTCTCTTAAATCCATCCAGTGACTTGGCCTCCACTGTCCTCTGTGGCAGGGAATTCCATAAATTCACAATTCTCTGGGTGAAAACGTTTTTTTTCACCTCAGTCTTAAATTACCTCCCCTTTATTCTAAGACTGTGGTCCCTGGCTCTGGACTCGCCCAACATTGGGAACATTTTTCCTGCATCTAGCTTGTCCAGTCCTTTTATAATTTTATATGTTTCTATAAAATCCCCCCTCATCCTTCCAAACTCTAGTGAATACAAGCCTAGTCTTTTCAATCTTTCCTCATATGATAGTCCCACCATCCCAGGGATCAATCTCGTGAACCTACGCCACACTGCCTCAATCACAAGGATGTCCTTCCTCAAATTAGGAGACCAAAACTGTACACAATACTCCAGATGTGGTCTCGCCATAGCCCTATACAACTGCAGAAGAACCTCTTTACTCCTGTACTGAAATCCTCTTGTTATGAAGGCCAACATTCCATTAGCTTTCTTCACTGCCTGCTGTACCTGTAAGCCACCTTTCAGTGACCGGTGTACAAGGACGCCCAGGTCTCGCAGTACATCCCGCTTACCTAACCTAACCCCATTGAGATAATAATCTGCCCCCTTGTTTTTGCCGTCAAAGTGGATAACTTCACATTTATCTATATTGTACTGCATCTGCCACGCATCTGCCCACTCACTCAACCTGTCCAGGCCATCCTGCAACCTCCTAACATCCTCTTCACAGTTCACACTTTCACCCAGCTTTGTGTCATCCGCAAACTTGCTAGTGTTGCTCCTAATTCCCTCTTCCAAATCATTAATATTTATGGTAAACAGTTGCGGCCCCAGTTGCGTTCATATGATGAAAGAATGATTCATTGGAATTCAGAAGGATGAGAGGGAATCTTATAGAAACATATTAAATTATTAAGGGATTGGACACGCTAGATGCAGGAAACAAGTTCCTGATGTTGGGGGAGCCTAGAACCAGGGGCCACAGTTTAAGAAAAGGGGTAGGCCATTTAGAACTAAGATGCAGAGAAACCTTTTCACCCAGAGAGTTATGAATTTGTGGAATTCTCTGCCTCAGAAGTCAGTGGAGGCCGATTCACTGGATGCATTCAAAAGAGAGTTACATAGATCTCTTAGGGCTAACGGAATCAAGGGATATGGGGAGAAGGTAGGAATGGGGTACTGATTGTGGATGACCAGCCTTGATCACATTGAATGATTGTGCTGGCTCGAAGGGCTGAATGTACCTTTTGTTTCCCGATGTATTTAAATGAATGAGAAACAATCATAGCTTTAAGGTAGACAGTTTAGTCTTTTCTCTCACGTAGTATTCTATCATAAATCCCTTGGTGTTTAGAGATACAGTGTGGAAACGAGCCCTTTGGCCCAGCAAGTCCACGCCAACCAGCTATCACCCATAAACTAACCAAATCCTACACAACAGGGACAATTTACAGAAGCCAATTAACCTACAAACATGCATGGCTTTGGGATGTGGGAAGAAACAGAGCACCTGGACAAGACCTCCATGGTCACACGGAGAACGTACAGGCAATATCCATAGTCGGGATCCAACCTATGTCTCTGGAGCTGCAGGGCAGCAACTCTACCACTGTTCCACTGTAAATATTTAGTATTTGCCATCCATTTACTTTCTTGTACCAACCTCATGTTTTATCCTGATTTCCATTTTTTTGTTCTGTTCTTTTTGGTTGTATGGACACACAAACTAAATCTACCACCATCCATGCCATGTGCATTATTTTTCATTAACACTAGGGAATTTCTGATAAAGTAAGGGATAATATTGTGGTCATTGTGCAATTAACAAGCCTTCAGAAATGTGAAATCATTGCCATTTGTTTAGCACGGCGATAAGCCCTGTAATCAGAAAATCCTTTTATCTGAAATTACGTGCGAAAAGTTAAGTATTTTGGCAAGGCAAAATCAAAGAATGTTTTGATTCTTTGGTTGGTGCAGCTGATAGAGCCACTGTCTTGCTGCGCCATAAACTTGGGTTCCAGGCAGGCCTTAGTTCTTGTTGATGTGGATTTTGCACTTGTTCTGTGTGACCACATGATTTTCCTCTGGTTTCTTCCATTTTCTGCCACATCCCAAAGGCGTGTGAGTTGGTTTGTTACTTGGCTACTGTAAATTGTAGTAATGAAGATGAGTTGAAGAATCTGGAGGAGTTGATAAGAATGCGGGGAGAAGAAAAATTGGATAAATGCAGAATTATTGTGAATGGATGATTGAACTCGGTGGAGTGAAGGGCCTGTTTCCTGGAGTGAAGGGTATATTTCTCTCTGATTAATTATAGAAATGCGTTACTTGTTCATGACAATTGAAAAATATTGAATGTATCTTTCCCTTGCAAACTCATTTTCCTGCCTTCATCCCATAACCCCTGACGCCTTCACTTTATAGCAGCCTGCCAGTCTGAACTTTTATTTCTGTTCCAAGAATGGAAAATAGTAAGATTAAATGAGAACTTACCAGTTCGAAGTTTGATCGTTATTTTATGAGGAGTAACGATGAGGGATTACGTGCCCTCCACACCCGACCCTCATAAAATAAATGATCATCTGGTAGTTCTAAATCTATGTTGAGCCTTACTATCTTACTCCGGCTATTATGTTCTGTGTTTTTCATGCTGCTGCTTAGAAGTATGCCAATCAAGCGCCAGACGGGGCTTCTTCACGTAATCCCTCATCGTTACTCCTCATAAAATAACGATCAAACTTCGAACTGGTAAGTTCTCGTTTAATCTTACTATTTTACTTCGGAGTCACGTGAGTGACTACGTGAAGATTTTGTAGCTTCTGTGTTTTTTATGTCGTAGAGTCATTCCATACGACAGACCGGCTAGGTCAACACATAAATGAGTAAATAACCTTTTACCAGAATTCAGTTTTAGTTTATTTCATAAATCTTTTAATGATAAAAGAGCAAATAATAACCCCTTTTATACCTGGGGAAAATCACTACAAAGTGATAAAAGATATAAAGTGATAACATAAATCGATAATATAAATCGATAGTGAAACAAAGCAGGTGATTACAGTGAACCCAACACCGCGTGTCCAAAGCCTGTCATTGTGAGAATAGGTTTATCGTAGAACTTTGAAAATGTTTCTTCTTTACACCACCCTGCGGCTTCTAAAATGTGTTCGAGCGGTACGACCTGTAACTTCGCCGCGGATGTAGCTGCAGCCCTGGTGGAGTGAGATTTAAACACATCAGTGTCTACTCCCGCTAAAAGTAACACCTTTTTTAACCATCTAGAAATGGTTTGTATGGATGCTTTTGTGTGGTTTCTTATGCGTAATAAATAATGCTTTTTCATCACCTCGAAGACTCTTGGTGACTTTTATATATTGAGTCAAGTGTCTAACTACACACAACGTTGGATCAATAGGGTAAGCTGGAAACATTACCTTAGCTCCAGTTCTTCCTGGTCTGCTTTGTTTGATCAGATCATAAACGTAAAACACAATGTTATCTGAAGCCACATGCGTACAATCTAAACGTAGCATTTGCAATGTTTGCACTCTTTGTGCTGATACCAACGCCATTAACATTACTACTTTAAATGTTAATTTTTCCAAAGACATAACTGTGATTGGAGTCCATTGCCTAAGCAAAGTAAGTACAATGATGACATCCCAAATTTCTGTATATCTTGGCTTGGGCGGATTTTTGTTAAACATCCCTTTCATAAACCTGGATATTAATGGATGAGATCCAATTGATTCATGGTCAGAAATTTGTCCTAAATAGGGTGATAAAGCACTACGAGCACTATTAATGGCACTATAACTCAAGTGCTGCTCAAAATACAACTCAGCAAGGAACTCCAATATGTTTGAAATGTTCACAGTATGATAAGATATATTTGATTGTCTACAAAAAACTTCCCATTTCTTTATATGTGTCATATATTGTTTCTTAGTGCTATCTCGCCATGATGAGACTAAAACATCCATGGTCCTATCCGACAGTCCAGGCCCTTGTAGTGGTCTGGTCAAAACCTGCAAATTAACAAATTCATATGAACATGTAATGGATGAATTTCTTTTGTTACTGGTTGTATTAACAAATCACTGCAGCTAGGAATTGACATACATGGTTCCTTAATCATATTTAACATCAGCGGGAACCATGGTTGTGTGGGCCAATTTGGAATCACCAACAGTCCTGCGGCAGAACCTTGTTCTATTTTCTTGAGACATTGCCTAACCAGGCCAAATGGAGGGAAAGCATAAAAGAACATATTTCCCCAATGTAGCGAAAATGCATCTACTGCTACCGCACCTGGATCGGGTTTCCAAGACACATATTTAGGCAATTGATGATTTAATCTTGATGCAAACAGATCAATGTCTGGTAACCCATAGCGAATAACAATTTTACTGAAAACTTGTGGGTTCAACATCCATTCTGTGTTGTCTTTAAATACCCTTGATCTGTTGTCTGCCACCACATTGTCTTTACCTGGGATATAACTTGTTGAAACCCAAATTTGGTGCTCAATACACCAATGCCATATCTGATTGACCAGACAATCACATGATACCGATCTTACTCCACCCATGTGATTAATATATGCAACAGCTGTCTTATTGTCTAATTGTACCTGGACATGCAGATCCTTTTTTGTAGAACAATAGGCTTTTAATCCATAAAATGCCCCCAATAACTCCAAATAATTAATACCATATGTTTGGAGAAACAATTCCTCTTGGACAGTCCATCTGCCCCCACAGCTGGTAAATTTATATGTCGCCTCCCCATCCGAGAGCACTTGCATCTGTTTGTAAAAATACTTCAGGCTGCTGTATTAAAATGTTTTTAGCAGCATGTGGAACATTTTCAATCCACCATTGTAATTCCAATAAAGCTTCTTTTGTTAATTGCATAGGCCTATCAAAATGGTCTGCTCTTGATCAACAATTTTGTCCGTTGGCAAAGTTACTAACATATTAACTTAATTAATCACAAAACGTAAATAATTAATTGTTTGTGCTGGCTGCAGCTTGGACTTAATTGGGTGAATCAGGAACCCTAGTTTTTCAAATAAAGTTTTAGTTGCTGAAACTGATTTTCCAGCTGATTCCTGACTATTACTGACAATTAAAATGTCATCCAGATAAGCCATAACGATGTGCTTTTGTGCTCTTAATTGTGCTAAAGCTGGCTTCAAGCAGCTTTGTGAAGAGCCTAGGAGCTGAACTTAACCCATTAGGTAATGCTTTAAATTGCCACAGCTGTCCCAGCCAATTAAATTTTAAGTACCTCCGAAAAAACCGATGTATTGTACTGAATAGTACGCATACTTTAAATCGATTGTAGCCATATAACAACCTGCTGATATCAAATGTCTTGCAGTGTTGAACGTTTCCATCTTGAAATGTTTATACTGGACAATTGTATTAAAGTTTGTAAGGTCCAGAATAATTCTACAACCACCATCTTTTTTATCTCTTGGAAAGATGTTTGACACAAATTAGTGTGGATGCTCAACAGTTTTTTCAATAACACCTTTTTTAAACAATTTGTCAATTTCCACATTAATTTCTGCTTCCTCAACAGCAGAGAACATGAAACCATGAATAGGTTTATATTGTACCGGAGAATCAACACCTTCTTTAAATATTATTGTAGCTCCTGAAACCGTTTGTAAAATAAACCGGTCAGATGTGATGCAAAGCCATTCATCATAAAACATTTGTAATCTCCCACCAACTAGAGATTCGTCCAAAGTTTCTTCAAGAACAGAATAAAGTTTTTGTACCTCTCCATTTGAACGTGGTGGTCTCCTTCTCCCCGTATATGGGTGAACATTAGGCTGTGTTGGATGGTAATATCTCCTTACCATATTCCTGCCTCCGTTTGTTCCAAAATCAGATCCCCTTCTTGGTGTATAGTACCTTTTTTGTCCAAAAACAAAAGGTCTCATGTAGCTAATAGATTTAGCCTCTTCATGCATTTCTCTAATTTGTTTAGGCAGGTTTTCTCCAAATAGATAACCAGGAGTTTGTACACCACTTGATCGGCACAGACCTGCAAATCTAGGATGAAATATGGGCCAAATTGCAATTTTCCTTATACAATTGATTTCATAAAAGGAATTGCACAATAAGGCCAATGTATCTCTTTGGATTTTGATCATTTCTGACCCTTCCATTTGTTTTCCAAAAGCAGTAATGGCAGCTGAAATCAGTTTGAGGATTCTTTGAAACCGTATTTCTTGTCCTCTCATGACTGAAGACATAGGTGTCCATATAGTCGGATTCACGGTAGGTACCTTCAATGAGGTGCAATTTTCCGGTGTTTTATATAATTCTGCTGTTTCAGCCATAACAGAATCTTGAAGTTGGTGAGATACCATATAATTAATGCCGGCAGCTAGGTTTTCTTCCATAGCCTCACCACTTCCTTCAGGTATAGCAAAATCTTTTGCCATTTCAGGCACACATGGCCTTTTCTTTTTTCTTTGTGTTGTGCACTCATAATCCACATCACCAATTTCAGGGTCTGTCTCTTGCAGCCCTGATACTCCTGGGATTTCATCAATGGAGACTTCCTCCACACTTAATCCTGGGTCTGGAGTTTCATATTCCCAATTTGGCACATAGCCATATTCTGGATATTCAAACCCCTCAGGGTCTGTTTGGGAAAATTCTGGGTTCTTTGACCCTTGTCTTATAATATTTTGGAGCACTTTCTCCATATGTTCCATTTTAAGCCATATAGCTTTATTATCCGGAGGACTTTCATTATCAGAGTCATCATCAGAAACCACGGGCCTCACGGATTTCTTTTTACTTTTCTTAGGCACATTTTCCTCCGTGGTTTTAGTTTCTGGAGGAATTATAGTCTCACTAACGGGTGAATCAACGACCACCGGTATCGGAACCGGCTCCGCACTAATCTCTTGTCCCGACTCTTTAGCCTCTCCCCGGGACGATCTTTTTCCCGCGAAATCTTCCTCTGAGACTTCTCCATTTTGTTTCAATTTTTTATCTTTGCTGACTCTACGCCAGCGTGACTCAGTTTTTTTGTAAAAAAATTTTACTTTCACTTTGCTGGTTCTATACGCCAGCGTAACGGTTTTTAGAACGCCCTAAAGTAAATCAATTGCACTTACCTGCGGGCCCGTTCTTACCGCTGAGGGGAGCTGCGCTCTGCAGCTCTTGCTTCTGCCGTCAGCGTCGACGTAATGCTGATCAAGCGCCAGGCGGGGCTTCTTCACGTACTCACTCACGTGACTCTGAAGTAAAATTGGAACCTTAGCTTCACATTTTATCTAACTGATGGTCAATTCTGACTGTATTATCCCTTGGTACTGCAATGCAGTGTCAATTTGCATCAAGTGCCTAATTCTTAAATCCCATGACTTTGTGATTTACAAATACAAGTGTATTTGTTGAATGAAGAAACAAAGAACTGCAGATGCTGTTTTAAAAATTAAGACTCGGTGTTGGAATAGTGGGTCAAGCAGCATCACTGAAGAACACGGATGAGTGACTTTTCGGTCCTTCCATGACTTTTCTTTTGACTTCTCACTTTCTCTAAGTTAAAGGTGTAGCCATGGGCCTCAGCTACGCCTGCCATTTTGTTAGTTGCATCAAACGGTTGCCGTTCCAAATGTAAACTGGCACCATCCCCAAACACTTTCTCTGCTATATCGACAAATGCATTGGGGCTGCCTCCTGTACTCGTGCAGCACTTGGTCATTTCATTAACTTTCCCACTATCTCTGACACTCCTCTCCCCTTTCTTGATTTCTGTCTTCATCCCAGGGGCAGACTATCAACGGATGTGTACCACAACCCTGTCGATTCTCAGTGATCTGGATGACATTTCCTCCCATTCTGCCTCTTGCTGAAACGCTTTCCCCTACCCTCAAATCTGTCTCCGTTGCATCTGCTCCCAAGGTGAGGCTACCCATTTAGGATATGCGAAACCTCCCTGTTCTGTAATAGATTTGGATTCCCCGTTGCTGTCACAGATGGATCCCACACCCTTTTTTTTTCTGTGCCCTGTAGTTCTGCTTTCGCTCCCCCACCTCCTAGATGGAACAAGGATAGAATTTCCATGGATCTTGCCTTTCACCCCACCAGCCTCCGCATCCAGCACTTCACCCTCCAACATTTCCGTCACCCCCAACATGATCCTACCATCAATCACATCTTTCCTCTGTTTCAGCTTGTTTTCTGTTTCTGCACCCCTGTTTCTCACTTTTCCATTACTGCTGAATACATCTTGTTCTTTGGAAATTGATTCATTATCACCATCTTTGACCTTCCATCATTATTTATTTTTTTAGTTGATCTATTTCATCCTGGACCCTGCCTTGGTTCCCTTTGTTCAGTTCCTGACTCTGCACCCGAGTTGAAGTAGTTTATCACCAGTGTTTGATGGAAGGGCAGAAACCTGAAGTGATAAATTTAAATGATGCCTGATGTGAGGTGTTTCTGGCACCTGTTTTCAGCTTTTATTTTTTGACGGCTATAAATATTTTGCTCTCTAGATTTGGTATATATCCCTGGTCTCCATGATAAATCAATGAGGATCTACCTGCTCCTCCATCGGTGTGATATACTGCTTTATGTATTTTGTAAAGGATGCAACATAGTATTTCTGACCTGTGACTACTTCCTCTCTGCCACGTAAGAATTGTTATGCAATGCATGGAAATTGAGGGTTAATAACTTTTTTTGTTGTGTTTGGGTGTAATGAAACAGAAATTAATCCTATTTATACATAGATGCTGTGTGTGTACCAAGATGTTGCTGAACTGAACAGACATCAGATATTTACATGTAGTTCCCTTGGAGAACGATAGAATAAAATTGAACTGATTTTTATTTTCATAATAAAGCTTGTGCTGTATTCATTTTCAATGGATACTGCACACAGATGAAGCAATTAATGAGAAACTCACTTCATTTGGGACTCATTTTTTAAAGAACATCTCATTGAAAACAGCTGGCCGAAGAACTGATTTATTGTTAACAGTGTAGAAAGGATGAAAGGACAGCTGTTTGCAACAGAGTCGTGAATATTTTCTTTACAGATGCAAATTGAATCACAATAGCAGCACTATTCAACAAGTCTTGGCAAAGCTATTTCATTTAATACAGTCTTGCAATGCCACATTAAGATTAGTCACATGACTAATTGAAATGTAATTGTATTTGGCTGTTGCATGCTTCGCAGTGTGAAAACTGATTTCCCCTCAAGTTTATTTGAGTAGTTTCAGATGCTTTTACTGGAAATGTTGTAACAGCAGTCTGTAATCTTCCATTAACTGTGATGTTTGTGACACAAATACAGTTATTAATAAGTATTCAGTCCTCTCTCACCGACCAGATGTGAATTAATTTCTGATTTAATTATTCACACATCGGATGTGGGGTTTCCTTGGGAAACTGATAAGTATCACTCAATTGCCATCATGAATTGGCGATGAATCACATTCTTAAACCACTGTGGCCCATGCAGTACTTTCTTGAAATAATCCTACATTTAGGGATATCCACTATCACCTAAGCTGCTTCCATTTGGAAAAAAAATTGTGACAACTTTTTAGATGGGTTGATTTTTGAATGCATGGATTTGGTATTGGACAAAGGACATTTATTGTCACACCAATTGGTGTAGTGAAATTTGTCTTGCCATGCAGCACACAGATAAAGATAAGACGCAACATTAAAGAATTTAACAATAAACATGAAAAACATCCTCCCACAATGGTTCCCATTATGAGGGAAGGCACAAAGTCCAGTCCCCATCCCCTTGTCCACCCATAGTCGGGCCTATTGAGGCCTCCGCAGTCGCCGCTACGAGGGCCGATGTTACAGGTCCTTCTTCGCCGGGTGATGGTGCTCCGGCGACGGGAGAACCCTCTCAGCGGCTCGGGGTGCCTGTAACGGCCGCTTCCTTGCTGGAGACCGCGGCTTCCGACGCCAACAGGCCACGCTGAATGGAGCTCCACAACTGGAGATCTCGCCGAGAGATCCCAGGCCCCCGACGTTAAAGTTAAAGTTCATCGCCGCAGCTCTGCGATGTGCGCCTGCAGTCTTCAGCTCACCGGAGCTCCAGCGCGGCGACCCAGGCAAGGCATCGCCCTCTCCACGATAGCGCTCCGCCGCTGCCGAAGCCGAGGTTCTGGGCGGTCGCCCCAGGAAATGCCGCTCCAGGCCCGCTGGTAGGCCGCGAGGACGGGTCGACGGTGCAGCCCGGAGTAAAGCTGCCTCTCCAACCAGGTAGGGACCTTGAAAGCAGTTTGCCTCTTTCCCCCCACCCCCCCATCCCCACATAAAAAAGGCTAGGACTCCGAAAACAGAAAAACTCAACTAACTAAAAGTTAAAAAAAAAAGAGAAAAAACGGACAACTGCAGGCTGGGCAGCCATACCCGTGCAGGACGGCGCCCCCTATCACTCAATTGGCTAATTGGCTATATTGGCTGAGTAGCAAAAATAAAATTTATTCCATTGTGAAGTCATCTTATTTTGGAAATAAATGTATGTACAGCTGCTTTTTTTGGAAAATAATGGTATTTTCTGCCCTGTACTTTTTGGTTAAAATATCAACATTCCGGATGAATCAATGGATGGCTGCAAAATAGGTTCTGGTGTTCCAATGACTCTCTGGTCATTACTTAGTTTTTTGTTGAGATGCGTATCTTTTCTAACCTGAAAGTTGATTTGTCAAGACTGTTTCAACTGTTTGAAAAACTATGTGAACCTGATTTATGTCACTATTAGGATCATCTGCTCTGCATAGAGAAAAAGCTCAACATATTGGCAAGGCTGTGTTAATCTGGTCCCTCCAGCACTTGGGACTGATTAAAAGTCCAAACAAGTCTTTCATGTGGAGATATTTCATCAGATCAGTAACACAAAACAGCCACTCTGAAAATTCTTCAAGTTCTGTGGCTTCATAATTCGGAAATATATCCACATGTTTTTTTTGTACTTTTGAATTGGTGATAGTTGAAAGACTTGCATGTTCAAAGACCGTAGTTTAAGATAAGAGACATTTCTTGAGAATTTGCAGCAAAGAAAAAGTCCATGTTCATTTTTAATGTTTTTTCCCACTTAGACATAAGCTACTCACCGTCTCATTAGTTGATACTTTGAAAATTTATTGAATGCTAAAAGATAGGAAAAGCTGATTTCACTTGATTTCTTTAGTTTATGAAAGTCAGGAAATCATCCTGGCAGAATAAAATTTGGTTTGTTCTTTGGGCTTCTCATTGGATAGAACAAGTCTGCAAAAATTCTTTAAACTTTTTGACATTTTAATCTGGCACCTATATGGTGATTTTCATTAATTATTCCCTTCGATCTAATTTCAATAGCCTGAAGCAGTTGGCAGACTGGTATTACTTGATCCACCACGGGTTCTTGGCTCATGGTATCTGAATTAATATAACAACATAAAATTAGTTTTGGGAGTTCAATATTTGTAACTACTAATGTCTAGATGTTCGCTTTGTGTAGAAGCTGACTAAACATTAAACATTGCCATGAGTTCTTGAACAGGTACGACTAATTTAGCTAAAACAGTATTTTCTATCTCAGGAACAAATTTATTTTGTTTAACCATGCAGGCATAGGAACCAAGTTCACATTGTTCCTTGTCGTCCAATTTCTTTTTGCTAATAAACATATTTTCCAAACTCTTTTCCAAGGAACCTCATTGTTTTAATAATTTTAGTAGGAGCAACTGATTACGTTTTACCCAGATTCCATGCTCTTCTTGGTAAATAACAGTGTGTTCTGTGGAAAGTTGCTTGCTGTGTTTTGATCACTTTTGAGTAAGAAGTACTCAGTACCTCTGAAACATTGAAGTCAAGAGTTGTGATTAAGGGGGGTTGGTTCAAGAACCTGATGGTGATGGGAAGAAGCTGTTCTTGAACATAGGGATAATGGCTCTCTGGCTGTTGTACCACCTTCCTAATTGCTGCAGCAAGAGAACATGGCCAGGATCTTTGACATTAGCTGTCTTCTTGAGGCAGTGAAGATCCCCTTGACAACAGGAGGGGTTTGGAGGATGGAGGAAATCAGTGCCGGGCAATGTCCACCATTTTCTGCAGCCTCCTTTGTTCTTGAGTATTTAAAAATTTAAGAACCAGGCTGTATGCAACCAATCACTGTGCTCTCCACTGTACACTTGTAGATGTTTGATAGAGTATTTGGTGACATGCCAATTCTCCTCAAATTTGTGTGGTTGTTAAGACATTGGTGAGCTACCTTTGTGCTCATCAGAGATGTGTACACTCAGGAACTTGAAGCTGTTGTCTTTCTCTTCGGAAATCTTGCCAATGAAGGCCGGAGTATGGTCCCTTAGCTTTCCCTTCCTGGAGTTATCAACGAGTTATTTGATCTTGTTAAGGTTGAGAGTAAGATTAGAATCGCTCAACCAGATCATCGATATCCTTCCTGCAGTTAACCATTAATCGTCCAACGACTGTGGTGTTGTCACCAAATGTGATATTGTTATTGGTTTATTATTATCACATGTGCTGAGAAGCAATGAAAAACTTGGTTTTGCAGATCGATGCAGATGTATGGTGCCCCTACTCTCTGTCTTTTTTTATTTTTTTGTCTAGTTAAATGTAGTTCATGTTTTTTTTTGGTATTGTTTCTAACTGTGTATATGTGGGGGGGGGGGGGGGGGGGGGGGGGAAACGTTTTAAATCTCTTCCCTGCACGGGAGACCCAACTTTTTCCCTGTCGGGTCTCCGTTGTCGTTGGGGCCTAGTGCCGTGGAGCGGCTTCCGACCGGGATGACCTGGGGGCTCCAGTCATGGAGCCTGCGGAGCTGCGGACTTGCCATCGTGGGGCTGGCTGGCCTCGGAGCATGGGGAGCGGTGGTAGATCGCCGCTGCGGCTCGACTCCGGGGCTCCAGCTCCAGCTGTGGCCCGACTCCGGGGCTCCAGCTCCAGCTTGCTACCGGTGGGATATCGGGAGCTCGCGGGTCTGGGTGGGAGACCGCTTTCCAGAGCTCCCACAACACAACTTCTCCAGCCCGTGTCGCGGGGTTGGAACGACCCGGAACGGGTCCGAACATCGCCCGGCGCGGCTTTAATGGCCGCGGGTCATTCCAGCGCCCGCCGGGGGCTCCATCTTTGTGACTTTGGGCCTAGAGCGGGGACGTACATTGCCCCGCGCGGCCTCAATGGCCGTGGGACTTAACACAGCCCGCCTGCGGCTTCGACATCGAGTGAGAAATGGTGCGGGGGAAGAGAGAAGAACTTTGCCTTCCATCACAGTGAGGAGACGAGTCACTGTGATGGATGTTTGTGTGAATTGAATTGTTTGTGTTTTTTTTATGAATTGTTCTGTTTGTATGGCTTGTAGAAATGGAGTTTCGTTCGAGCCTCTCTGAGGTTCGAATGACAAGTAATAAAATCAAGTCAAATCAAATCAAATCACGCCATAAATAACTGCGGCAGAACTGCAAAAAGAGAAAGGAAACAGAGCCCAGAATATAATGTTACAGCTGTGGAGAAAGTGAAAGGGCCTCAATGAGGTAGTTTGAAAGTTATGCTAAAGATTCATTTGAATTCATCCTTAGCATATGCGAGGTCAATTCAGTAATCTGATAATAGTGAGGAAGAAGCTGTTCTTGAATCTGGTGGTACATACTTTCAAGCCTTCGTATCTTCTGGCCCATGGGAAAGGGGAATAGAGAAAATGACCAGGGTGTGATTTTTTTATTATGCTGGTTGTTTTACAGAGGCAGCGTGAAGGAAATTCAATAATATAATTCAAGATGTTTACACCTTTTTGGTCCAATAAGGTTTACAATGTCCTTTATAGCTTGTTCTATGCCAGTTTTTGTTATTGAATAACAGTAGTTTAGTTTAGACATACAGCGTGGAAACTGGGCTCATTGGCCCACCAAGTACACACCGACCAGCGATCCCTGCACATTAACACTATGCTACACACTCTCGGGACAATTATTTTACATTTATACCAAGCCATTTAACTTACAAACCTACAAATCTTTGGAGTGTGGCGGGAAACCGAAGATCTCGGAGAAAACCCACGTAGTCACAGGGAAAAAGTACAAACTACAACCAGACAGCATCTGTAGTTGGGATCTAAGCATATTTCTACTTTAATTTGAAAAAACACAATCTAAGCATGGTTCAACATTTCCAATAAAGCGTAGCAAACAAAGTTGATCATCATTCCAAAAGATGGAATGCAAAATCAGTTCAATCTTGCGGCAGTTATGGAGGGCTTTGGTGAGACGATCATTCTGCCTTCTCCCCATGCATACTTTGAGGATGACAAGCTGCCATTCTGATTCTGAAGAACATGAGGGGACCGTTAAGGCAAGTGTAGACATGCAAAATCTATCACAGGTCGACACGGTGGCGCAGCGGTAGAGTTGCTGCCTTATGGCACCAGTCGTCCCGGGTTCGTTCTTGACTATGGGTGTTGTCTGTATGGAGTTTGTATGTTCTCCCCGTGACAGGGTGGGTTTTCTCTGAGATCTTCAGTTTCCTCCCACATTCCAAAGATGTACTGGTTTGTAGGTTAATTGGTATAAGTGTAAATTATCCCTAATGTGTGTAGGATAGTGTTAATGTGCGGGGGTTGCTGGTCAGTGCCGACTCAGTGAGTCGAGAGGCCTATTTCTGCACTGTATCTCTAAACTAAACTAGAAGGTGGGTTTGGAGATACATAATGGAAGGGACGGATGGATAGTAATGTCATAATTTGCATATAATGACATTACTATGGACTTAAAATTTTGCAGTGCCAACCAGACGCTCCAATGAACAGTACAGGAGTATTCTGTGGAGTTTTTGTTTCATTCTTTAAGCAAGCCAATGCTGGCCTTAGAGGTAGGGGGAGAAGAATAACCACATTAATGCCTCTGAGGAAAGTGTTGATTTATGATGAAAGATTAATTAGATTGAGCATATACTCTAAGGAGTTTAGAAGAATGAAATGTGATCTAATGGAAACAAGTGATGTTCTGAGGAGATATGTCAGATTTAATGCTGAAAAAGAGTTTGGTTTGGCAATCTGGTGCAAAGGATGACAGCCTCGGTAAAAAGACTGACCAAAAGAGCATTGTGAATCTTTGAGATTCTTTCCTCTAATGAGCTCAGTATTACATAATAAAAGGCTGAGATAGAGTTTTAGATTATAGGGGAGTTGAGGGTTTTATTGATCAAGAAGGTAAGTAGAGTGGAGGCAATGATCAGATCACTTTTGATATTTTTGAACAGTGAACTGGATGAGAAGGAATTCCAATGTCTTCTGCGTTTATTCTCTGAGAGGTATTTAGTGTCATTCTGATGGTGGATCAACGACAGAGTAACAACATGATGCTTCTCACAAGTTAGACTGAGAAATCTGTTAGTTAAACCTGCACTGACTGACTGGAATATGGTCGATGACCGTATCCTGGTTCATTGGAGAGGAATGCATGCATAGGGAACTATGTTTTAGGCAATTTGTAGTAATCAAATTGATTTTTGTTTTGTGTTGCATTTATAGTATGAAACAGGCCCTTTGTTTCAGTTTACCCATTCGGACAAAGATGCCCCATCTATGCTAGTCCCACCTGCCTGCATTTGGTCCATACCCTCTAAAAACATTTGGACAGGTACATGGACAGGAACGATTTAATGTCGCCATAATACCTGCCTTAACTACTTCTTCTGACAGCTCGTTCCATTTACCCACCACCCAAATTTTTAGTGTATTTGCATAATTATCAATATTTTATTAGAAAGGATGTCCAAGGTTACAGGCAGAAGGCATGAGAATAGGGTTGAGAGGGAAAGACCGATCAGCCACGATTGAATAGCTGATGTAGACTCGAAGGGCTGAATAGCCTAATTCTGCTCCTACGTTTTATAAATCTATGAACCTTGTCAGTGTCATCGTACATTTTGAACTGGTTTAATAGTTTTAACAGCCAGTAAACTGATTGCCCAGCTTAACTTACCACTAATGTGATCCTGGGAATGGTGAGAGCATTTTTGGTCAGCTGTACATACAGGTTAATGTTTTGCCCTCCGTGGGTCAGTGAAAATGAAGAAAAAAAATTAGATGCTGGATATCTGAAATAAAGACAGAAAATGCCGGAAACACTCAGTAGATTGAACAACATTTCAGGCCCATAACCCTTTATTGGAGCTAGGAAAGAGTGAATCAAATTAATTTGGGTAAAGAAGAAGATAGGTGGGTGATGCTGAATAAAGGTTAGACCAGATGAGCTAATATGGCAGTTAAGGAAAAGATTAAGCTTATTTGTCGATAGAACACAAAAAACGAACTCGACAGGAAACATTGGTTGTTCATGTCCTCCAGAGATTTTGCCTGACTCGTTGAAAAACTCCAGCACTTTGTGTTTTACTAAAGATTCCAGCACCTGCAGTTCATTGTCTTGCATGTAATGTGTTATTAATGTTAGGATTATGAGCAAACCCCAGTAGGTTAGATTATACACCAGGCAGCTTCTCAGGAGAAAATAAATGTTTCCGGTCAGTACCCTTTTTCAGACTGCGAAAAGGTTCAGACCAGAAATGTACCCTATTCCTTTTCTCCAGAGATGCTGCCTGATCCCCTGAGTTACTCCAGTATTTTGTGTCTATCTTTGTTATAAACCAGCATCCCTCCTACACATTTGTCTCTTTAAATGTGATTTGTAGCAGCACCATACGTGGTGAATAAAGGTGAGACGTCAGGTCGGTTCAAACGGTTCTTTATTCAGTAGTGACACGTTAGGTGGGTGCGCTAACCATATTACAATGTTGCTGTGGCTGAGCGAGGTTGTACTCCCGGACTCAGCTACCTGTTCACTCCCTTAAGTCTTGAGGTAAGAGACCTTAAGTACCAGGACACTCCCTCTAGCCCATGACGTCATGTGCCCGCCCTCGTATCTCTTGATGAGGGTTCGAGCATAAGTGGTCCGTGTTTAGGCTGACGCTACAGGACCCCCCCCCAGAACAGGAGGAAGGAATAGCATGGTCGAGGGAGGCTCCTGCATGTAGGTCTGGGACACCCCGGGTGTGGGTCGGGGCGGAGGGCTCCACGGGCGCAGTGACGCTCTGCGTGGGCGATCCCGAAGTACTGAGGGGTGCGAGGAGACCGATGCAGAAGCCGTCGGACGGAAGCGGTCTGGAACACCCCTGGCATGGGTCGGGACAGAGCTCTCCACGGGCGCAGTGATGCTCTGCGTGTGAGATCCCGATGTACCGAGGGGTGCGAGGAGACCGATGCAGAAGCCGCCGGACAGAAGAGACACGGTCGCATCTCCTTGGCCAGTTAAGGGAGAGTGTCCTGTGAAATACAGCCCCCAACAACGATGGGGGGAAATAACTAAATAAAATAAACAAACTAATTTCTGAACCGAGCGTGGAAATGCAGTGAACACCAAAAATGAACCGTAAAAACAAAACAAATCACAGTGCAATCAGTATCCAAAGTTCAAACTGTCCAGTGTTCATTGTGCAGGATAGGAAAACTGTGTCGCAGTGACAGCCTTCGGCCTGAACGAGGCGCTGTTGCCGGTGGTCAGGCTGCAGGAACAGCACCCAGCTGGAAGGTGGTGCTGTGGACGGCGGTGAGGCTGCAGTGACGGTATCCGGCCGGAAGGTGGCGCTGTGCATGGCGGTGCGGCTGCAATGACGGCATCCTGCCAGAAGGTGGCGCTGTGGATGGCGGTGAGTCTGCAGTGACCGCATCTGGCCGGAAGGTGGCGCTGTGGTCGGCGGTGAGGCTGCAGTGACGGCAGCCGATCTGACGGTGGCGCTGTTGCTGGTAGTCAGGCTGCAGTGACGGCATCCGGCCGGAAGGTGGTGCTGTGGACGGTGGCCAGGTAAATTTGTACTTCTCTTCCGGCCGGGGCGGCGGCCATTTTTGTAGTCGGGCGGCCGCTTGCTTCAGGATGGTGCGGTGGCCATCTTGCCGGCCGGCTGAAGTGGATTCACCAGCGATTGAATCCCTGGGCCGGACAGGCAGCCAGCGCCCAGGGATCTTCGGAGTCCATGCAGGTAAGAAGAAGAAAGGCGTATTCGGCAGGCACCCCAGGTAAGCCCGCCTTATTGGGTGGCTAGGCCCTGGGCAACGGCCGGCGGGGCCAGGCGCGGTGCAGGGCAGGGTGTGGAGCTGTGGCCGCGGTGAGGCCTGTTGCTGTGCCGGGTCTGGAGCGGTGAGGACCGGTGCTGTGCGGGTGAGGTGGAGCCCGGTGCAGTGCAGGGTCTGGAGCCGTGTTCGCGGGTGCAAGGCCCAGAGCCTAGTCCGTTGACGAGAGCGGCAGGTACTCTCTCTCTGCTCACAGAGCTGTCGGGCGTGCGTCGGCGTAGTAGTGGGCAGGAAGCTGCTATGCTCGCAGCTCCTGCAGCAGCTGGTGGGGCAGCGGTGGCTGGTACAACCTCTCCACTCCGGTGGTTGTCTCCGGGCAGGTCATGCGGAGGAGCTCGGTGGCCGTCACACAAGGCCTGGAGCGGTGTGGGGGTTGGAAGCGGGGCCTGCCCTGTTGCTGGGAGCGGGAGGGCGGCGGCAGCCGCGGCTTCTCATCTCCGATGAGCAGCAGCTGGTGGGGAAGAGGCGGCATACCTCACTGCAGGGCCGGGTTAGCGGCAGCGTAGTTCTGCAGGGCTGGGCAGCCGGCTGCAGACATCAGGTCTCCCGAGGCTGCGTGCTTCAGGTGAGTCCAAATTTCAATTTGGACAGTCGGGGGTCACCAATGTAGCGGCACCATACGTGGTGAATAAAGGTCAGGTCGGTTCAAATGGTTCTTTATTCAGTAGTGACACGTTAGGTGGGTGCGCTAACCATATTATAATGTTGCTGTAGCTGAGCGAGGTTGTACCCCCGGGCTCAGCTACCTGTTCGCTCCCTTAAGTTTCGAGGTAAGAGACCTTAAGTACCAGGACACTCCCTCTAACCCATGACGTCACGTGCCCGCCCTCGTATCTCCTGACGAGGGTTCGAGCATAAGTGGCCCGTGTTTAGGCTGACGCCACAGATTAATATTATTAATATTAATTCATGTACATTTAAACAAAAATTACTTCATTGTGAGTGCCACTGGAAGTTGGATTGTAAATCTTAGCAAAAGAGTTGTTTATGAGTATATTTAGACCAACCGGCAGCAAACCCCTTTGTAGATTTGTTTGAATTGTCAATAAAAGTCTTGAATGCCTGAGATATGGAATGAGTAACTCCTTAATGTGAAAATAGCATTTGGTCAAGTGTGCAACAGAAAGCTTCAGCGAAATTGGAACTGAGTGACAATTTCCCCACAGATGGGAGTCATACACACCATTAATTACTATTAAAAGTCTAGTGCAGTTTTTGTTGGTGATTGCAGAAGTAATCACAATGAAGTAATTTTTGTTTAAATGTACATGAATTAATATTAATCTGTGGTGTTTGATTTGTACCTACAGATATTAAGGCAGTCCACACCAATGTTCTGCAAGTCTCCTCCATTGCCAAAGTGAGGCTAAGTGCAAACTGGAGAAACTGCACCTCATATTCCAATTGGATAGTTTGTAACCTAATAATATGAATATTGAATTCTCCAAATTCAAGTAAACCCCCTCCTACCCCTTCTCTTTCCTGTGTCCTCAAACCTCTTTTGCTTAAGATTCTAGCATCTACAGTTTTTTGTGTCTCCACTTGGAGTGGTCGTTGACAAGCAGCATTCAAGCCACTCAAACTCCACGCAACAGTCATCATTATCTTGATAGTCAGAAGACATTATCTTTATAGCATCCACCACATTCTCTATTGACCCTCCGAAAAACATGGTTTGGAGACTGATTCTTCTGTGCTAAATAACCTGGCCCTAAGAAGCCTTTTCACCACCTACCTGCAGGAAGAAACTTTTCTGGAGAAGTTCCGTTCTGGCCACCTTTGAGAAGCTCAGTACTATGCAGAACAAATAGTCTGCTTAATTAGCACTCCCGAAATGGTACCTAATGTACACAATGGATCATAAAGACTGTTTTGATGTTGTATAATTCCATTAATCTGTTACTCCTTTTATCACTTATCACCATGGTTCCAGGGTGTACTATCCATCTGCAGATGGCACTGCATCAATTTGCTATGGCTTCTTGGGCAGGACTTTCCATCTTTTGACTTCAATATGGAGCACTAATATCACCAAGTTGGTCATCCTGCAGAGTTGCTGGATGAGAATGCTCAAATTCCTTTCCCAAAAGTACTTTGCAAATACTTTCAGCACACAAGCTCTAGGTGCTCAAGTAAATGGCTGTTAGAAATGGGCAGTAAATGGGCTAGTCATGTAATCTGTCATTAATAGATATTTAAAAGAAAATCTGCATTATGACAAAAAAAAATGGAAATGTGGCAATAATTTCTCATGTTCCTGTGAAAGTGATATAATAGGTGAACGGGAAGGACCAAGCAAAACACAAAGCAGGTTTGTAATAGCAGCTTTTGTGTACTGCAGACATTGATCAAATGCATTTCTCATTTAAAAGACTGAAAGATTTATACTGTGCAAAATGGCCCAGGAACAATAAATTTAATGTTTGTGAATTAAGGAGGGAAATAAAAGAAAAAGCCAATCAAGATCTTTGGACCATGAATCTCATTCAGTTTCAGTAGTTACCACTCCTCAGGGAGAAACCATTAAATATTCTGTACAAGTTCAATTTGCTGTTGTTAGCTTAGCCTGTTTTGTTTTAATGTCAGACTTTCTTTGTTCTTTTTATGATGTTGAAACATAAATTGTTATTGGCAGAATCTGATATTCTGTAATAAGGTAGACAAAAATGCTGGAGAAACTCAGCGGGTGAGGCAGCTATCTATGCAGCGAAGGAAATAGGCAATGTTTTGGGTCGAGACCTTTCCAAAATGAAGAAGTAATAATTCTGTAATAAGGTAATTCTTTGTACATATCTTGTTAACAAATAAAAAACTGTGATAAATGAATTTACCCGCTTTAATCAAGAAGCACTAAAAAGAGATGAGGTATTTGATGTATTGTTTATCAAAATAAGTACGTTGCAGGGCAGTCTTTTTAAAAAAAAAGCCTATTCATTAGCAAGTTGATTTATTTCAAGACCGTACATTATATATTTCTTAGCGAATAACTCCATAAAGGGATGGGATACTTTTTAATATGATAGCTTTAAGTTCTGTGCCCAATATAAATGTATGCAATGTCTTTAACTCTGTTTTCCTCATCTCCTGTTCCATCTTTTTTGTGTCACTGGTACATTGTATCCCAGAGGATTCTGAGGGAATTGTAGCAGTGAAACTGGATTAGTTAAGGGACTCAATCCCAAGTGTTGAATGGCATAAATTGTCGAATGAGACTGGGAGCAGAGAAGGTATATGCATGGGTGGGGAGAGAGGAGGGGAAGGGATGGGGGTGAGGTTGTTAAGGGAGCAACTAAAACCCCTAGGCACTACTGCATTAGATACAAACAAATTATTATTCATTTTAAAAGTGAAGAACACCAACATTTGACAACAAAAAAAAGTGAACATTCCTTAGTTACTCTAAGGAATATCTTAAAAATTCAACTAAGTTATTAAAACAACCGAGGCACTTTTTAATAATGAGTATGCATTAGGCAAAAATACGTCCAGAAAGAGAAAAATTATAACGCTTAAGCCGCCTTATCTTTGGGCATATTGCAGGCATATGTAGACAATGGAATTCCCAGAAGTATATCTTATTTGGAATTGTGGCATGCTTAATTAATTAAGCCAAGCAATGAAGGATATAGTAGAGAGCAGGTTATGATGTTGACTTTAAAGCGGAAAGTAGATTATTTGGAAAGTTTTGCTACTGAGCAAAAGAAAGTATTTGAAACAGAATTCTGAATTGACATTTAAAATTATAACATCTGAGCATGATGTAAAATAAGGGAGAGCTATGTAAAGTAAAGCTGCACGTAAGGATTTAGTTCTTTAAAGAGAATCAAGATGTTTGATCAAAGTTGGTTCTGACATTCTAAATGGACAAAATGAGATGAGCATGTGCAGAAAATTGGAATAATATTAACTATTGTGAAGGAGAGCTTGGAATAACGGACTGATTCCGTATTTTTCAACGCCAAGCTTACAAATCAGTGGTATCTCCTAACAACCCGAAGTGTGGCTCTCTAACTATAGTTTATATCTCAATTTCTGTGAGAAGCAGTAGTGGCAATTAATTATTTCAAGTGCAGTTGTGCCAACAAAATCCGGCTAGATTGACAGTGACCACAGCTATGATGCAGACTAATGGCAAAATTAGTCTATTGAAACACATTGGAACTATTAGGGCAGCACGATGGCGCAGCGGTATAGTTGGTGCCCAACAGCACCAGGAACCTGGGTTCAATCCTGACTTTGATTGCTGTCTGTGCAGAGTTTGTACTTTCTCCCCGTGACCTGCATGGATTTTCTGAGATCTTCGGTTTCCTCCCACACTTCAAAGATGTGCAGGTTTGTCGGTTAGGTTAATTGGCTTGGTAAAATTGTTAATTGTCCCTAGTGTGCTTAGGGTAGTGTTAATGTGTGGGGATCGATGGTCGGCGCAGGCGCAGTGAGCCGAAGGACTTGTTTCTGCGCTGTATCTCAAAGCTAAACCAAACTAAACTATTGGAAGTAGATACCAATTGTTTATGACAGAATCTTCCTTGCCATGATCCATGGCCACAAGACATCATGGGATACTTGGGCAAAGGCTCAGGAGCCACATCAGGGCCAAACAAAACAAAGCTGCCTCCAGAATTGAAATTGAGTTTCAAGTTCCTTTACATTACTGTTAATACTTTTGTCCTAAAAAGTGATTTATTTACTGTCCATATGTTAACATAGCATGTACAACAATGAATAACTATCTGAAGAAAGGTCCTGACCCAAGACCTGTCACCTATTCATGTACTCCAGAGATGCTGCCTGACTCAATGAGATACTCCAGCATGTTGTGTCTTTTCATTCATATCTATCAATGGGTAATTTACTTAAATAATGGCAATGGATATTGCTTAAACAGCAAATGTGATAATTTGCCCCTTCTGATCATTTTTGACATAGTGGCAGCCACTTCAATTTCCTCGTTCATTGTCCAATAATTGAATGGGTATCAGGGAGAGAGCATATGTGAGACTGGCAGCATCTGGGTTGATGGTTTGAAAGAAATATCAGACTGTTCACTGGCTAACCAAACATGCTCGTACGATTATGGCAGAGTTGGGATGCATTGAGGCTTGAATCCCACCATGTCAAAGGATTGCTCAATAAGGTGTGCTTTCCCTGTTTGCGCAGTGAACCAAATTTTTAAGTCATAAATTCTGGTTTAATACAAGGATCAATGTTATCAAAAAGGGTCCACGAAACGATGGAGCTCATTCAGATATATAAATTGAATAGAGTGGCGCACAATCCCATTCAAACCAGCTCAAGTGGCTGAATGATTTACTTGTGTTCCTTTGATCATAAACTGTTGTATTAATTAACTACTTCATGGGTACCAATACAAACTTTAAAAAAAATCACATTTGAATCATTTTTTGATGCTTTGTGAGGGTAATAATCAGTTCATTCTTATTCAAATCTGCTCTTCAATTATAGTAACAACATCGGCGAGACCAAGCGCAGTCTCGGCGATCGTTTCGCCCACCACCTCCGCTAAGTTCGTACTAACCAACCCAATGTCCCGGTGGCTCAGCACTTCAACTCCCCCCTCCCATTCCGAATCAGATCTTTCTGTCCTGGGCCTCCTCCATTGCCACAGTGAGGCCCAACGCAAATTGGAGGAACAGCACCTCCTATTTCGCTTGGGTGGTTTACACCCCAGCGGTATGAACATTGACTTCTCTAATTTCAGATAGTCCTTGCTTTCTCCTTCCTTCCCCTCCCCCTTCCGAGCTCTCCCACAAGCCTACTGTCTCTTCCTTTCTTTTTCCAGCACCCTCCCCCTCCCCCCCCGATATCAGTCTGAAGAAGGGTCTCGACCTGATACGCCGCCTATTCCTTCTCTCCATAGATGCTGCCTCACCCGCTGAGTTTCTCCAGCATTTTTGTCTACCTTCGATTTTTCCGGCATCTGCAGTTCTTTCTTAAACATAGTAACAACAGCTTTCATTTTATGGCCTCTTTAATTTGGAGGAAAGTTCCAATGTTTGATGGGAATGCAATCAGACAGAAAAGGATGCTGATAATGTGCAGGCATAAAACAGTCAGAGTTGGTTGAGATCAGCGTGCCTCTTCAAATAAAGTGTTAAGGAGATTAGGGGTTATGGGGTTTACTCAAGCTTGAAAATGCATGTTTGTTGATGGTTATTGATGGCAGGAACTTTCATTCATGCTAAGTTGGCTTCATTGTTCAGGCACCAATACGAGATCCGGATATAAATATCAGAATATGATGGGATGAATAAATGTTGGGACAAAGAAATTAAAAGTACCAGAGCAGCTTGAATGCTTTGCAACTAATGTAGAGGTTCTGCAACATAAGCACTGTTATAATTAACCAATATGTAAAACTAATCTACACAGCCCACACAAATGCACTTAAGCAAACAAGGAGATGCAAGAAACTGCAGATGCTAGTTTACAAAAAATTGTCGCCGAGTGCAGGAGTAGCTCTATGGGTCAGGCAGCATCTCTCGAGAACATGGATAGGTAACATTTTGTGTTTTTCAGTCTTTTTTCAGCAAACAAGTGTTTCTTAAAATGGATGAGTTCAAACCCTTGGCTTGCAGATAATGCTGCTTCTCAGAAGGCTACAGGTTCACGACACATTATGTAGGGTGATGTTTCAATGTAGTATAAAGGGCCTGTCCCACCAGCATGCGATTGCATGCGTCTAGCGCGACCAAACGTGGTCGCTTGAGGCGTACGTCCTCGCGGGGCCGGTCCCACTTCGATCGGCAGAGACGTATGGAGTTGTGCGGGGCTGGTACCGACATCGCGTGGGGCTCCAAAAATCTTGTACTGTCCGAAAATCCTGCGCGCCAATGGCCTGTCGGCCCGCAGGCGCATTGAGGGCGTACGCAGCGTCATGACGTCGTACGCAGCGTCTTGACGTCGTACGCAGCGTCGTGACAGCGTACACCTAGCGCATGGCGTTGCGCGATGACATCACCGCCCGGCGTGCCGTTGCATGATGACGTCACCGCCCAACGCCGTGCGACGTCCAAATTCAGTCGGCCCGCCTCCTGCCCAGCTGATTGGTGAGTATGAAGTTGGGACCAGCCCCGCACAACTCCATACGCCTCCGCGGTTCGAAGTGGGACCGGCTCAGCGAGGCCGTACACCTCAAGCGACCATGTTTGGTGGCGCTAGACGCATGCAGTCGCATGTTGATGGGACAGGCCCTTTAGGAGATTACTGCACTTCAGGAGATCTCACCGTTCAGATTAATTGTTGCATTCTCATAGTACCAAGTTTGGAAAAGTGGGCTAGTTCTGCTAGTACTTTGTCAATAGTATCATTTAAACAGATGATCTGAGCATTTAACATTGCAGTTGTTTCTGAGATCTTGAGCTAATTTTATTTCCCTCAGTGAAATCAATGCTTAATTTGTCATGAAATACTGTGGGATATCCTGAAGATGTGAGAGATATATACAAATTTGCTTTTTTTAATTTAGTTTGAAGAGTGCCTGTTTATGTTTGTTTGCGTAATTAAAAAAGGGGATTTTCAGCTGTTCTGAAAAAAAAAAGTGTAATACCATTAATAATTTATCCAACGCTCCAATCAAAGTAACGTAATGATGTATTAACAATAATGAAATGTGCTGCTGTACATTTGGTGCTAAAATTGAGTATATTCTATATATTTTCAATTTAGTCACTCTGAAGGTTCTTTTGTCATTCATCACCTTTCAGCTGAAATTGTTGCAAAGTTCACTATGATAAGCATCCATAACTAAATTAAAGTTTCATTTTATAGCTGTTCGTGTTTTTTCTATTTTTTAAGAATGGGCTAAAACTATTTCCTGAGACTAGGGTGTATCCTGCGAATTTTGCTCTGGCTGCTGTCTGTATTGTTTCAATATTTTAGGTCTCAATACTGCAGGCAGCTTCCGTGCAAATCTTGTGCGCATTCTTCAGAAGTTTACCATTACTTCTCTATTTTTATATACTTCAGGTTTTGCAATAATGGTTGGAATTTTATTAGTTTTGTTTTATGACTATCAGCCTGAGATGCTACCTTCAATTTCCAGGGTGCCTGTAAACATAAATCCTCCTGTTATTTTGCATTCATTCAAAGTATGCAATTTAAACAAAAAATGCATCTACAGTATTTGCATAAAAAAGTCATTGAATAGCAAGCGGCACATTTTAACTTCTCTCTTCCATCTTGCTGTGACTTTTTATGCAATTCTCTAGATTTAACTTTGCAGTCAAATTCAAATTTTGATGCAATTCCATCTGTGGTTTATATTATCCATTCCAACTGCTCTGAAAAATGGCTACACTCAGCGTTTTCTCTTGCATATCTTTAGTTTGGTTTATTTTCCCTTTCCCACATTCCTCAGTCTTATCAGCTACTCAGTTAATACTTTGTCAAAGGCATTTAAAAAGTTTATGTATATAATATCTCCATATTGAGTTGATTCTTGAGATATAGTATAATTTCAGGTCAGCACTGCTCTCCATATCTCTTATGATCATTGGGCCTTGAAGCATTATTTTTTCTTTCTAAATTTCCTTTAAACCATTTAAATGCCATTCATTATTGCATAATTTTGAGAGAATTTTCCTGCAGAATTAAAGGAATCTGGATGGCCAGTCTGTCTGGAGTAAAGAACAAACATAGTCAAGTGAAATAAAAAAAACTTGTGGTGGCAGAAATCGAAGAAAAACATGAAATGCTGGAAATACTCGACAGGTTAGTTAGTGATCTACTGTGAAATAATTCCCATAAGGGATCTTTCTTCCAAAGTATTAATGCCTTTTTTCACTGCTGCTGCCTGACCCGTGTAGTATTTCCAGCATTCTTATTATCATAACTCTAAGTATGTATTTTGTTGTGCAGTAAAAAGATAGTCTTCTGCAGTTCATAATCAAAAATGGTTTAGACCTTGTTCAAGCTTCTTTAAAAGCTCTCAGGAGATGTATTACAATGGGATAATGCTGCAATTTGTAACTGTCAACATATGCAGTCATTAATTTATGAAATCCGCAGCAATTTCTGTCATATGGAATTGTGAATATAAGTAAAAATATTCAGAAATTGCTGCCAATCTTACCAAATTCATCCACTGGTGTTGCTATTAGTATGGAATCTCTGATCGAATGTGAACTTCAACCTCCTTTGAGCAAAAATCTCGTTGGGTCAGGCAGCATCTGCGGAGACAATGGACAGACAGTGTTACGGATTGGGATCTTTCTTCAAACTGATGTAGCTGGAGGACGAAAAGTGGAAAAGAGGGTTGGGGAAAGCCTGTCAAGTGATGGATGGACTGGGGTGGGGGCAGCAGGGGGGTGGGGAAGGGTTATTGTCAGATGGGATGAGATGATGACAAAGGGTAAAGGAGACAAAAAGATGTCGGGGAAAGAAAGAGGGTTGGAATTAAATGTAAAGCTGGAGGGAAGGTTCTAGGTGAAAGGGAATGCAAGGGGAAGGATGAATGAGGGAACTGGGGAATTAGGAGGGGATGGGGGGTTGGGCAGAGAGAGAGATGAGCGAGTGGAGGAGGGGAAGGAGCAGGGTGATCTCTTTCTGAGCCCACCAGAGAAGAAGATTCCAGAGATTCACAATCCTGTGAGTAAACAAATCTTCTATATCTTAGTGCTAAATGACTTTCCTTATCTAAGACTATGACCTTGTTTAAGACTCTCTAGCCAGAACATATAGCTTGGGATCCAAGGAGAGATAGCTGACTGTATTGAAAATTAGCTTCATGGAATGAAGCAGAGGGTGATGGTGTAACGTTGTTTTTTGGATTGGAGGCCTTCATCAGTCAGAGTACTGATTATAGAAGTTGGGAGGTCATTGATGAGGTCAATTTACAGTATTGTGTTCAGTTTCAATCACCCTGTTATAGGAAAGATGTTCAGCTGTAAAAGGTGCAGAGAAGATTTACAAGGATGTTTCCATGACTCGGGGACCTCCACTCTCCGAAGAGGTTGAACAGGCTGGGCATTTATTCCTTGGAAATCAGGAGGATGAGGGATGATCTTATCGAGGTGTACAAGGTGATGAGAGGAATAGATGGCGTAAATGTGCGAGTCTTTTACCCAAATTGGGTGAATTATGAACCAGAGGACATAGGTTTAAGGTAAGAGGGGAAAAAGATCTAATAGGAAAGTGAGTTACATTATTGTGTATTGTGTGTTTTTAAGTGTATCGCTGCTGGCAAATTCATTTCACTGCACCTTCGGGTGCATGTGACGAATAAAATTGACTTTGACTTGGAGAGGCAACCTTATTACACAAAGAGTGGTAGGTATCTGGAATGAGCTGCCGGAGGAGGTAATTGAGGTAGGTACTGTCACAATGTTTAAAAAACATTTGGACAGGTACATGGATAGGATAGGTTTAGAGGGATATGGGCCAATGGAGGCAGATGGGACTAGTGTAGGTGAGTCATGTTGGTACCAGCCACTGTTCGTTTTGGTGGTCATATTCTCAAATAGAGAATGTTTTTATTTTTACTAGTTTGTTTATTGGAACTTTTTAGATGCAAAGAAAATGCCTTTGCACTGATATGAACTCTCAATAAGATTAGATTGTTGAACGTATAGCTGAAAGACTGGCACAAAATGAAGTTTGGTATATTCTCCACATTGTTTATTATTGCATCCCACTGGCAACCTTAAATGATGTTAAATTGATGTTAAGAGGATCCCAGTCTTGCTCACAAGTTATTAATTGGCACACGCTCTATATCACAAGTCAAAATGACAGTTAGACATATTATGTAACTGAACATACTAACATTTTAATCCTGCAGCAGCAGGTAGGATTTGTAATTACTCGAACTTAAATTGGGAGTTAGAAGCTAGTATCAGCAATAATGACCATTACATTTTAGATTTTTGTGCAAAGCTTTCTGGTTCACTAATGTACTATTCCAGCACCTCTATCATCTGTGGCACAGTCTGTAGATTCCAGGGAGGACTCAACCATCTCAGAACCCACAAACCTGTAATGGAAGCAAGTCATCTTCAACCAGAAGGACTGACAGAGAAGGCTTGCATTAGCAATGTGTTCTTGTGCATCTGCTGTGATCATTATTCCCTCTAGTAATTTCTGCATCAAGATTTTCTGCTGACCTTTGATTTTGTATCATCCCATCATAGGACTTGTTTCTTGTGATATTTCACAATGAATGATGGTTGTTTTCAGCAACAAAAACTCCCATACATTTGAAACTCAAAGCATTCAGAAGTTTCACCAAACCTCCCGTGGTTGAGGATTGGTAACAATGAGCAACAACAAAACAGTTTCATGCTGCTTTGCATTTCAATATAATTACCAGATTGGAGAGATACTTCATCTTTCTGGAAATGAACCATGTAACAAATATTTGCTTTGTTTATGTTTATATAGAATTATATAGAACTCTGCATACAAATATTCATTATGATGTTAAAAAAATGCATCTATATTTTTAATACACTGTGCATGAAAAAATCAATGCAGAAAAGGTTTTCAAGGATTTTACTGTGACTGGAGAGGGCTTAATTTATGGATAGGCTGGGGCTACTTTATCCTGCGCATAGAAGGATAAGAGGTGACATTATAGAGTATTTAAAAAAAAAACATGAGGGGCGCAGATAGTTGAATGGTCTCAGTATTTTTTCTCCAAGATAAGGGAATCGAAAGCTAGAGGGCAAAGGTGAGAGGGGAAAGA
Source organism: Okamejei kenojei (assembly GCA_035221665.1). Taxonomy (NCBI): domain Eukaryota; kingdom Metazoa; phylum Chordata; class Chondrichthyes; order Rajiformes; family Rajidae; genus Okamejei; species Okamejei kenojei. The sequence continues at coordinate 51,561,677 of CM069140.1, read as the reverse complement.
TGTAAAAGGGACATGAGGGGCACCTTTTCCACACAGATGGTGGTGCATATAATTAAATGACTTGCCAGAGAAAGTAGATGAAGTGGGTTCATTTAGACATTTAAAAGACAAGTACATTAAGACTGGCATATGGATAGAAAATGTTCCGAAGGATATGGACCAAGCGCAAGCAAATGGTACTAGCTCAGGTAGGCAAGTTGGGCGAAGGTCCTGTTCCCATGCTGTATAACATTTGCGGACAAAGACAAAGTATGTCTTGGACAAAAACGTTTGTCATGCCCTTTTATTAATGCCATCTGTACCCTAGAATGTAATACAATTTTACATTGTCTCAATTATTTTGCATAAAGTGAAGTACAAATGTAAATGGTGGAGGTGCTGCATTACTGTTACACAAGACTTTCCTGAATTAATTGATTATAACAAACCCTGGTCCAGGAGCTCTTGTATTTTTAAGGTGGCATTTGTTTGTCCCTACTCACTTATCAAGTATAGAGCAAAGGACTCAATAAAGCCTTCTTTTGAGTATAAGATCCCAAGTGCTGCGCACACAAGAGCTGGGGATATCTGGTAGGATGACAATTGCTAGGGAGTTGTGGAAAGGGTACTTGAGGGTACGGTGTTGGTGGATTAAGGGAGTATATGGTCTGGAGCTTGGGATGTTGAGAATTTGTGGAGAAGGAGTAATTTTGAGGGGAGAAGGTAGGATGGAGAGGTTAGACATATGGCTGTATGTTGAGCAAGAGTTGCACTTGGATCGACTGTATGACCCTTGCATGAAGGACTAGTTTACTAGTTGCAGTTAGATTGTATGTTTTCTGCAGGAAAAAGGCTGTGCTTGACCAAAAAATTCAAGCTTCTTATCTTGTATTTAATATAAAAAGGCAGTTTCAAAATTGGATCACAATTTGAAACGCCAAGATTTTCATTTGTTGTTAAAACATTGTTGTAAGGAAAATTCTTGCCTGAAACTCAAAGTAGATTGAAAGCAATATAAACATTTTGTTGCTGGACTGCTCAGTGGTGAGGTCCCACATGTTTAAGGGAGGAGCTGAATTTCTGAGGTAAACAGATGTTCTAAATTAATCATCGGTGCAGTCTTCAATGCTGGTGTAATGAAATCTCACAAGAAATACACCAATTGACAATTCTTGAGCATTTCAAGGGAAATTTATTTTTTATATCTACCTAATATTTTGCATCTAATTTGTCAATTGCAAGCTAATAGGAAGTAGTTTTTCCCCCCTGATATTCTGCAGTTAAAACGCATTAATTATATCAGATTTAGTTGCATTATACCAATGATCCAAGTACCAATGATCCATCTCTCACTAAATATATTTACATTTTACCCATAATTGAGAAGACTAGAGTGTATAATAGCAGTTTTTTGGTAATGCTTAGAAGGCCAATATTAACAAATAATAGCCAACAGGAACAAGGTGAAAGGTTCTGTAAAATGTATGCTGAATTACACACATGTATTGGATAAAATAATTCTGGTGATTGAATTACTGATCTTGAAAATGAGTTCCTGCAGAGGTTATTAAAGTAATTTGGATAATCATTGTTTTGGGCAGCCCCTTGGAATTAAGGATGATTTGCTTCTTCAACAGTTTTGTGGGCACTGATGTGGTTGCGAAAGACATAGAAAATAGAACATGGAACTGTACAGCACTGGAACAGGCTCTTTGGTCCATGATGTCTATGCCAAACATGATGCCAACTTAAACTAATCCCTTCTCTCTGAATATGATCCACATCCCTCACAGTGGCCTCTCAGTGAATGCTGGGCTCTGGGAAGTGTTGTAGAGCAGAGGGATCGAGGAGTTCAGACACATAATTCCCTGAAAGTGGTAGACGGGTGGTCAAGAACGCTTGCAGCACATTGGCCTTAATCAGTCAGAGTATTGCCTATAGAAGGTGGGATGTTACATTATTGTTGTACAAGACATTGGTAATGTCACATTTTCAGTGTCGTGTTCAGTTTTGACCTCTGTGTTAGAGGAAATATGTTGTTGAACTGGAAAGGGTGCAGGAAAGATTTACGAGGATTTTTCCAGGACTCGAGGGCCTGAGCTATAGGTAGAGGTTGAGCAAGCTAGGAATTTCTTTTTTTGGAATGCAGGAGGATGAGGGGTGATCTTATAGAGGTGTATAAGATCATGAGAAGAATCGATAGGGTAAATGCAGAGTAGGGCAAAAAGCACCAAAGGGCATGGGTTTGAGGTGAGAGTGGAAAGATTTAATAGCAACCTGAGAGGCAACATTTTCACACATAAGGTATGTTTTATGGAACAAGCTGCCAGAGGAGGTAGTTGAGACGGGCACTATAACAACATTTAAAAGACATTTGGAAGAGTACGTGCACAGGAAAGGTTTAAAAGGATATGGGCCAAATGCCGGGACGTAGGACTAGTGCAAATGGGGCATCTTGTTTTGCATGAGCAAATTGGGCTGAGTTGCCTGTTTCTGTGCTCTATGATTCTATTTTGTTATGAAATTGGACAACTGTGGCAAGTTCATTGAGGTTTGGTGATGAATCCTTGTGGCCCAGTCCACCAGTTCGAAGCAGTCCTGTAACCATTTGCAGCTTTAGCTGCCCTCATTGCCACTGCCATGCTCCTCAGTCTGTCTGTCCACAAGTTGGGTCTGTTTCCATGTTCTATTACTCAATGACATCCCTCCATTTACTAAACTAATCAAGAAACAAAGTCCTCGAGTAACTCAGTGGAGCAGGCAGCATCTCTATAGAGCATGAATAGATGACATTTCAGGTCGGGACCCTCCTGCCTGAATAAGATGATGCTGCCTTACCCACTGACTTACTCCAGTCTTTGTCTTTTTTTATAAACCTTTATCTGGAGATCTTTGTATCCATGTCCTAAACAAATCACTTTTATTTCACCGCCTTCCCAGAGGTGCTATGTATTGTTACTGTGAACTCTACCTCATTTGGTAATTCCATTATTGTACCTTCATTTATTTTTGCATTATAATTTTGCACCGTTCTGCTGTTCTGCAATCCTATTTGTTATTAATGAAGGTGTACTGTTTACTCTGTGAGCTTTATGTGAGCAAGGAATTTCATTGCACCCTATACAACAGTAAACTAATATGAATCAAACTTGATATTAAGGAATGGTAGTTACATTTGCACAATTTCTTCTAATATGAGATAGTCACTAAGCATTTGCTTCTTTGTAAACTTGGTAGACCAAGTTCTTTTTAGGGGGATCTAAAGTTACTGGAGTCCAGGCTCAGCAGCAGGAACATCAACAGACACACTCATGTCAAATGCAGGCCATTTATCTGAGGTTTTGGCAAAGGTTCTTGGTTATTTAATTTATGAATCCTCAAAATGTGACACGCCTCTGAAAACTGCAGATTGCATCAGTTCAAGAATCAGATCTGGGGTTGTCATTTTGTATGCTGCTTGCAGACCCTATTATGTGACATTCTAATTCCAATATGAAACAAGAATGATATTTCCTTTAGATCCATAAAATGCTCAGCATCCAGTTAATGATAATGATATATTTGACAATAAAACAATGATAATCATGCAATTTGTTTAGTTCAGTGGTAGGCAGGGGGAGGGGCAGGTTAATATGTTGTGTTACACAAGAACAGCTGAAACATAAATGTACTGGAAGCTTAATGTCTCATGTGATGTGTTTGCTTAATTTGCTTTGCTTTTGATTTTGTTTTCTGCCGAAGGTTGTCAAGATGGAACACGTGTGTCAATATGTAATTTGCATTCTCATGAATCTGGATATATAATTGTAAATCATAATGCTTGGCAATCAACGGCACTTCATTTTTTCCCTCTTTATGCTTATCTGGACAAGGTGTTTAAATGCTTACGATGATACAAAGCTGTGTGGCAGTGTGAGCTGCCAGGAGGATGCTATGAGGCTGCAGGGTGACTTGGATAGGTTGGCAGGGCTCTCACTTAACCTATTTTCAATGTTGCCAGCTGGGCAACCTAGGCAGCTTTTTAGGTTGCCGAATGACAGTTTAGGTAGTTATTTAAGAAGGCTTGCATGACGCGTGCGATAATGTGCTCGGACGAAGTGCGTAGTTACCTGTCGGAATTATGCTCAATGAAGCATTCACATATTATTTCTGCTTCAAATAAAGTCACAAATTAAACATATTCACCAATCAAGACATGACATATACCACATTGACATGCAGCAACATTATAATACATTATCTCAACTCTTTACACGTTGCAATGAATGCAATTTCTATTATTTCTTTCCATTTCCAAACAAAAATGTGGTTGGATTATTCAGCATATGATTGACCTGTGTCAATAAATCCTGGACCATGGTAACATATATGCTTAACCATGCACACTACAGATTGATGCAAGCATGTTTTCTGTGAAGGACCGAAAATTATCATGACATGGCCATAGCATAGGTCTTTTCCTCTTGAATCTTCAATCATCAATCAATTGTGCCCAGTCACAGCAAGGTAAGTTGATAAAGAATTGAATCAATCTGTTTGACACCTTTGAAGATAGACACAGTATCAACACCCAGAGGGGAAAAATAAATACATAATATATCCCTTCTGCTGTAGGATTTTGTAATTTAAAATAAATAAAGAGAATGGAGGTGTACTTTTCTTTTTCTTGTAACGTACTTGTTACTGTGTTATTATTATTACCCGACCAGACGTATACCATACTTTTGAATGTACATAGTACCTCTTTTACTCTGTGCCAACGAAGAAGATGAGTCATGGAAGTAGGTGACTATATTGAATCAATCATGGAACTTGGCAACTGAGATTGCGCAGAAGGGCAATAAAAATGGCTGAAGTGTTTTTTGGAGGATTTTTTGGAGGGGGGATATCAACTTTAAATGAACAGAAACATTATATTTGTAACTTTTCTGCTTGATATTTAAACCATCTCCTGAAAAGCAAAGTAAAGACAGAGGTGTTCAAATACATCTAAAAGTCACTTTAATTGTCATCTGAGTCTTTCTCGAGCAAAGCATCCTCCTCATCAGACTTGTCACTGTCAGGGTGAGGTCCTGACGCAGATGCTGCAGCTGGGTCTTCTCCCGTGTCAGGCCTCCTTGCCCTCATCCCTCCTGCATGCCACAAGCTGATGGCTGGCGGGGATCAAAGTCCTTGATGTTACTGGCATACAGCATGATGAGGAGCTGGTCCGGCACCTGGTCGTCCTGGAGGGAACTTCTGATGGTGGTCTTCATCTGCTTCAGCCGGCTGAAGCCTCGCTTGGCCTCAGCTGATCTTGCCGGTATGGTAAGGACGAGGTCAAGGAGAGTGCAGATGATGGGTAGCTCTAATGGTGTGGGACTTCAGGAACACCATGCTGTATCGCAACAATCCTTTCAGCTGTTACTTGGCACTACACTGGAGCATTAGGGGAGCTTCAATGTCCACATTTCGGGATGGGTTTCTGATGAAAAAGTGGGGGAGGACTGGTAAGCGAGAGACAGAGACAGACAGAAAGAGCAGAGACAGAGATAGACAAAGTTGGAGACAGAGACGGAGACAGAAAGAAAGACAGGGACAGAGACAGGTACATGGATAGGATAGGTTTGGAGGGATAAGGACCAAACGCGAGCAGGTGGCTTTGCAGTTTCTCTCACCCTCCCATAGGGTGAGGGATTTAATGGCCTGTCCCACTTGAAAAGAGGTTATCGCGTCATGGTTGGGTTGTGACGTGTTGTGAGGCATGGTGATGCATGTATTGATGTGCGGTGTCTCCCTGTCGCCCCAGGATTTCGGCGACTGCGGAGCGTTAGTGACTGATGCCCATAAAACCGTCACTGACGCTCTGGAGTCGCCGAAATAATCGGAAAGTGGGACAGGCCCTTTAAGGGAACAACAGCAACAGAACAATTTGTAGCGGTGTCGAGCGCCAATCCGCTGCCTGAGCCGCTGGTTCACAAACAAGCAGCAACTCCACAGGGCAAGGCAGGGAACAAGGATAAGGAAGGAGCTCTCTGAGAAATGCCGGCACAGTTTGCATCAGGCTGTCCGCTGTCCACATCAGCAATCTTTCCTTCACTTGCCAAGCCGGGCAAAATTACACAGCTTTTAGGTCCCTTGGTGGAACTTTAGGTGGCTATTGGCAACCGGGCAACCGTTCATTTCGAGCCCTGGTTGGGTGAGTGGGCAGATGAATGGCAGATGCAGTATAATGTGGATAAATGTGAGGTTATCCACTTTGGTGGCAAAAACGGGAAGGCAGATTATTATCTGAATTATGTCAGATTAGGAAAAGGGGAGGTGCAACGAGACCTGGGTGTCCTTGTACATCAGTCACTGAAAGTAATCATGCAGATAGAGCAGGCAGTGAATAAAGCAAATGGCATGTTAGCCTTCATTGCGTGAGGATTTGAAGGGCTGAATGGCCTACTCCTGCACCTATTTTCTATGTTTTTATGTTTAAGTACATCATCTGAGTACAAGGACCAAATAGTATAATTGTAAATTAGAAATAATTCACGTGTACATTCATCAAGTTGCATGTGTGTCTTTGTATACATATTATTAACATTATACCATGAATATTTAAGAACCCATTTTGATTGAATTTTAATGCAAATTATGGATCCCTGCCTTGGTTTATGATTTCATAAGGAGCGTATTTTTCGCTTTCTTGCATTCAATTTTCTTGTTTAGTTTAGAGACACAGCATGGAAACAGGTCCTTGGGTCCACCCGTTCACATTAGTTCTATGTTATTTATTTGTTTCCACTTTAGTTTTTATTGCTTTTATGTATACACAAATAAAACACAAATATAACAACGAAACATACAACATTACAATGAAACGTACAACAGTGTAGCAGGGGGTTCAGTTTACAATTAATGATGCAGTATACAGAACTATTTTCATATTAAAACATTTTCCAATAACTTACATTATTGTCTATAAAATTATACAGTGTTGATGTCTTTATTTCTATACCTAATCCATTTTCCCCATTTTCTGTTAAACTTGTCTTCTTTCACTCTTAGAGAATATGTCATTTTCTCCATGACAAATATTTCCTGTACTATGTCTAACCATTGTCTAAGTCTGGGTGTGTCCGCTGCAAGCCAGTTTCTTGTAATGGCCTTTCTGCCAGCTGTGAGTAGGATTTTAACCAAGTAATGGTCTTCCTTCAGCACCACTGTATTTATATTACACAGGTATAAAATGGAACTCTTCTTGCAGACTATATCCTAATACCTCCGTTAATTCTGAATTTACTCTGTCCCAAAATGGTTCTATTTTTGGGCAACTCCAGAAGATATGTGCATGGTTTGCGTCTGTTTGACCACATTGCCTCCAGCATGTTTGCTGCCTTAGAATTTGCTTGTTTTTTTATGTTAGGCGTAATAAAGAAACGAATCAAATTTTTCCAATTAAATTCTCTGCAATTTTGTGAATTAGTGGATGTCTGTAGTGTTACACACATATGATGCCATTCTTCTTCTGAAATTGTAATGTTCAATTCCTATCTCCCACTTAAATTTTACATAAAATGTAGTTTTAGCTTGACATTCCATTAAACTATGATAAAGTTTAGAAATAATCCTTAATGTTTTTTGATGATACGCACTATCACTTCTATCACTGGATTCTTTTCTTCTAGTGCCTCCCTTTTTACCTTTTTATTGTAATAATCTCTCAGTTGGAGGTATCTAAACAAGTCTTGGTTCCGAAGTGCAAATCTATCCTTCGAATCTTGAAAACTTCTTAGGTCTCCATTTTCAATAACAGTACAAAATGCAGTCATTCCTTTCTTCATCCACTCTTTAAATGTTGAGTCATACATCCCTGGTTTAAATTCATTATCCAAAGCTATCCATCTTAAAACATTTTGTCGTTTATTCAGTTTAAGTTGTCTGGTAAGAGTGAACCAGGTTTCTAAAGTAAATATCGTTATTGGATCGATTATACACCTGATATGTCCAGGAAGCGCTTTTTCTCCCAAAAGTGTTTGGATGTGGAAGTCAGGGATATATGTCTCAATCTCTTTCCACCTAGCTATATAGCTGTCCTCACACCAATTAATTAGTGGTCGAAGTTGGGCTGCATAGAAATATATCCTAAAATTTGGAAGTGCCATTCCACCTTTGTCCTTTGGCAACTGGTATGTAGTGTATCGAATTCTGGCCTTCTTTCCTCCCCAAATAAATCTAGATATTAATTTATCCCATTCCGTGAATTGTTTTAATGGTACCTCTATTGGCAGAGATTGAAACAAGTATAAGTATATTTTGCCTTGACAAAATATTCATTTTCACCATATTTATCTTACTACTAAAATCCATTGGGTAGGTGGACCATCTTTCTATATCCTTTCTTATGTTTTGGTTGATGTGATTATAATTGGCCCCATACAACATTTATATATTTTTTGTTATATGTACCCCATGGTATTTGATTGATTTTGAATCCCATTTAATATTATAATTTTGTTTGATTTCTTCTGGAGGAGGACAATTAAATAGGAGGATTTGAGTTTTTGAAATATTCACTTTATATCCTGCATAAAAATTAAATTTATCTATGATCCCCATCATCCTTGGAAATGAGGTCTTTACTTCCGTGAGATACATCATTACATCATCTGTGAAAAGGCCAATTTTATGTTCTCTGTCTCTTATAGTTACTCCCCTCAGTTCCCTATCTTGACGAATCGCTTGAGTTCTATGTTATTTCACTTTCTCACCCACTCCCTAAACATGAGGGGCAATTTACAGAGGCCAATTAACCTGCAATCTTCGGCATGTGGGAGGAAACTAGAGAATCTGGAGGAAGCCAACATGGTCACAGGGAGAATGTGCAAACTCCACACAGACAGCACCTGAGCTCAGGATCGAACCCGGGTCTTGGACGCTGTGACGCAGCATCTCTACCAGTTGTGCCACTAAAATAATTAAATAAACAACAATCAAAAGTTGATTTTAGTCATGATTACTATGAAATTGCCAGATTATTCAAAAAACATTAATAGTTTACTGAAAAACTTTAGCAAAGGCAATCCTTATCTAATTTGTGACTATGCACGACTCCAGTCTAAAAATAAAATTAATGAACTCGACTGCTTTCTGAATGGATCAAAATATATCTATCAAAATTCATATCAAAATTGGTATGGACTATGTGGACTGCAAAGGTTCAAGAAGACAGCTGATCTTCACCTTCTTTACTATGCAGACTGCAAGAGCAAAACAGCTCATCATTAACTTTGTTGGAGTAATCAGAAATGGATAATATATGCTGACTTTGCCAACAACACATTTATGAATTAATTAGTCAAAATTGAAGTTTATCCAAGTGAAATGTTGGCTGAAGTAAATCAGCAGCGTACTCGCATGCATGCTTTTGTTGAAAGAGGCAATGACTCCCCCATGTTCACAGTACATCAAAAATACGAGGTGATCATAATCAAGAAATCATCCCCGAAGGCATAAAATGCAAGGTCTGAGTCTATTTATTAATTGAAAGCTAAAGCTGATGCGTTACTTGTATTTATAGAGAATATTTAAAGTATAAAACATTCAGCAGTGAATTTTCAAACAATTTGTCATTTTGCCTCATGGGGTATTAAGGCAGTTGCCCCAATAACAGTGGCAGAAGTAGGTTTAGCAAGTAACAAAGGGATAGAAAGAAAGGCATGCAATTACTTAGCACCTTTCTCAAGCACGTTAGAATATATTAATATCTTTCAAAGCTATTATCACTATTATGCTCAATATGTTCCAGCAGACTACAATATGATGATGGTCATAATTTTTTAATCAGAATACCCTTTGAAATAATGTATTGAAATATTTTAGATACATTAAGGAGCAGACAGTATTTTGTTGAAGATTTTATCCAAAATACAGCACCTCCAGCAGCGTAGCCTTCCCTCATTGTTGCATTGGTGTATTTAAACCAGAATTTTAATGGTCAAATCTTTAGAGCTTTCTTGAATGAGAAACTTGTGAAGCAGAAGTAAAAGTGCTACCATAGTCGTCAATGACTGATGTTGAATAAAACAAAGAAAGAGTGGTGGAGAGAGAGAGATTATTTTTTAATGATGGATTTCCAGAGATTATGTCCTTGGCAGCTGGAAGTAAGACTGCCAACAGTGGGTAATTAAAATCAAGATGCCAGAAATTAAGGAATACAGATATGTCTGCCTGTTGTAGCACTGCATTACAGAAATGGGGTGCGATTTATGTGAGGTTACACAGAGTACTGGAATAAATGAGCACAATTTATAATGTTCAAGGACTGTAGAGTGAATAGGTAGCTGGGAAATTGTTCCATTAGTTATGTCCTCAAATAACCATGTACTTTCATGGTGTGGTTTGTATCATTGATGAAGAAATGCTACAGTTGTTATTGTGCTGATACTTGTTTTATGCTGATACTTTAAAAGAGTGATCAGCACAAATTGAGAATATAGTAATACATTAATTCCATAGTTTGGAATTTGACATGTAGGAAAGTACATAATATTTCATTGCGTGATGTTATACTTTCATTTCAGGCAGTAATTGCAGTGATTTTATTCTCTTTTCATTAAATTAGAATATCCTGATTTAAACATTGGGGGTAGACACAATCCTTTCATGATTTAAGCGGTGCTTTCTTGAATTTATTTCAAACAATTTGTACAATCTAGGACAAAAATAGTATGCTTTTGTTCTATTATGCTTATTCCGAGGGGTTGTATTTATTGCTGTGTGTTTCTTGCCACCTAGTGGTAGAAACTCTGAATTGCTTTGATTTGCAAAATGATTTTGTTAAGACTTTGGAACTGTTCAATAATAGCACATTTCCCAAAAGGAATTTATTCCATACATTTTTGGTACTCAGAATAGTAGTGTGCACAATGTGATGCAATATATTAAAATAATGCATTAAATGTTTTATGTGAGATTTGATTAATTGTAAGATATAGAATAGTATAGCACAGGAAGAGGCTCTTTGGCCCAGCATCTCTGTGCTCACCATTATTCCAGAGTAAATGTATCCCATTTGCCTGCAAGTTGTCTATACTTCCTATTTGTGCTTGCCTGTTTATGTTTATAAAAAATCCTCTCAGATCTGTTTCCACTATCTCCATTGGCAGTGCATCTGAGCATATATCATTATTTGTATAACAATATAGCTTTCCTTGTATAGTCTGAAGAAGGGTCTCTTCCCGAAACGTCACCCTTTCCTTCTCTCCAGAGATGTTGCCTGTCCTGTTGAGTTACTCCAGGCTTTTTGTGTCTATTTTCGGTTTAAACCAACATCTGCAGTTCCTTCCTATACATATCTTGCCTTGTATATTGCTTTCAAACTTTCCTCATCTCCCCACCCCCACATTGATTACCTTTTATGCCCTCTGTTGTTTGACATTTCCATAATGAGGAAAATATTGTCTGCACTGTCAATACCTATCTACCCTATCTATGCCAATTTGAGCATAGAACAGTGCAGTGCAGGAACTGGTCCATCGGCCCAGAATATCTGTGCTGAACATGATGTGAAGTTAATCTCCTCAGCTTGCACGTGATCCTTGTTCCTAAGAGTTACATAGCCGTCACACCGGACCCACCGAACATGGCCGCCGCACCGGACCCACCGAACATGGCCGCCGCGTGGGGCCTACTCACCATGTCGCCGCACCGGACCCGTCGAACCTCGTCGCCCCACCGACCATCCGCCCACCAGGACCTCTCACACTTCGCCTGCGGACGCGGACTCTGCTCCCCGCGGACTCCCACCAGCCACTCCACCGCCCTTCAGCAGCCCGCAGCTGTCGCCTTACCTGCAACCTGGACTCAGCACCGAGCCTGAAGCTTCCACGCTGCAGACCCCCACTCCCCCGGGTTTGACAGCGCTGGATCCTAGTGCTAGTCACCCTAACCCTGGTAACCTCAGTGGCTGTTCCACTGGGTCTTCCCCATCCCCCTCAAACCATGTGACCCCAGCTCTTCCCCACCCACACTACAGTCTTCATGCCCCCTCCTCACTGACCCTCCACCACCCCCCCACCAGACATCGCCTCGGCCTCAGTTCACTCACCTGCCTTCCTCCGGCCCCAACCCCCATCCCTGCCGATTGATCACCATCCCCCCTGACCTCCCCCTCTCTGATACCGAACGAACTGTCCTCAGCAGAGGCCTTACCTTTGTCCCCCTCCATCCCCACCTTAATAAGTTCCACGCCCGTCACGACTTGGAGGTCTTCTACCGTCGCCTCCGCCTCACAGCGTTCTTCCATAGGAATGAGTCCTCGTCCCCCATTGTTGATCCCTTGTCCCATCTCCATCGGACCTCCTCCTCTTGGACCCCCCATGGCCATCTTCTGGCTTTGGACCTTTTTATTTAAAACTACCGGCGGGACATCAACCGCCTCAACTTCTCCACTCCCCTGTCTCACTCTAACCTCTCCCCCCGAACGTACAGCCATCGACTCACTCCGCAACAACCCAGACTGGGTAATTAAACCAGCTGACAAGAGAGGTGCCATGGTAGTCTGGCGCGCTGATCTCTACAAAGCTGAGGCCACGCGCCAACTCTCGGACACCTCCTCCTACTTATCCCTGGATCATGGCCCCAATGACAAGCACCAGGCCACTATCTCTAGCACCGTCACTGACTTCATCAACTCCTGCTCCCTGGCCTCCCAAGCCTCAACCTCATCGTTGGAGGCTTGGGAGGCCAGATTTTACCTTCTCCCCAAAATCCACAAACCTGACTGTCTGGGTAGACCTATTGTCTTTGCCTGTTCGTGCCCTACCAAACATATTTCCACATACCTCAACTCCATCCTATCCCCCCGGTTAAATCCCTCCCGACCTATGTTCAAGACACCTCAGACATTCTCCGTCATCTCCAGGCATGCCGTTCTCTAGGCCCCCATCCCCTCATTTTCACCATGGACGTCCAGTCACTAAACCTCCACCCCCCACCAGTAGGGTCTCAAAGCCCTCCGGATCTTCCTGGACCGGAGAACCAACCAATCGCCGTCTACAGATACTGTCCTCCGCCTAGTGGAGTTGGTCCTTACCCTTAATAACTTTTCGTTTGACTTCTCCCATTTCCTCCAAATACAAGGCGTAGCTATGGGCACGCACATGGGCCCCAGCTATGCCTGCCTCTTTGTAGGGTACCTCGAACAATCCTTGTTCGAGACGTACCAGGGCCCCATCCCGACCTCTACCTCCGCTACATCGACGATTGCATTGGTGCTACCTCCTGCACCTACACACAACTCACTGACTTCATCAACTTCACCACTAACTTCCATCCGGCACTCAGATACACCTGGATCATTTCGACACTTCCCTACCATTTCTTGACCTCACTTACTCCATCGCAGGTGATAGACTTCTGACCGACATCCACTATAAACCCACTGACTCCCATGGCTATCTAGACTACACTTCTTCCCACCCTGCTTCCTGCAAGGACTCCATCCCCAATTCCTCCTTCTACGCCGCATCTGCTCCCAGGATGAGGTGTTCCACACCAGCGCATCGGAAATGTCCTCATTCTTCAGGGAACGGGGGTGCCCCTCCCCTACTCTAGATGTGGTTCTCACCAGGGTATCTTCAATACCCCGTAACACTTCTCTCTCTCCCATCCTCCCACTCGGAACAAGGGCAGAGTCCCCCTAGTCCTCACTTCCACGCCACGAGCCGTCACATACAACAAATAGTCCTCCGTCATTTTTGCCACCTCCAACATGACCCCACCACTCGCTACATCTTCCCCCCTGTCTGCTTTATGCAAAGACCGCTCCCTCCGTAACTCCCTGGTCAATTCTTCTCTTCCCACCCGCACCACCCCCTCCCCGGGCACTTTCCCTTGCAACCACAGGAGATGCTACACTTGTCACTTTACCTCCCCCCTCGACTCCATTCAAGGATCCAAACTGTCGTCGTTCCAGGTGCGACAGAGGTTCACCTGCACCTCCTCCAACCTCAACTATTGCATCCGCTGCTCTAGATATTAGCTGATCTACATCGGTGAGACCAAGCATAGGCTTGGTGATCGTTTCGCCGAACACCTCAGTTCGGTCCGCATTAACCAATCTGATCGCCCGGTGGCTCAGCAGTTCAACTCCCCCTTCCATTCCAAATCTGACCTTTCTGCCCTGGGCCTCCTCCATGGCCAGAGTGAGCACCACCGGAAATTAGAGGAGCAGCACCTCATATTCTGCTTGGGCAGTCTGCACCCCAGCGGCTTGAACATTGACTTCTTCAATTTCCGGTAGCCCTTTCTGTCTCCTCCCCTTCTCAGCTCTCCCTCAGCCCTCTGTCACCTCCTCTTCCTTTCTTCTTCCCCCCCTCCCTACATTAGTCTGGAGAAGGGTTTTGGCCCGGAATGTTGCCTATTTCCTTCGCTCCATAAATGCTGCCTCACCCGCTGAGTTTCTCCAGCACTTTTGTCTACCTTCGATTTTCCAGCATCTGCAGTTCCTTCTTCAACGTCTTGCCATTAATTGTCCTTGCCCTTGTATTCAACCTCGAAGTGATGTGAAAATATTTAAAGAAAACTATATGTTCATTTTTAATTAGTGTAATTTTCAATGTTGCTTTATACTCATTTTCTACATGGACATATAGAATATGTGAAAATTAATTGTGCTTGACTATGATTTTGTGCCACTGGTTTATTCAAGACTGAGTAGACAATTTGGCATGAGTGACGAAGCAAGAAGATAAAATGGGCAGATCAGATTCCACTTATTCCCAGGAAGTTATTTGTGCATTTAAATTTTTTTATTTGTGAGGATTTACTTTAACGTGGTTTAGAAGTAAATGATGCCTACCATATCATAAAAGGAAGGCACAGGCCATCTGTATTCCTATAACAATAGGCTTAAAAAAAAAACAAAAACAGCTTATCATTACCCGTAAATTGCAAATGTTTCACGTTTTTTTTTTAAAATTAAATTGTTCTAAAACAAAATGCCGTATCAACCTCTTCGTTGTTGCACTAATTTGCTTTCTTTTTTTCTTACAGAAAGAATTAAGTTTGCCAAGAAAAGGAAGTTTGTAAGTAAACAAAATTATAGTTGTGATATATTGACAGATGTTTTAAAGATTTTCTTTGTGAATTTGTTATTGTTGTAAATATGTTTGAAGCACTCAAAATGTAAATCGCTCCTCGATATTCCTCAGATCAATTCAAATTCTGTTTGTTTGCAGAGTAAACCAAAGCACTGCAAAGTTGGCAAAGTGCTGTCTATTCCATTTCCTACACAGAACTACACATTTCACACTAAGATTTCACGTCTATCCAAGCTGGCCACACTGGGTCAAGTGGACCTCCAAGTGATACTGAACTCGCCATGCCTTTTCACTGCTAAAGGTGTGCCCGCCAATATGTTTGCCTTTGATCTCAGTCATTATTTTTTCACCATCTTTTGTGTGAGTCCAGACAATAAATTTGGATGGACTATCTTTTATAAGGAACATTGTTCTCAGTGATTCTGATTTGCAGCTCATTGATTGCAGTTAAAATGGGGATGGACTAATTATTACCTCATTAGTCCAAATTGAAGCCCTCGGGCCATATGTCCTGGTCTTTGCTGTTCCAACCGATCAGCTCACTCAACACAGAATGAATTGAATCCAACAGTTAGTTATTTGGTAAACACTGCCGCCACATTGGTGGGAGCTTAACAAATCAATAGTAAAATCTTGTATTGTGATACATATATCAGGCACTTGATTTTGCTGGAAATGTATGATCATTAAGGCATCATTTTTATTTTTTATTTTGTCGATAAGTTTTAGGTTACTGAGGTTACATTTGAGAGCACATGCTGAACTATATACATCAAGAATAACTTTATTTTTCTTGTGATTAAACTTTGATGAACTTCATGTCATTCAAGTTGAGGTTGTCAGTGCTATGGAGCAGACCAGAGGAGGGACATTCTTGCAATTGAGAGAGTGCAGCGTAGGTTCAAGTGGTTAATTCCCGGGATGGCAAGACTGTCATATGTTGAAAGAATGGAGCGACTGGGTTTGTATAGACTGGAATTTAGAGGGATGAGAGGGTATCTTATTGAAACATATAAGATTATTAAGGGATTGGACAGACTAAAGGCAGGAAATGTTCCTGATGTTTGGGGAGTCCCAAACCAGAGGCAGTTTAAGCATAAGGGGTAGGCCATTTAGAATGGAGATGAGGAAAAACTTTTTCACCCAGAGAGTTGCCTCAGAATTCTCTGCCTCAGAAGGCAGTGGAGAGGCCAATTCTCTGGATGCTTTCAAGAGAGCTAGATAGAGCTCTTAAAGATAGCGGAGTCAAGGGATATGGGGATAAGGCAGAAACGGGATACTGATTGTGGATGATCAGCCATGATCACAGTGAATTCCGTTGGTGGTTCGAAGGGCTGAATGGCCTACTCCTGCACCTATTGTCTATTGTCTATTGACCCTATTGCCATTAAAATGCAGCATCATTATTTATTGTAGCATGGATTCCATAAAAAGTTTTAACTGTTATTTACAAGAATACTTTAAAGTACTGTTTGTAGGGTGTAGGCAAAAATGCACGTGTCTTTTTTGCTCTTTTGAAAGGCAGACAGTAGCATAGATTGAAATTGGAATATAAGGGTTAGCAAGAAAATTGTAATGTATAGTACAGATTTTAAAATAAAATCGACTGAACTACATTGGCGATAAAATAGTCTCGTAATTATCTTGATTGTTTCAAGAGTGTGGTGCAAGCATGCAAATAATCTGGCCGCCTTTATGGTATCTTGAAGACTAAAATGATGAAGACTTCCATTTTATGGACGTTGGCCTGTGAGAGGATGCAAATGTTTGTTTGCATGTAAAGTTCGAGGATTATGCAGAGGCCTTATAGAAACATAGAAAATAGGTGCAGGAGTAGGCCATTCAGCCCTTCGAGCCTGCACCGTCATTCAATATGATCATGGCTGATCATCCAACTCAGTATCCTGTACCTGCCTTCTCTCCATACCCCCTGATCCCTTTAGCCACAAGGGTCACATCTAACTCCCTCTTAAATTAGCAACTAACTGAACTGGCCTCAAACTAACCTTCTGTGGCAGAGAATTCCACAGATTCACCACTCTCTGTGTGATTCACCACTCTCTGGTGGTATTTCTTCAACGCCTTGTGTGCCAACTGTAACTATCCAGGTCTTAGAAGCATAGTGGAGGGTCTTCTTCTTGCGGATGGCTGCACTACCTAAATTGTAGTCTATTTGATCTTTAGATTGCGCATGTCGGGTTGATTGCATTAGGTGAAACAGGGTGACCACATGAAGGTTGCAAAATCTCCCAACCCATGAGGACCGGTGGATTGTGAAGTTTGTGCTGGGTTTTGAGGTCTTGAACTTAAATGTTTTTTCTTCCCTCATAAGCAGAAAGGTTGTTGCTAATACACTTATGAATGTAATGGTAAATTTGGCCCTCAATGCCTGTCATTTCGGAGAAGTGGCTTCAGAGATTATGAGAAGTTGTCCATGCTTTCCAGGATCTGGTCAAGATTAAATCAGTAGCAAGTTTAAGACAACAATATCTGCAGAATGGTAGCTACACTTATCCTGGGAGCATATTTCTTGATTTTGCATCTGGTTTGCTGTTAACGCAAACCTTCTGCAGATAATGCTATGTACCGATGGACGTTGACAGCTGAATGTGCAAGTACTTGAACATGTGGTTGGGAGCATTTTGGAGGATAGTAACATCATGACATTGTTATCTGTTAATCATCCTAGTATGATTACTGTAATGCCAGTAAAAGCATTACCTTCTGCCATTGGAATGTTTCTGAGGAAGCATTCTGCAGTGAAGCTCACCAGGCATCAGCATATCATATATGCACCATCTGATGTTTTTCCCTGCTTCTCTTGAGAATCAGCGAATACATTAATGCTTTGCTAAATAAAATTACATGCAGGTTTGTAGATATACGTACTGACAGGCAGACACAGGTCAGGCTGAATCAGAGATGTTTTGTCTCTAAGCCTTTGTTGCTTCCATAAAATGCACGGAGAGACAGTTTCCTTCAGCAACCAACCGGTGACATTGACAATGTTGGTGGCAACTCTACAAGGCAGCTCAATCAATGATACAAACCTTATCAATGATGTCCCACTTCTTAACTTCAATGCCTTGACAATACATGCTCAAAACTAAATGCTGCCTTTTGAAAGGGCCTGGTATTATTCACGAATGACACAACACATTTTACACAACTAAATACATTGAATGGAAAGAAATCATAAGCTGCTGCACCGAAGTGTACAAGGTGACCTACTTTCAATTCTTGCACAAATATTGCAAACCTCTCCCTGCAGCTCTAAGAATGAGGGGAGTGGGAATAAGTACAGAGCCAGGCAAAGTAACAAAAGATGAAGTACAATGATGAGGCAATGGTTTGAAGAGCGTGGGAATTGTACGTGTTTGAAGTGAAAATAAGAGCATAATAATTCGGAGCCAGACTTGGCTACGTCTCTTGAGCCTGTTGGAATCAGAATCGTAGTCATACAGCACGGAAACTGGCCCTCTGACCCAACTCAGCAATGCCGACCAAGATGCCCCGTCTACGATAGTCTCGCCCATCTACACTGTTCCACCATTTAACAAGATCATGGGTAAAGGGAGAAAAAGAAGGAAGCTGTGAAACTGAGGGAATAAACCAGCAAACATGGGAAAAGGCAATAAACACAGAAATGAGAGGGAGAGAAAGAGACAAAAACATGTAGGGGGCATACTATTATAAAAGTCTGAGAACTTCTGTTGTGCCAAGGAAACTAGTTTGACTTTTTTTAAACCCAGCGTCTTAATAATTAATTGAGCCAATAATTTTTTTTAACTGGATTCGGATCCAGAAAGGCATAGAATACATTGTCCCAATATTGGTATTGGTTTATTATTGTAATGTGCACAGCAAAATTGTAATGAGATACAGCAAAAAACGTTGTTTTGCATGCTTTCCAGACAAATTATACCATATATGAGTGCATCGGGCAATATAAAAGAGAAAATAAACAGTGCAAAATATAGTGTTACAGCCAAAGAGAAAGAACGGGCAAAACAAAAGTGCAAGGGCACAATGAGATAGATAGTAAAATTTGAAATTTCTCCATAGGATACAGCAAGAGAGAGACTCTGACAGCGTGGAAACACACCCTTCGGCCCAACTTTCCCACACCGGCAAACATGTCCCGTCTACACCAGTCCCACCTACCTGCTATTGACCCATATTCCTCTAAACCTGTCCTATCCATGTACATATCTAAATTTTCTTAAACATTGCGATAGTACCTGCCTCAGCTACCTCCTCTGGCAGCTTATTCCATACATCTACCACTGTGAAAAAAATGACTCCTCAGATTCTTATTAAATCTTTTCCCCCTCACCATAAACCTATGTCATCTGGTTCTTAATTCCCCTTCTCTGGGCAAGAGACTCTGTGCATCTACCCAATCTATTCTTCCCATTATTTATACAACCTCTATAAAGAGCACTCCCTTAGCCTCGTGCGCTTCCAAGGATAGAGTGCTACTTTTCAACTTCTCCCCATAGCTCAGGGCCTCGACTCCTGGCAACAAACCTCCTAAAGTATTCTCGTGCACACTTATTTTCACTAAGATGTCAGTGCAAGAGTCTGCTAACTGGGTGGCAGTGTGAACTGTGAGAGGATGCTGGTAGAGGCAGGGTGACTGACAGGTTTGGTGAGTGGGGCTGATGCCTGAGATGCAGTTTAATGTGGAATAAGTGAGGTGTAATCCCATTTGGTGGCAAAAACAGGAAGGCAGATTATTATCTGAATGATGTCCAAGTTGGGAAAACGGAAGCTACAGGAGAGAATCTGAGGGTCCCTTGTTCATCACTCACTGAATAGTAAGCATTAAGTACAGCAGGCTTGAAGAAAGCTTTGGGATTGTTGGCCTTACATAACAAAGGAATTAGTATAGGAGCAAAGAGTCCTTCTGTAGGTTGCACAGGGCCCTAGTGAGACCACACCTGGAGTGATTGTCCTGCAGTTTTTGGTCCCGTAATTTGAGGAAGGACATTCTTACTATTGAGAAGTGCAGCGTAGGTTCCATGAGGTTAATTCCCGGGATGGCAGGACTGTCTAGTTGATATAATGAGCGGCTGGGCTTGTAGGCTTTGGAATTTAGAGGTGAGAGGGAATTTCCTTATTTAAACCATATAAGGATTATTAAGAGTGGATACACTAAGGCAGAAGCATGTTTCCGATGTTGGGAGAGTCCAAACCAGGGGTCCCCCCACATTTAAGATAAGGTAGGCATTTTATAAACGTAGATGAGGAAAAACTTTTTTACCCAGAGAATTGTGAATCTGTGGCATTCTCTGCCTCAGAAAGCAGTGGAGGCCAATTCACTGGATGCTTTCAAGAGAGAGATAGATCTCTTAAAGATAGCAGAGTCAGGGGATATGGTGAGAAGGCAGGAACGGGGTACTGAATGTGGATGATCAGCCATGATCACAGTGAATGGCGGGCTGGCTTGAGGGCCAAATGGCCTACGCCTTCACCTATTATCTATTGTCTATCAATGGCAAAGAAGCTCTTCTTGAATCTGATGTTTACAAGCTTCTGTATTTTCTGCCTGACAGGAGAGCGGAGAAGAGAGAATGAACAGGGTGAGAATGGTCCTTGATTATGTTGCCAACTTTTTTGAGGCAGCGTTAAATGTAGATGGAGTTTGGGGAGGCTTGTTTGTATGTTCAATATAGAGCTTTAGTTAATTATGATATTGTCAATGTACAATAACATTCTCAAACTAGGAGGTACAATACTGTGGAAACAGTTATTCAGTAGCAAGGTTCTCTGCAATTTCATGCAGTCGCATACCAAGCTGTGATACATCTGGATAAGATGCTTTCTATGGTTACAATATCTGTAAAAATTGGTAACTAGTTAGGGAGACAGACTGCAAACAAGATTTCAGTATGGTGTGTTGCCTCCCTGGTGCCAGGGTCCAGGATGTCTCTGAGTGATTGCAGAATATTCTCAAGGGGGAGGGGGAGCAGCCGGAAGTCATTGCTTCTTCTTCTTTAGTGTCCATCTTCCATGTTTCAAATGTTGACGTTGAGGTCATCGTACATCCTGAAAAGGACGCAGGATTCCAGCGACAATCAGTGGGAGCCATCACTTGTTGTAATAGATGATGGTGGTAGCAGAATTAGATCGGGATACTTCCAGTTTCCAGGCCTGCAACATGGACGCTTCTGCTATGGGGCAGTCTCACGTGCTAGTGAGGGTAGGAATAGGCAGATAGAACAGATAACTGCATGGCTCAGGAGTTGGTGCAAAGGCAGAAATTCAGATTTCCTGTTAAGCTGATAGTTTTCTATCATGTTTCTGACTTGTGCATTGTACATGGTGAAAAATGGCTTTTGGAGCCAAAGTACTTATACGAAGAACCCTGCTACTGAATGACAGTGTTTCCACAGTATTGTACATCCTAGTTTGAGAATGTTATTGTACATTGACATTATCATAAGAATTAACTAAAGCTCTATATTGAAAGCTACCAGCAGTGATCTGGCTAAAATGAAAATTAAGCACATGATAGAATTGATAGCTTACTTCAAGATTGTAATTGAGTATCGCAGTTCAGATTTCTGTTTCGGTATTCAACTTTAAATTGGATTCTTTTTAACGAACGATCCATGTACTCCATTGATCTGTGCTAAAAATCATTTGAGAAGCAATTCCCTCTGAAGATGATGCGCATAAGAAACAGTTTGCAGGACTGTGTTAAAATATTGCATTTGCACTTATTTTAATCTTCTGCGGACGTTTTGCTGAACAGTATCCTGCAATAGTTCAGCCTCACACCACTGAGAAAACTTACCATTTTTTTTCCATTAAGCTGTTACTGGTTAGATCTTTAAAGCAGTATTGACAGCATAGGAAATGGCAATGATGGCAACTCATTCACAGTAAGATCGTTACATAACGATAGTTCAAGCAAAAGAAATGTTAATGCTGTCCAAGAAGTGAAATTTTGATTGATATGTTTGAGTCACTGATGGGAAACCACAAATTAACAAATTGTGATGAACACAATGGAGAAAGAGTTTTAATGAAACATTTTTTTTGGCAGAGAGGGAAGGACATTTGGTAGAAGAATGGAAAGTTTTACTGAATTTGTACTGATGAAGCGCCATTGAATATTCAGATTGTACTCCATCTGCCATTTTATTGCCCATATTTTGTTACCGATCTTTCCTTGCTGTTCGCTTTGACACCCCCTTTTCTCACTGACTGCAAACCCTCCAATTTTAGTAACCATTCTGCAAAACTTACTACTAACAAACCCATCACAGATTTTCCAGTTCCACCACTATACCCTCGTCTTCAGGTAACTAGTCCTTGAATCCAAACGGCCAATCTTTGAGGGACTTTATCAAATACCTTTACTAAAAATCCACGTGGACAACATCCAATGCCCTATCCACATCAATCAACTTTTCACATCCACAATCAAGTTTCTAAGCCAGGACTGCCATGGGTAAAGCCATGCTAACTGTTCCTAATTAGCCCATTCTCTTCCAAATGTGAGTAAATTCTATACCGAAGAATCCTGTCCAATAGTTTTTCTTCCACTGGCGTGAGTTTCGCTGGCCGATAATTTTCTGCATTGTCTCTACTTCCCTTTTCGAGCAAAGAATCAACATTGGCTAATCTCCAGTCCTCCGGGACCTCATCTATGGCTAGAGAGGATACAAAGATCTTTGTCAAGGTCCTGAAATCAAATTCATTGCCTCTCAATAACTGCGATGGATTCCATCAGCCCTCGGGATTTATCCCTACTTAATGCTCTTCAGGAACTCCAACATCACTTCCTCTTTGATCTCAAACTGCACTAACATATTGGTATACCCAGTACTAATCTTACTATCCTCCATGTCCTTCTCCTTGGTGAATACAGATGTATTCTCGCCTTCATTCCTCAACGTCCAAGCAACTTCTTCTCGCCTTTTTACTCAAGTGTCCTAATCTACTCCTTGGTTACCCTCTTGTTTTTTAATGGATGGTAAAATGGCTTGGGATTTTTCGATAATTTGATTTAACATGCCATGTAGACCCCTTTTGGCCCGTCTAATTTCACATGTTTTGTGTTTCCAGGCCCTGTCTGTTAACTAGGCAGCGTAGGAATTTGTGAGCTTGTGGAAGATTTAATTCTATTGCTCCTCCTGAGATGGAGATAGAAATCCATAAGGGGAAGGGAAGTGTCGGATGGATCATATGAATGTGAAAGCAGGAGGAGATATTCAGCAAAACTGATACATTTTCAAATTCTGTCAGGTTGCAGCACCAATCAAGTTGCAGCACCAATACACTTCTCACTATAGAGAAAGAGTTGGAGTGGTCCAAATAAGCCGGGAACAAGGAATGCTAGAAGAAGTGGAATTGAATGAGAAGTTATTGTGTAAGAACAGGTTCCACCAGTGAAATGAATGTTGGTGGATTGGAGCTAGTTAGGCCTTTGTTTGGGCCCTGAGACCGATATCTTCCTGCTATGGGATGGAGGTTTAACGTGATTACTGATTATCTGATGGTGAGGGCTGTGCCATTGTTTTTGCATATCCTTTCCTGTGGCCTCATAACATCGTCCAGTTAATGAATATCCAAATCGCAGAAGGCTATGGACGAAGTGCAGGATAATGAGTACCAAATGGTTGTCATGAAAACTTGTGGGGTTGGTTTGGCATGTTTTTCCCGGTAATTGATTTGTGATTTTCCTCATTCCCCTTTGAAATAGTTAATAAGAATCTCCTTTGAACACAACTTCTGTCGCTGAGATTTCGGCATTCATACCACCACCTGTAATTGCCTTCTCATTATTTTGTGAAGCAATGAAGCATATCATTGTGATAAATCTTCAGGGAAATACTTCATAATCCAAAAGAATTCTGGGAATTTCCTTGACCCAATTAGGTATCTGATCTAATTTTACAATGTTTGAATACAAATGCAACTATGTATTATTTAAGCAGAACATTAGGCAAATGATTGTTTCTGAAAAATGACATAGTTTTTAAATTTAAGAAAAGGAAAACTTGCCACTGTTTTTATTCAGCACTGAGTAGTTACATTTACCCAACTATTATCAAATTCTGTGTATGCTGGAAATCTGAAATATGAGGTGCAAATTTGGGGATGCAAAACAGTTAGCAATTCTTATTGATGATCTTAGACCTGGCATCGATTGGATCTGAAAAATGGAAAAGCTTTTTGCCATGTCAAATATTCACTATAATTGACTTCCGGTGGCGCTATGGAGTCCTAGAGCATAGCGCCAGCCAGCTCCGTAAAAATTCGCGAAAAACGGGCTTAAACAGACTTACCGGCTGCCTGCTTCACACTGCTTGCCGTTTTAATACCGACGGTACCGAGTGACGTCATCAGCCGTGCGACAAACCATGCCGGCACGGAGCCCTACCGACAAGGTAAAAGGTCGAAAAACCGCGCACGAAAGCGAGAAGGCCTGGAGAAGGCCTCGGATTCAAGTAGGGCCACTCCCTGGAAGAGGTCTCCAGGAAAGCAGGCACAGAAGTGAGGATTTGAAAACTTTTATTTCTCAACCAGATGGCTGATTTAAAGCTAGAATTAAAGGCATAAATGAAAGATATAAAGCAAGAAATGAAAGATATAAAGGGAGAACTAAAGAAGAAATGTGTGGTCAATAAACATCAGATGGATCGATGAAATATCATGGTTTGTTATGTAAAAAAGATACAACGTCAAATATTGTTAATAAGTTCAAGAAAGAATCAGAAAATGAAGAATGAACTTATTGATATGATCAATAATAACGGAACGTAAGATGGAGATTATACTTTAAAAAGTTAAAAAAACTTTCAAAATAAGATTGATCCTATGAAAATGTGCTGGAACAACAGCAGAGGGCATGAACAACCTTTTGAAAAGATAGCGGAAGGCAAGTACGTTATACAGCAAAGCTATTAACTGTTCTAGAAAGTACTTACTGGAGTTGGTTGTACTAAAGTAACAGAGAAATTCACTCAGCTAGAAAGGCTTATCAGAGAAGACAGAACTTGAGATGCGCAGGATTCCTGAAGTCCTAGAGAAACTCGAGATCCTCGCGAAGTCACTGCTGAACAACTTCAAGCTTTTTATCTCGGATGAAAAGCCTGTATTAGCTCGTGACATAGAGTCGGCAGACGACAGACCAGTACAAATCCCCCCCAAGACAAATGATTATAAAGCTACAATAGATTTTTATCCTGGAGATATATGCGGAGAGCTCGGGAAAAAGAATCTGACATTTCAAGGACAAAGAATCAGTATCTATCGAGACTACCCCCAGAGGTTGCCAGAAAACGAAAAGCGTTAATGAAGCCAAAAGCCTTATGAGGGGGGTGTAAGACAACTTGGATACGGTTGAATTACCAGCCATCCTAAGAGTAAACTTATAACAACGTGGAACATTTCTATCAGACCCCAGCAGAAGCAATGGAATTTTGCAAAGCAGTTTTGACTCTTGAAAATTAGCTACAAGCACACATACTCGTCTTTACTACTTTTAGTGACCTATAATGGGCTCTTAACATTCTGTAGTACTTCATACGATAATATGGAATTCGAAGAACTAGAAGGAATGGACAATGTCGTATGAATGAAGCCGTATTTTTTTTTTTTCTTTCTGGATTGTAAGATGCTTGCTGAACAGTGACAATAGTCATTGAATATATACTAACTTAAACTAATAACACACATACTAAAATCATAACGCGGTTTTAATATACTATGTTTATTATTTAACCAAGATTGTTCACTATTGCTATTAATATTACTAATAATTGATATCTTATGTCTGTTAAATTTGGAGATACCCTCCCCTAAGTTTTTTCTTCTTTAATAATGATTTTTTATTTTTTTTTTTTTTGGACTTTAAAAAATTCTTTATCTCCGTCGATAGTTAGATCTTTTATTAATTTAGATATACATACTTTTATATGAAGATCAAGATCACTTTTTATTCATTTCTTTAATATTATGATCCCCGTAAAATATTATAATGGAATAAATAATTCCTTAAATCTAGAGCTGCAAATTAATACATCAATGCCGGAAGCCTTAGATGGATAGCCAATGTTGTATCGGCTTACACAAACTACAAATATTTCATTGTAAGTTTTTTCATTCTTTATACACACTATTAATCTCTTTATCTACTCTTTACTATTTCTTTTATAACTATTGTATCTTTTCAGTTGAATGGAGCTACACACACACTGGAACAAGGAATATCTTCCGTGAAGTACATAAAAGAGATTTAAAATTCATCTATTCGGTGTTCGGGTGTAAGGTTAGGTCTACTGCAACGGACCCTTGACTCTATTGTTAGATTCCCACAAATTTTTTAAATGCATGGGGGGGGGGGGGGGGGAGGACTTAAAAAGAATATGGGGAATGAGGATTAACCTTTTGCAGTTGGAATGTTAAAGGTATCAATGAACCATAGAAAAGAGGAAAAATATTGACACCTTAAAGGCAATTAAAGCTGATGTAATTTACATTCTAGAAACCCACCTAAAAAAGACGCTGAAAATAGGCTGAAAGCCAAATGTATAGACAAAATATATCACTCTTTTACGCATAAATCAAGAGGCGTAGCAATATATTCGTAAAGGTTCGTTATTTAAGCATATCATCTTCTATATCTGATAAAGATGGCAGATATCTTATTGTGAAGAGAAAGAAACGGAAACAAGATTTACGTTAATATTCTGGACGCAAAATTTTGACAGTCCTTTATTTTTTAAGAAAATACTCAATAATATTCCGAATTAACACATTATAATTTATAATTGGAGGTATTTTAATTGTACATTAGACCCAATATTTAGATAGATCTTCAAAACCAAGAAAACTAAATCACATACTCTGATTTATTAAATGCATATATCCAAACGACTATATCAAGATTGTTTGGAGAACAGACAACCTACTGGTCGAGAATATTCCTTTTACTCACCATACATAAAACTTATTCAAGAATAATATTTTCTGGTATATGCAAAGCTATTTCACTTACTTACGAATCTAAATATCCATAATATTCAGAATTTCCAGATCATGCACCCATTAACATTTAAAATACAATAAATGGTAAAACAGAAAATCTCGGCAATGGAAACTTAACCCACTAAATTTTAAAAATAAAACCACTCAGAATATAATATAACTCAGATTAAGATGTTTTTTGAAAAATAAATGATCAACCAAAAATATCTCGCCTTTCTTTTTATTATGGGAAACATTTAAAGCATATCGCTACGGTGAATTATGATTTCTCACAAGCATTCATAATAAAAAGATTCGGAAGGAACACCAGGACTTAGAAAGGGAGATAAACAATTAGACATACAGAATCAGTGCAACAAAATCAGATATAATAATACAAACTAAAATTTAGCATTAAGTAATAAATTAAACAAAATATATACTGATCAAGTATTAAAATATTACCAACATAACTAAAACAATTGCTGTTTTGAATTTGGAGACAAACTCCAAAAATATGGCTCGACAATTAAGAAAATAGAAGCTGAAAATTATACATAGGAATAAATCACAAAAACGGTGATTATTATACAACCCAAAGATATTAATGAAAGATTTATGCAATATTTATAAAAATCTTGTATACTGCTAAAGCGACAGTAAATAAAACAGAAATAGATGCCTTTTAAAATAAATGTAACTTAAAAGAATTAGATTTACAAAATAGAGAACTATTAAATGCTGATATTTCAATAAAAAAATCAGATCTTTAAATCATAAAAAGGTAAAACTCCAGGACCCCGGATGTTATAGGTTCGAATTTTATAAAATTTTCATGATCAAATGGTCCCATATTTAACAATCATTATATAACAGATATATACACAAGAGAAATTACCAGATACACTGAACTAGTCTATATTACACTTTATACCCAATAATAATAAAATTTGGATGACCCAGGAATCAGATAGAGCAATTGCTTTTTTAAATACGATCAAAAAATTTTAACAAAGATACTAGCACAAAGATTAAAGCACAGTTGTTAACGAATTAATTCCATCCTTATCAAACGGATTTATACCTAAAAGATATTTCTTCATATAATCTAAGACGGTTATTAATATCATATTATTTCGAAAAGAAGTGTTTAAAAAGACTTATTAGTTATCTCGCGTGGATGCAGAAAAAGCTTTGACCAGGTGAATGCCTTATTTATTTTCCGGTGATGGAAGCTTTTAACTAGTGATAAGTTTACTACTTGGATCAAATTGTTAATATGCAAACCCAACAGCTAAATAACAACAAACCTATGTATCAACTAAATTTAGTTTAATCTCGTAGGTGTAGACAAGGCTGTGTCCCCTTTATCACCTTTAAACCCCCTGTCTCACTGTGCGAGTTGGCCCACGCTGACCCCAGTTTTTCACTCGTGGTGATCACGTAGCGGGAACGTCGGATACTCGCACGAGCAACTTATCGACTCGTTGGCGCTAAACTCGTCAGGTACGACTATCGGGAAACTTTTACTCGTGAAAAAAATCAAACATTTTGATTTTTTCCACGAGTCAAATTAACTGTTCAAGTTAAAAAATGGAAACATTTAAACTCGTTGTTATAACGTAGTGGCCCCGTGCTTTATCTAGTGTCTCGTGAGTCTACCGTGGAACTTTAATAATCTGTTCTTTTGCTCGATAAAGACTGAACCAAAGATAGACACAAAATGCTGAGTAACTCAGCGACCAGGCAGCATCTCTGGGAAAAGAGAAGGAATAGATCAGAACCCTTCTTCAGACTTACCCCCGAAATGCCACCCATTCCTTCGCTCCAGAGATGCAGCCTGGCCCGCCGAGTTACTCCAACTCCGCATTTTGTGTCCTAAATCTTCGCCTTTCTGCCACTTGTCCTTTATTACTGAGGCGCCTGCCCCGTGGCTTCACTCTGTCTCAATGAACGGCTTAAAGACCTGCCGAAGGGGCAAGTCCTGGGGTGAGTGGTGGGGATGTTCCCACGTGTATGGTCATCCACCCCCCCCGTGGCCGAGAGTGTGGATTGGGAAGGAACTGCAGAAAAAATGCTGGTTCACACCGAGATAAGACACACACAATGCTGGAGTAACTCGGCGGGACAGTCTGCATCTCTGGAGCGAAGGATGGTGGCATTTCGGTAAGTCTGAAGAAGGGTCTCGAACTCTATTCCTTCTCTCCAGAGAGGCTGCCTGTCCGCCTGAGTTGTGTGGGGAGTGTGTCACTCTCCTCTCCACTCTGTCTATCTGTGTGTATCTGTGTGTGTGTCTGATGTCGGGTCCCGGTGGCTCCGCTCAAAGTCACCCGAGCTGCTTGATTCCTCTGAAGTGGGTGCCCAGGCTGTTGTCTGTGTGTATCTCTCTCTCTACAATGTGTGTGTGTGTGTATGTGTGTGTGTGTGTCTCTCTCTCTCCCTCTCTGTCTATCTGTTGTATCTGTGTGTGTGTCTGATGTCGGGTCCCGTGGCCGCCGTCAAAGGCACCCCGAGCTGCTTGATT
Organism: Okamejei kenojei; assembly: GCA_035221665.1. Lineage (NCBI taxonomy): Eukaryota > Metazoa > Chordata > Chondrichthyes > Rajiformes > Rajidae > Okamejei > Okamejei kenojei. Next base: position 51,532,118 of record CM069140.1, on the reverse strand, counting down.
CCTCTGAAGTGGTGCCAGCTGCTGTCTGTGTGTATCTGTGTGTGTGTGTGTGTGTGTGTGTGTGTGTCTCTCTCTCTCTCCTCTCTCCCCTCTCTGTCTATCTGTGTGTGTATCTGTGTGTGTGTGTGTGTGTGTGTGTGTGTGTGTGTGTGTACTGTCGGGTCCCGGTGCCGCTCAATCACCCGAGCTGCTTAATTCCTCTGAAGTGTGGCCAGCTGCTGTCTGTGTGTATCTCTCTCTCTATGTGTGTGTGTGTGTCCTCTCTCTCTCTCTCCTCTCTGTCTATCTTGTGTGTATCTGTGTGTGTGTCTGCTGACGGTCCCGTGGCCGCTCAAAGTCACCCGAGCTGCTTGATTCCTCTGAAGTGGTGGCCAGCTGCTGTGTGTGTGTGTGTGTGTGTGTGTGTGTGTGTGTGTGTGTGTGTGTGTGTGTGTGTGTCTCTCTCTCTCTCCCTCTCTGTCTATCTGTGTGTGTGTGTGTGTTGTGTGTGTGTGTGTATTGTCGGGTCCCGCGGCCGCTCAGTCACCCGAGCTGCTTAATTCCTCTGAAGTGGTGGCCAGCTGCTGTCTGTGTGTATCTCTCTCTCTCCTGTGTGTGTGTGTGTGTGTGTGTGTGTTCTGCTGTCGGGTCCTGGCGGCCGCTCAATGTCAGTCACCACCCGGGCTGCTTCCTTTTTTAAAATTATTTAAAATAGAGATCCATGCAAAAAAGAATTTAAAAACATAAAACACAAGAAATGCTGGTTACTGGAGGATGCGCATTTTCCCATACCGCGCTGAAATAACTCAAAACCACAGGATGGAGATGTATTTTAACATTGTTGCTTATTAAAACATACCTTCATTCACGGTTGGCTCAAGAGTAACGGGAGAGGAACTTGCTAACTCGGGAGAGGAACTTGGAACATCGCAGCAATGACATACCCGTGGGAACTCGTATTACACACTTGATCATAAACTTGCAGTCTCGTGCACAGCCACGAGTCTGTCACTCGGGGTACCTCGTGGGTCAACTCGCACAGTGAGACAGGGCCATTACTGTTTGCGTTAGCAATCGAACCTCTTGCCCAAAGGGTAAGATTGCACTCGGAAATATATGGATATGATACTAAAGATACTAAGAATAAAATCTCGTTATATGCGGACGATGTATTACTTTATATCACTAAACCGGAAATAAGTATCCGTAATTTGTTAAAACTAATAACGGAATTTGGTTTAATTTCAGGATACAGTATCAATTGGAATAAAAGTGAACTTATGCCAATAGCCATGAATAACTTACAGATATTACAACAATTTCCTTTTTAAGATAACAAATGAAAATATTAAATATCTTGGTATTTTTGTATACAAAAAGATTTGACATCTCTATTTAAGTCTAATTTCCCTTATTACTGAGAATAAATTAAATAAAAAATATTTTTATACTGAAAAGTTTTACCTATTTCAATGTTAGGCAAATATACGCAATAAAAATGATTTTTCTCCCACAATTATTATATTTTATTTCAATCAATCCCGCTATATCTCCCTAAAAATTTTTAAAAAAAAGTAACTCTATAGTCACTTAACTTTACTGGGATTATAAGAACCATAGAATAAATAAAAAACACTATGTAAAGCTAAAATAAACGGGGGTTTAGCATTACCAAATTTTAAGTTTTATTATTGGCAGTTAATATTAAAAATATGAATTTCTGGTTAGAAGAAACAATAATAAACCAATCTGGTTAAAAATGGAAAGAGAAGACTGTTTTCCATTTGAAATTAGTTCTATAATATTTGCTAATATTAATGTACCTAAGAAAATTTATAGTGAAAACTCGATAATAGAAAGCGGAATCCGTATTTGGAAACAATAAAGAAAACATTAAAACTAAAATTTATACCGCTAGGTCTTACTATTGCCAACAATTTTACGTTTTAAACCCTCAACGATGGATAAGGCTTTTATACAATGGAAAAATAAAGGAATTTAAACATAGGGGATCTTTATAAGGAAAATTTTTTTCTTTCATTTCAAGAGTTACAACAAGCTTACGGGCTTCATAATAATGAATATTTTAGATATTTACAAATCAGAAACTATATCTCTGCAAATACACAAGAATTCAGAAATAGAAAAGTGGAAATTTTAGATGAATGCTTGAATAAACATCCAAATACAGAAAAAAATGATATATATTTACAATATTTTGTTGGAAAGTGATATTCCATCATCGGAAACACACAGACAGCTTGGCTGGGGGGGGAAAATGATTAGGTCAAATAATAAGCCCATAAATATGGGAAGAAAGCTTACAACACATACATTACTGCTCGTTAAATGCTAAACATTGCTCTTATACAGTTTAAAATTTTACACATAGATTACAGTACTCTAAATCTAAATTACATAATATATTTCCAAAATTATCGCCTATATGAGATAAATTCAAATCTTAGAAGCAAATTTGTCACATTCATTCACTAATTGTACGAAGATTGTAGAATATTAACGAAATATTTAAGATAATCTCGAATGTTGTTAATATTACTATGATTCCTGATCCAAAGTTAATAATACTTGGAATACCGGAAACGAACAAATAATTACAAGGAATCAAAGAACTTTATCGACTATTCTTTAATAATTGGGAAAAAATTAATACTAAAATTTTGGAAAGGCCCTGCATCCCCAACAATTAAAATGTGGAATACAGAAATGTCGGAGACACTTCACTTGGAGAGATTGAGACTTGTCCTTATGGATAGGTTAGATCTCTTCAAAGGGATTTGTCTCCATACATTAATTATTTACAGGGTCATAATGGTTCGCGTGGGCGCGGGGACTTGACTGAGGCCTGAAATATCGAATGATGAAGAAATACATATAATAAATCATGATGTAATCTCCAAGAACGGATTATTGAGTAATATTTTTAATCCCACCAAACCTTTTTCACATTTCTTTTTCTATTTTCTACTTTCTATCTCTATCTTTCTATCTTTAAGTAGGGAAAAAAAGTAATAGAAACATATTTATATATATTCTAAATATAGTATGAATACACATAATTATTAGTTGTATGAAAATATTATAGATGTCTTAAATTTGTAATTATATAAAAATTGTGCATTTTCAACTATATAATAATTTTGAAATAATAAAGTAAATAATAAACAAACACTCTTAATATTAAATGAAAATATCATGAATATCATAGAAGTTTGGTTAAGATTGGGTATTAATGTAGTTTATATTAGGGGGATTGTATTTGGTAATTAGAAGAAATATGTGTGTATGAGAAAGTGTGAGTATATTGCTTATTTTAGGAATATACTACATACACTCCCAATCATACAAAATAAATAACCAGGAAATGTATAATGGATAACATTACAAATAACACAAACAGTATCAATTGATAATCAATATTATATAACTTTGTATATTATATAATTTTTAATGCCGCATAAGAGTGTACTCTGTATATATTGTTTCTATAATAAAAAAATTAAAAAAAAATAAAATAAAAAAATAAAAAATAAAAAAAAATATTCACTATAATTTTAGATTCATACAGCACTGGAACAGGCCCAACTGGTCCACGCGTTCTAAAAGTTTCTGATTATTTTTGTCGTATAGATAAATATTAATACACATATATTAATTAATAAATAAAAATAATTATAGAATCATGCAGCATGGAATCAGGCTGTTTGGTCATACTCGCTCCTGCGCATCAAGGCGTCCCATCTAAGCTGGTCTCATTTGCCTGTGTTTGGCCCATATCCATCTAAACCTTTCCTATCCATGTAATAGTAATACATCCTGTGCACTTGCTATATAATCATGGTAAGTCATACTTGTTCTTGTGTAAGTCAGAAAGATTGTTGGAATTACCTGGGGGGAAAAAGTGATATTTGGAAATCAGAATTTTGTTCATGTGAAAAGGAATAACAATCTAGAAATTGCACAGACAGTGCCCTCCATAATGTTTGGGACAAAGACCCATAATGTATTTATTTGCATCTGTACTCCACAATTTGAGATTTGTAATTAAACAAATCACATGTGGTTAAAGTGCACATTGTCAGATTTTATTAAAGTGTATACACTTTAGTTTCACCATGCAGAAATCACAGCTGTGTTTATACCATAGTTTTCCCCTTTCCCCCCCCCCCCCCCCCCCCCCCCAACTTCAGGGCACCATAATGTTGTGGACACCTGGCTTCACAGGTGTTTGTAATTACTCAGGTGTGTTTTATTGCCTCCTTCATGCAGGTATAAGAGAGCCCGCAGCACCTAGTCTTTCCTCCAGTCTTTCAACACCTTTGGAAACTTTTATTGCTGTTTATCAACATGAGGACCAAAGTTGTGCCAATGAAAGTCAAAGAAGCCATTATGACACTGATAAACAAGAATAAAACTGTTAGCGACATCAGCCAAACCTTAGGCTTGCCAAAATCAACTGTTTTGAACATCATTAAGAAAAAAGAGAGCACTGGTGAGCTTACTAATCGCAAAGGGACTGGCAGATCAAGAAAGACCTCCACAGCAGATGACAGAAGAATTCTCCCTATAATAACACAAAATCCCCAAACACCTGTCCGCTAGATCAGAAACACTCTTCAGGAGTCAGGTGTGGATTTGTCAATGACCACTGTCCGCAGAAGACTTCATGAACAGAAATACAGAAGCTGCACTGCAAGATACAAACCACTGGTTAGCTGCAAAAATAGGATGGCCAGGTTAGTTTCCCAAGAATTAATCAAAAGAACAACCACAGTTCTGAAAAAAGGTCTTGTGGACAGATAAGATGAAGATTAACTTATATCAGAGTGATGGTAAGAGTAAAGTATGGAGGAGAGAAGGAACTGCCCAAGATCTAAAGCATACCACATCTGTGAAACATGGTGGTGGGGGTGTTATGGCCTGGGCATGTATGGCTGCTGAAGACACTGGCTCGCTTATCTTCATCGATGATACAAATGCTGATGGTAATAGCATAATGAATTCTGAAGTGTACAGACACATCCTATCTGCTCAACTTCAAACAAATGCCTGAAAACTCATTGTCCGGCGGTTCATTCTACAGCAAGACAATGATCCCTAACATACTGCTAAAGCAACAAAGGAGTTTTTCAAAGCTGAAAAAGATCAATTCTTGAGTGGCCAAGTCAATCACCTGATCTGAACCAAATTGAGCATGCCTTTTATATGCCGAAGAGAAAACTGAAGGGGACTAACCCCCAAAACAAGCATAAGCTAAAGATGGCTGCAATACAGGCCTGGCAGAGCATCACCAGGGAAGACACCCAGCAACTGGTGATGTCCATGAATCGCAGACTTCAAGTAGTCATAGCATTCAAAGGATATGCAACAAAATACTAAACATGACTACTTTCATTTACATGACATTGCTATTCCCCAAACATTATGGTGCCCTGAAATGGGGGGACTATGTATAAACACTGCTGTAATTTCTACATGGTGAAACCAAAATGTATAAAAATGGCCTTTATTAAAATCTGACAATGTGCACTTTAACAACTCGTGATTTTTTTCTATTACAAATCTCAAATTGTGGAGTACAGAGGCAAATAAATAAATGATGGGTCTTTGTCCCAAACATCATGGAGGGCACTGTATTCTTATGCATGACTCACAAATATAAATGGTTTTATTTGTGTTGGATTATGTTATGGATTATTTCCAGGTGAAATTATACCCATCGTGAAATTGACCCAGCACCTCTGTGCGTATTTCAACTTTGTGTGACTAGCATCTTTCTGGTGTCAGCTGTGTATCTAATGACACCATAACTCGCACACCACTACTTTCCTCCATGTTCAGTGTACAATTAGAGCTATCAGTCTTTGTTGGTCATCCTCAAATTAAGTAAGCCACACACTGTGCAGTGATCAACAGTGTGTCAATATTGTGGTGTTTGCTTTGGGAATTGAGGTCTTGAACACTACAAATAACAGGTTCAGTCATGAAAAGTCAAGATTATGGAATCTGTATCTCTGGTGGTTCTTTCACTGTATGCAGCGTTTCTGTACAAATGACACCTCAGCTGCATACGGAAATCACAGGATCCATAGTCATGGAGTCGGTAGAAGATCAGGACAAATAACTTGTGTGTTGCCCAGGCAGAAATTAAATTACAGTAACAAAGAACCATTGATGCTGGTTTATACAAAAGAAAGACACAAAATGCTGGAGTAACTCAGCGGGTCAGGCAGTACTTCTGGAGAACAATGTTAGGTGATGTTTTGGGTCGAGACCCCTTCTTCAGTCTGAAGAAGATCGAGATTAAATGAGATTGCTATGTCACGTTTCCCTTTCTCTCACCTTTAAGGCAGTCTTTTCTGCAATTGTTCTCTGGTCACTCGGAGAGAGTACTTTAAGGTCTGATGTGCTTTCCAGTGTAGCAGTGACATGGCTATGTTTTAAGGCAATGATATGCAAATGTCTACATGCAGTCCCCGATGGAAACTCTCAGGTACTGTTTCTACATATGATTCTGTGTGCAAAATACCACAGTGTTGCTTTCAATATATTTTTGCATAGATTCACATTTTGTGAGTAATTCCTATGGGCATTAGCACTGTAAACCTATCCAATGTAAGCATTTGCTCACACTAGTCCAAATATGTCAGTCCATTTATATTATGATGCCAGCTTTACAGACATGTACTGCACAAACGAAGCAGAATTGAAACCTCTTGAGATAGTTATCCACATCTTTTTTTGTTCTTTGTCTCTGGGGGGGGGGGGGGGGGAGTAAATTGCTGACAGTGGTACATTATATTTTCTGTTGAAGCGTTTTGTTTGGTCTTTGTAAACCTGTTGGGGAAAGCAAAAATAATTCTGGATTTTTCCAACTCCCAATCTATTTCAGTATGACATGCAATTTATTTTAGATCTTTAGATAAGCCGTTATTTTATCACCGTCTATTTTCTATTATTTTTAGAATATTTCATTGCACATTATGGACTAAATGATTTGTACATTATGGAGATTCCTTTGTGAGCCACGTTGATTGTTACCATCGATGTTACAGGATACTTTGAGTTTCTCTCCTACCTTTTTAGTATTCAGCAGTGCACTTCTTTGAAAGGGTTTGCTTGAAAGATGCGAGTGTAAAGCATCTTGTTTCCTGACTGGCACTAATGTATAAAACTTGGTATTAAAAACATGCTTGCTTTTACAGACATCAGAAAGCTTAGTTCCTCTTGAGTAAATTGAATAATTGATTTTAGTCAGTAAATGTATTCCTTCTGGAAATGTATGCAAGTCAGGTGTTCCAAATGTGGCTAATTACTTTAAACCTCCTATTGAATAATAATGCTCCACATGTTCTTATGAAGGTACATAATGCTAATTAGATACAGGGGAATTAGTTGAGAAAAAATGAAAATTACCTTTGAGTTGACTTTTGTGCACACTGAAGAGAGATATTTGTTCATTGAATTCTACTTTCTGGAATGAAAATTCAATATTCAGATAAAATCTAGGTTAGTGGTTGGGAACCTTTTCATGTTGGAATGCCGCATTGTTAGCTGTAATCTAATAAGGTCGCATCCAAGAAGCTTCAATTAGATATACTTCAAAATGTACATTGTAAAAATCTACTATGTACTAACTTCAAGAAAATGAAAAAAAAATGTGTTAATTCTAAAGTTAACTAACCTTTTAATGACTTTGTTGTGACTGCTTTTTGTGGGAAAGCATTTGAATATTTGGTTGCAATGTGGACGTACGCAGTTTCAGCTTGATGGGTATCCGTCATTTGTGACCTTAAGGGCGTCTTGATTTAGGTTAGGTTGGAGGATGTAGATTTGCAGCAATAAGTGGTTGAAAAGCAAGAAAGCATTTTTTTGTGCATGTTGCTGAAGACGTGAGTATTGGATATTTCCATATTTCAATTGGATCTTTCTTAGTGTCAAGTAAGGACTTTAAAATGTCATCTTCTGGGAGCTCAATCAATTCCATCTGTAGTTCTTTAGCAGCCTTCGAAACTTCAACTTGGTGAGGTTGAAATGCTAATTTGAGTGTGACGTCATGATTCTCAGTCAGTGAACCTTTCATTGTATACTTTAATTAATAAGTCTATAAGAGCTGCATGTTCTTCAAATGATTCGAGTGAATCCTCCTGTTCATCAATGACCTTTGCTAACTGGGGAAAATGTTCATCCGAAATTTAATTTTGATGAAGAAGCTTTTTGAGAAAAGATAACTTTTTCGAAATGCTTGGATTTTTTGCCACATATATATAGATTTAGTTTTATCTTGCAAAGAAACATTCAAGTCATTTTGCTTTGACATGATATCACACACAAATGCAGTATATAGAAATCTTCTTTCAATAATTCACATTGCTGATTCTGTTCTTCATGAAATTTAACTATATGTTCTCGCAAAGATAAAAATTTTGCTAACACCTGTCCCTGCGATAGCCAACGCACTTTACAATGATAGGCAAATTCACACTGAATGCCTCATCGTCCAACTTTAGCATATTACGAGGGTACACAAAAACTGGAGAAACTCAGCGGTTGCAGCAGCATCTAAGGAGCGAAGGAGATAGGCGACGTTTCGGGTCGAGACCCTTCTTCAGACTTACGAAACTGACGATGCTGTGTTGCATTTGCACGAATATAGTTGACAATACTTATAACTTGTTGCAAAGTATCTCTTAAAATAGTAGATTTAGCACAGAGATTTTGCTGATGTAAGATACAATTAAAAGAAATGAGAGCATCTGGATCTGATAAAACCTTTTTTTAATCTGTGCAATAAACCCTTCACGTTTTCCTGTCATGGAAGGTGTACCGTCTGTACATACACTCACTAAATTAACCAAATCCAGTCCAACTTCACGACATTTATCTTGAAAGTTGTTGAAGAAATCTATTCCTCGTGTTCTACCCGTAAGAGTGCCCAAAGCGAGTAACTCTTCGTAGCAAAGAATCTTCTGTCATGGCCCGAATAAAGTATACAACCTGCGCCGGGTCAGTAGTATCAGTTGATTCATCCAAACCGATTGACTAATATATATTTTCCTTTTGGAGTATTGCGTGAAATTGTTCTGTTACATTGAAGGCTAATTCATGCTGCCGATCAGTTATCGTTCTCCTTGAAAGAGGCAGTTGTTTGTACTTTGAAACCTTATCGAAGTCTAAGCATCCTACAACTTCGACAATGCATTCTTTTACGATTTTTACATTGCTAAATGGCTTTCCTTTTTCCCCCCCGAGTGTATATAAGCTACTTTATAAGTCGCTTCAGTAGCATTATTTCTGGGTCTTACCGCTGTTTGAATTAACTGCCTTTGCCTTTCATCTTTTATTTTCTGCAATGCAACCTTTCGTGCCTCACTCTCTAATTTGAAATATTTGTGGTCCTTATGAGTGGCATAATGCTGATTGCTGATGAGCATTGAATTTCTTCAATGTTGATATTGCAGTATCACAAAGCACCGCTATCAAAAGTTGATAATACTGAAGACTGGACTCTCCCCGACATTTTCCCTCTCGTCAACCAGCCTCAGGCGTGGTGGCGCCAGTCAGGCAGGAAGGTCAATGTACATTCTAGAGTCGCATTAGAACTAAATCATGAGCATACCAGGTGTTAAAATAGCCCTCATGACTTACTAATGTTTAAATTGTGGCCGTCAGTCGGGGTGGATTATTTTGTTTAATCTTCTTTTACTTTGGTATTTTAAATACGTTATTAAATTTAAAGTAATAAAAGACGAACAAAAACATATTAATAAAAATAAAAGGATTTGCTCTACAAAATTTGGATTCATTCAAAAGGCCTCACTTAATGGCCTAGAAGGACGCAGGTTCCCCACCCCTGATGTAGGTGATGGAAATGAAGAATCGCAGTGAATTTGTTTTGGAATATATGTGGGTTATCATGGGTTAGTTTTGAAATCATCGAAGCAAAAGGAAAAATGTTCAAGTATTTTCACAAAAAACAATGTTATTCAGCAAAAACAGAATTTTAGAAACGTTAAATAAAAATAGAAAATACTGAAAAATACACAGAGAGAGAGAGAGAGAGAGAGAGAGAGAGAGAGAGAGAGAGAGAGAGAGAGAGAGAGAGAGAGAGAGAGAGAGAGAGAGAGAGAGAGAGAGAGAGAATATAATTAGAGATAGAAACTCATTATGATGCGCAGAGAATGGGAATGTAGTGACAGATGTTATGGCTACTACAGGGAGGAAGGGAGTGTAGTGACAGCTAAATGACTACTACAGGGAGGAAGGGAAGAAAGAATTGGAGGGAAGTTTCTGAGATAAGGTGGAAGGCAGCATCTTCACTCGGGACAAGGAACAAAATTAGAGGTCATCGTCGACTTCAGGAAAAACCGGCACAGTCCCACACCACTTCACATCAATGACAGTGATGTAGAGGTGGTCAGTAGCACTAAGTTCCTGGGGATGCAGATCACTAACAGTTTGACCTGGTCGAATAACATCTCACCAACTGTTAGGAGAGCGCAGCAGCGGTTGCACATTCTGCTCCGGATGAGAAGAGCTCACCTCCCCCATCCCGTCCTCACCACTTTCTACAGGGGCACCATAGAGAGTATTTTGACCAGCTGTATCTCTGTCTGGTTTGGGGACTGTAAAGACTCCGACTGGAAGTCCGTGCAGAGAGTGGTGAGGACAGCTGAAAAAATCGTCGGGACTTCTCTCCCCTCAATCGGGGATATTGCGACCAAACGTTGCGTGTCTAAGGCCAGCAGTATTATAAAGGACCCCACACATCTCCATCACGGACTGTTCACTCTGCTGCCCTCGGGCAAAAGATATTGTAGCATAAGGAGCAGAACATCAAGGTTCTGCAACAGCTTCTTCCCACGAGCCATCAGACTCCTGAATGCCATGTAATTGTCTATTTTATCCTTTTATCCATTTTATCCTTCTGTTTATTATCGTGTTGCACGGGGAGCCAAATGCAACAGAATTTCGTTTGGAATTGCATATATCGATGTATTTCTAAATGACAATAAAGTTTGTTTGATTGATTGAAAACTAAAAATCATCTTCACCTTTCATTTTGCTCTCTTTCTCCACTCGCTACCATAATTTGTTTTGTTTGGCCTTACATTTTACTTCGGAGTCACGTGAGTGACTTCGTGAAGACCCCGCCAGCACGCATGTGCGGCATATAGTCGCACGCATTTGCATCGGCAGGCTGGGGGGGGGGGGTGCGCTCCCTCCTCCGGCTCCTTCATAAGGTCGGCAGGTAAGTATTTACCTTTACTCCACAGGATGGACAAGGGCAAGAGGAAGGCGACGCTGTCGAGGTGCCGAGCTTCGACCGGCCAAAGGCCCTTGTCCCCGGAGCTGCAAGCAATACCGGCAGCTTCGAGGCATGTGGAGGCAGGAATGCGTAGGTCGGGCGCTCCCGCTGATTTAGGAGCCGACTCACCCGAGTGGTTTACCGCTCCGGAGCTGGATACGGATCCAGACTTCGAGCCCCCTTCCCCCAAGAAAAGAGGGGGAAAACAGGTACGTGGCAAGGGGTCTTGCTTTCTACAAGCAACCCCTCCCCGAGCTCCAGAAGACCCGAGGGGGCTGGGCCGGGGGACAGCTGCACGATAGGGGAGCCCTGCAAATGTGCAAAATGTACCGCTGCCAGGGAGATCTGCCGTAGTGCAGTCTGGCAATACCACTGCTGCGTCGAGTAGGCCTGCTGGAGCAGATACCGCCGACAACACACACCGTCAGGCTGCGGTCAAGGGCAGAGGTGGCAGCAGGAGGCGGTCGGTCAGCCCAGCTCTGGGAGCGGCCGACCATGCGCCTCCACGCCAAAAGATGGGCAAGTGTGGAGGTAAGCCTGCACGGACTCCGGGGAGCCAGGTTCCGGGGGCCGGCGCCGATTCAACTCACCTGCCTTCATATCAGACAGGTGGGCCGCCACAGTCTGGGAGAAGACAGACTAGCGGAGAGTCCGTGCGGGAGTCGTATGATCCTACTTGGGCTGTAGGTCACGACAACCTGCCATTGGACCCTAGACAGCACCCTAAGGGGGTGTGGTCCGATGATGGAAGCCCCAGTGAGTTCGCAGGGCCTGGGGAAGTCGGCTTGTCCACTGCAGATAGCAGGGACGGTCGCATTGAGCGGTTGGAGCTCTTAGTGGAGCAACTCCTCCAGCGGGACCGGGAACGAGAAGAGCGGGACTCGCGGGCATCCACTAGCCATGCGAGGACCCCATTCAGCATCTCATCGTCTCCAGCCAGAAGCGTGAGTGAGGATATGCTGGAAGTGCTGTGTGTTTGAAGACGACCCGGGACAGCCAGTGACCGCTGAGCCAGAGCATGAGGAGGATATGCTGGAAGTGGTGAGTAAGTTTGCCGCTACCACCCAGACAGGTGAACCTCTGCACCACAAATTGGCGGGCACCATTGATTACCTGACTACGCACCAACTTCAGAGTCAGGTTCTCAATGATACCTTGGAGAAAATAAAACCGCCCGAGAACTGCCCTTGATTAATGCCCAGAATCTGCCCTTGGTTAATGCCCAGACCTGGGGACACTTGAGTACGGCCACCAGGATGCAGGATGTCCGCCTCCAGCATATCTTAAAGGTTCTCTCCACGGGCATAACGGCGTTTGCTAGGACCCTGGACGGGGATAATGTGTCCAGTGAACAGCAAGATGCACTGGCACTCCTATGCAACGCCCAATATGAGATAAACTGCCTGCGTAAGAGCTCCATAAAGCCCACACTCAACCCCAAATTCGCGGGGTTGAGCCAACCATCAACCGCTCCACCGCCGCATCAGTTATTCGGAGACCTGTCCAAACAGGTGAAGGAACTGGATGAGGAGGCCAAAACAGCGAGCCTCATGAAACCTCCGTCGGCCAGACTTCACCCATATCACCGGCAACAGCCTAATACAACTTGGAAACCATGACTGCCGGACAGGGCACAAAGATCCTACCTACCTCCATCTCATCAAATACAACGACCTTTTTTAGGGCAAGGCCAACAGCGGCCTGCATGGAAAATGCGGCCGCCGCCCCGTCAATCTCCACAACGTCCACCCAAAACACCGTACGTACGGAACTGCCGTTAACCATGGAGATAAGGGGGTCTGGTTCCTCTCACGCCGTAGCATCCCCTCCTGCGCGAATAGGTGGGCGATTGCGGGCTTTTTTGGACATATGGAAAACTGTCACCACAGATGAGTTTATTTTACAAAGTGTTCAAGGGTATGTTATAGAATTTATTGGAGGTATAAATCCCCCTACTCAGCATTCGCCTCATAGAAATTTTTCTCTATCCCAAAAAGAGGTGGAGGCAGGACATGCTGAAATTATACGGCTAGCAGCAAAAGGGGTAATTGGCAAAACCGAGCATGAACCTGTTGAGTTTGTGTCTAACATCTTCACCAGAATTAAAAAAAGATGGGGGATGTCGGATTATAATAGACTTAACTGAGTTGAACACTTTTGTACAATATACCCATTTCAAAATGGATACTTTTGAAACAGCTAGGCAGATGCTTTACCCAGGGTACTTTATGGCATGCATCGATTTGAAAGATGCATACTATATGGTGCCCATCGCTGAGGCTCACAGGAAATTTCTGAAGTTTGTCTGGAAGGGTCAATTATGGGAGTACAAGGCATTGCCCAATGGAATCACCACAGCCCCTAGGCTGTTTACCAAATTGGTAAAACCTATATTGGCTCTTCTCCGACAACAAAATTATATAGTAATGGCATATTTGGATGATATCCTTATAGTGGGTCAGACCCTCCAATTGGCAATTCAAGGAGTGGCTGCAACCAAGGCTCTGTTCGAGAAGCTGGGGTTGTAATCCATCCAGACAAATCAAAACTGCACCCGGTACGGGTTATGGATTATTTAGGGTTCACCCTAGACACCAATTTAATGAAGATTACCATCCCAACTAATAAAGCTACTGCTATAATAGAAGAATGCCACAATCTTGCTTGCGCCAGGGTACCGACCATTCGGCAAACAGCAAAAGTTATAGGCAAATTGGTAGCTACATTCCCAGCTGCATGATTCGGACCGCTACACTACCGAAATTTACAAAGATCAAAAATCACCGCATTAAAAACAAATGCTGGGCACTTTGATCGGCCAATTCAGTTACCACCGGAAGCTAGAAACGAGCTACAATGGTGGGTTGACAATATTAGAGAGTGTCATAGACCCATCATAGTGAGCAACCCTGATGTTGTGCTACAAACTGACGCAAGTGCACAAGGCTGGGGAGCAACTGATACGATGTCCAGTTGTGGTGGCAGATGGAACTCTCATGAGGCTACCTTCCTGGAGTCACATGGGATAAACTATATAGAAATGCTGGGGGCATTTCATGGACTGCGGGCTTACTGTACTAATTCACGGGATTTACATGTCCGCCTTCAAATAGATAATACTACAGTGGTGGCTTACATCAATCATATGGGTGGTATCAGGTCGCTATCTTGTAATGAATTGGCTAATACAATTTGGCACTGGTGCATTGAAAGAAATATTTGGATTACTGCGACCTATTTGCCTGGGAAGCTTAATACAGTGGCGGACACCAGGTCACGAGTCTTCAATGACAACATCGAGTGGATGTTGAACCCCCAAATTTTTGGAGATATTATAGCTCACTTTGGGACACCAGATATTGACCTATTTACGTCCAGGCTGAACCATCAGATACCAACGTATGTGTCATGGGAACCAGACCCTGGGGCAATAGCAATGGATGCGTTTTCTATCCATTGGGGGAAATGGTTTTGCTACGCTTTTCCCCCATTTTGCCTCATCAGTCGGGTATTGCAGAAAATTAAATTAGACTCTGCAACTGGCATATTGATCATTCCCGACTGGCTTACACAACCATGGTATCCGATGGTCGTTAAAATTTTAAAACAACCATGGATGGCGATTGGGAAACACCCCAAATTGATTACTCACCCCATTACGGGGGTTAGTCATCCTTGCCATGGCCATTTAAACTTGTTGGCCTGCAGGTTCTGAAAAGACCACACATCCGGGCAGGCATCTCTTCACGAGGCATAGACCTTATCGCCGCATCATTCCGAGAATCAACTCGGAAACAGTACCTCACCCAAATCAGAAAGTGGGAGGCATTCTGTGCCCGGACCAACAAGTCTTCAAACTCGGCAACAATACCTGATGTCCTGGAGTTTTTAGCGGGCCTCCATTTCGATGCTGGCCTCAGCTACAGTGCCATTAACAGCGCCAGGAATGCGCTGTCCTCATACGTGGATATAGGTATCAGCTCCAACCACCTGGTGTCTAAACTAATGAGAGGAGTGTTCAACACCAACCCTCCGCGACCCAGATATACAGTAACGTGGGATGTTATCAGGATGAAGGAACAGGAGCTCCTCATCAGTCATAAACCTCCGCATCATCGGGTGACTACACAGACTATCGCCAGGTGGCTCAGAGTGGTGTTGGATGCAGCAGGAGTTGCTACTGACATTTTTAAGTCTCATTCCACCAGGGCTCCATCCACATCAGCGGCGAGGGCCATGCAGGTGCCCATGGACCACATTCTTGCCACCGCGGGCTGGGCCAGTGAAGAAACCTTTCAACGGTTCTACAACAAGCCACTGGTCGCCCCTGCGACATTCGCAGAAGCTATCCTGGGAACCGCTCAGTGAATGTCTGTCCCCGAATTAGGGGTTATTTGTTGTTTAATTGATTAATAAATTGTGTTGATTTTTCAGCCAGTTTCGACTGAACTCCATTAACAGCCTTCCTCCATCAGACTGGCGGCAGTGTGATAAGCATGGACGTTGTCCAGGGCGTGAAATCACAGAGCTTTGAAATCTTCACGAAGTCACTCACGTGACTCCGAAGTAAAACAGTAAGATTAAACGAGAACTTACCAAGTTTGAAGGTTGATCTGTATTTTACGAGGAGTCGCGGTGATGGATTTCGTGCCCACCGCTCCCACCCTCTATCATAAGGTCAACCAGGAAGTTCTACGTTTTTCATCTTACTATTTTTAGTCATGATTTGTTTCTGTAATTTCACACCGCTGCTTTGAAGGATGCCGCGCATGCGTGCTGGCGGGGTCTTCACGAAATCCCTCACCGCGACTCCTCGTAAAATACAGATCAACCTTCAAACTTGGTAAGTTCTCGTTTAATCTTACTATTTTAATATTCTTTTTCTCACTCCACAGGTGTTATCTGACCAGCTGAGTATTTCTGGCTGGTTCTACTTTATTATTACAGATTACAGACTACCTCAGAGCATTATTAAATAGTTCTGTTTAGTTTTACAATCTGAAAATGTCACAAAATCAATATACAAAATCAGCATTTTTTGTTATTAATAATCATAACAGATTGCTGAAAGCAAATCAGACTACAGGGAAATTGTGTTAATATTTTAGGATAATGAGAAAGATTTGAGAAGAGATTTGAGGTAAAGATTTGGGAAAGAATTAATGATTTGAGAAGTTTCAAGTAAATTATGTGGAAGGGAAGAAAGAATTAAAGGCAAGATTCAAGCCAAAAAATGAAACATAAAATGGGTTTGTTGCGGTAAAGAATAGAATGTCAGAATCATTATCTGAAGGTTTTAAACTTATTATCCGGATGGCTGCATGCTACCTGGTGTATAGATGACATGCAGTTTCTCAAGCTTATGTTAGAGTTCAATGGAAATTTGTCAGAAGCTAAGTAGTTTCAACTTTTAGGCAACAGTGAGCTTTGCATAATGCTTGCAAAAGTGTGTTTTCAAGGGGTCATCCAAAGCTTTTGCAGTCTTCCCTGCCAAGGAAATGTCAGGAGAACAGTGAATGGAATATGATTTACGTGCATGTTATGTATTGAAGCGGAGTTGGACTAGAAAATTGTCCCTGTCTCTTATGTATACCATGCAATATATTATGTGCGTATTGCACTCTGTTTTTGAAATTCTATTCCATAGAAAACACTGGAATTATATTCCCAGAGAAGAGTTTAAATAAATAAGCTGATATATCATGTAATCAAACTTTTTTTTCTTGTTAAGGCAAAGACAACCTTAATAATTTGAAGGTTAACTATCCTAGATTTTGCAAAAAAAAAGTCCATTGTACTTTAAGAGGTGGTCCATGTTGTTTCATTGCTGAGATAGGATGAGGATTGTGCAGTTTAGTTCAGGAACGTTATTGGTGTTGGAAAATAGCTGTTCCTGAACCTGCTAGTGCGGGAGATTGTGCCCGATGGTAGCAGTAAGAAGATGGATGGTGGAGGTCCTTGTTGTAGGATGTTGCCTTCTTGAGGCAGAGCCTCGTGTAGATGCTTTCAGTAGTGTGGAAGGCTATGCCCATGATGGACTGGGCTGAGTCCACCACTCCATGTGGCCTGTTATGTTACTATGTGATTGTTGTACCACGCCATGGTGAAACTAGTCTGAATACTTTCTACAGTATAACTGTAAACGTTTGTTACAATATTCTGAGACATACGAAAACTCTTTAAACCTCTAAGAAAGTAGAGGTACTGGCACACCTCTTTCATGATTGCATCTATGTGCTGGTCCCAAGATGTTAACACCCAGGAATTTGAAGCTGCTAATTATCTCCACCTTCTTGCTACCAATAAAAACTAGCATGTGATCTCTTGACTTCCCTTTACTGAAGTTAACCGTTAGTTCCTTGGTTTTGTTGTTATTGAGCGAGAAATGGTTATGTGGCTTCACTCTACCAGGTGTTCTATCCATCTCTTCTATGCTGACGTGTCATCACCCATGATTTGACCAACAGCAGTGGTGTCATCAGTGAATTTATAGGTGGCATTGGACTGCACTGTGCCACACTGTCATAGGTGTAAAGAGAGTAGAGCAGGGACTGAGCACATGTTGATTATAGAATGGTGACCACTGAATAGAAGGTAGTAAATGTAAGCCTACATTTTAAGAAGGGTGAAAAACAAGAAACGGAATAAATCTAAAGTTAGAAATTGTACTATCTATTAACATGTTCATTAAAAAGTCATAATAGGATTGTACGAAGTCAACGTGAATTTATGCAAGGGAAATCATGTTTGACAAATCAGCAATTTTCTTTTTTAGGTTGTAATTAGTAGAATAGACCCAGTGGGAGGTTCTACTGCAGTTGTACAGGGTCTTGGTGAGGCCACACCTGGAGTATTGCGTACAGTTTTGGTCTCCTAATCTGAGGAAAGACATTTTTTCCATAGAGGGAGTACAGAGAAGGTTCACCAGACTGATTCCTGGGATGGCAGGACTTCCATATGAAGAAAGACTGGATAGAATCAGCTTGTACTCGCTGGAATTTAGGAGTTGAGGGGGGATCTTATAGAGACTTACACAATTCTTAAGGGGTTGGACAGGCTAGATGCAGGAAGATTGTTCCCGATGTTGGGGAACTCCAGAACAAGGGGGTCACAGTTTAAGGATAAGGGGAAGTATTTTAGGACGGAGATGAGAAGATCTTTTTTCACACAGAGAGTGGTGAGTCTGTGGAATTCTCTGCCACAGAAGGTAGTTGAGGCCAGTTCATTGGCTATATTTAAGAGGGAGTGAGATGTGGCCCTTGTGGCTAGAGGGATCAGGGGGTATGGAGAGAAGGCAGGTACAGGATACTGAGTTGGATGATCAGCCATGATCATATTGAATGGCAGTGCAGGCTCGAAGGGCCGAATGGCCTACTCCTGCACCTATTTTCTATGATTCTATGATCACTCCAGAACCCGTGGAGACTAAGAGATGGTAGACCTTTCGGGTCAAGGCCCTGCATCATTGACCTTCCCTTTGCATCCACAGATGCTGCTTGATCCAGTCAGTTCTTACAGCATTTTTTTCTTTTTATGCAGATTCCAGCATCCACAGTCTCCTGTGTCTCAGACTAGTGCATTCTCCTAAATTCACAGATCATGAGAGATAATGCCCTCACACTCCCAGATTACTTGGCTGTTGGGGAGAGGGGAGGTGGGGGGGGGGGGGGGGGGTGCATTGAGGGTGTTCTGATGTTTGCTTAGACAGGTTCATTTAACTCGCATCAATCTTTCAAAAAATAATATAGTGTTATTATTAATAATAACAAAGCCTTGAAAGAAATAAACTGTTGCTTGATTTCAAAATGATCAGAGAGGTCAACTCTTGTGTGATAAACAAAACAGATGTGTTTTTACATCGAACCATTCATTAATTTTGCTCAACTAGTTCCTATATAGATTACCACACTGATCTTTAAGGGAATGTATTCACTCCCTAGTTACTTTTCTGCTCTAAATATATTTTAGAATTTTCCTTTACCTTATTTACCAGGGATATCTCATGCCCCCTTTTTTTAACCCCTGCTAATTTCCTACTTAAGTGTGCTCTTACATTCCTTATAGTCCTCATGGGACTCCCCCAGAATATCCTCCCAAAATAGTGCCTGATATCTCCCCTAATCACTATTGCTGTCCCCTCTCCCTTGCTTCCACTTCTGTCCCTCCCAGAATATTTAGCGGTTAGTCCTGTCCATTTCTCAAACATGCTTCCATAATGCAAAATCGTAATAGCTTTAATATAACAATACCACATGCCAATCTGAGCCTTCAGTTTGCCTACCTTATCTCTAAGGTTTCTTGTATTAAAACAAATGTAGTTTAACTTAACAGATCTTAGTTCTCTGAACTCCTCCAGTTTAGATGCAACCCATCCTTCTTGTTTGTCTGCCCACTGGTAGAGATCCCGATGATCTAAGAAACTGAATTCCTTTTGCCAGCACAAGCTCTTTAACTGCTCATTCATTTGACCGATCCTCACCAACATGTTGCACAGGGAGTAATTCAGAAATCAGAAATCAAGAGGTCCTATTTTTTGTTTTTACATTTTGTCTATCTCCCCATATTCGTTTTTCTGGCCCCCACCTCTTATCTATGTCATTAGTAGCAATGTGCGTTATGAACTGGCGAGAATTGCTTCTATTGTCACTTGAGACAAAACTCTATTAAACAATGTAAGATACAGCCTTCAGTATTTTTAGTTGCAGCAACAAACATAAACGCAGCTATTAAAAGGACTTTTATTTTTGAAAATCCTGTGGGAGAAGTAACTTTGTTATTGTGAGTCCTCGACCCTCTTCCTCATTGAGACAACCGCTTATATAACATGTTTTCCCATAATGTAAAGCTTGTTAGGTGCACACTGTCACCTTTTTGCAGGTCTGTTTGTGTGTAACTTTGTGAAATGGCCTCGAGATAAATAACATTTTATGCATTTGTGCAGAGTAATGCCTCGTTTTAAAACTCCAATACCAAACTCAAAATGTAGCTTGATTTTTAAATTGAGAACAACAGAACAGATTCCAATTGATTATTGACTCTGTTCATTTAAGTGGGATTTTCAGTGCCCTCCATAATGTTTGGGACAAAGACCTATCGATTTTAAGCCCTGCCTATGCTTGTTTTGGGAGCTGGTTCCCTTCAGTTTTCTCTTCAGCATATAAAAGGTATGCTCAATTGGGTTTAGATCGGGCGATTGGCCACTCAAGAATTGACCATTTTTTAGCTTTGAAAAATTCCTTTTGTTGCCATAGCAGTATGTTTGAGATCATTGTCTTGCTGTAGAATGAACCACCGGCCAATGAGTTTTGTGGCATTTGTTTGAACTTGAGCAGATGGGATGTGTCTATACACTTCAGAATTCATTATACTACTACCATCATCAATGAAGATGTGAGCCAGTACCTTCAGCAGCCATACATGCCCAGGCCATAACACCCCCACCACCGTGTTTCGCTGTGTTGGATCTTGGGCAGTTCCTTCTCTCCTCCATACTTTGCTCTTGTCATCACTCTGATATAAGTTAATCTTCATCTCATCTGTCCACAAGACCTTTTGCAGCTGATCAGTGGTTTGCATCTTGCAGTGTAGCCTCTGTATTTCTGTTCATGAAGTCTTCTGCGGACAGTGGTCATTGACAAATCCACACCTGACTCCTGAACAGTGTTTCTGATCTGCCGGACAGGTATTTGGGGATTTTTCTTTATTATAGAGTGAGTTATTCTTTATATAGAATAAATCACTCTATAATAAAGAAAAGACCTCGCAAAGGTCATGGAGGTCTTCCTTGACCTTTGCGATTAGTAAGCTTAACAGTGCTCTCGTTCTTCTTAATGGTGTTCCAAACAGTTGATTTTGGTAACAGTTTTATTCTTGTTTCTCAGTCTCATAATGGCTTCTTTGACTTTCATTGGCACAACTTTGGTCCTCATGTTGATAAACAGCAATAAAAGTTTCCAAATGTGATGGAAAGATTGGAGGAAAGACTAGGTGCTGAGAGCTCTCTTATGCCTGCATTAAGGAGGCATTTAAACACACATGAGCAATTACAAACACCTGTGCCTGTGAAGCCATGTTTCCAAGTTTCCAAGCCAAACATTATGGTGCCCTGAAACGGGGGGGGGGGGGGGGGGGCGGGGGGGGACTATGTATAAACACAGCTGTAATTTCTTCATGGTGAAACCAAAATGTATAAAAATGGCCTTTAATAAAATCTGAAAAAGTGCACTTTAACCACATGTGATTTGTTTCTATTACAAATCTCAAATTGTGGAGTACAGAGGCACATAAATAAATGATGGGTCTTTGTCCCAAACATTATGGAGGACACTGTAGGTCGAAACTTTACATAACTTTGGACTGTACATCTATTTATTGAATATTTGGTTTTCTGATTACTATCTTATTTATATATCCACACTGTAATTGACTTTAAATACTTAATTGAAAAGAAAGCAGTTTGAGGCCCGAAGCTGGGCAACTAATTTATTTTACTAAATATTATGAAATCATCCAGAAGCTTTAAGCAAGTGTTTAATTTTTATAGTTTTTGGTTTGAATATCAACCCATAGATAATTATTTCCTAAACTTCAACATTTTGGACAGATTATGTGTTGTTCCGCTTCTGCCTTTTATTTACACCTTTCCCGGATCTCTGACCATTCATGGGATTCGGAAATCTCTTACGCCCCAAAGTATCTGGATTGGTTTGTTTAAAGTCAACGTACTGCCATTCAGGTTGCTGTTGCTTTCTAATTTTAGCTGGAGTTGTTATGCTGTTAGACTGTAGATTGTAGATCCTCAGCATGAGTTAATTTGCTTTCAGCTTTTGAATGTTGTAACATGAGTATACTTAGCTTGAAGAGGAATTGATTGCAATAAAAGTGGCAACTTCTGAATGTGAACCTTTTTTATTTTCTCACCCATGCAATGGGTGGCTTTGATTGTTCACAAGAGATCCTGATTTTCTGTGAGGGTTGAACGAACTTGTAACGACTGATTCTGTTGCACAAAACACAGCTGGCAGTATTTTCTCAAGTGATGCCAGTTTTATGTTGGTATTGCCAGATCAGCTTATGTTCTCTATCTGTGAAGGTGTCAGGCAATTCAGAAATGAAGAGACGAGAGAGACCTGGGGCCCCTCGCTTGCGGATCCAGTAAGATCTCTATAAATTGTACTCTTTTAATTTGATGTCTTGTTAAGTGAATTTAAATATGTTTTGTATTTTATCAACATTACTATAACACTTATCAAATAGTTTTATAAAAAAGGAACATGCTGATTTACTCTGTTAAATCTTCCAGCTTTGTTAGAGAGTTATTAATGATACTTAGTAATTCTGTGGCCGCTTTACAGACTGGAGCACAGGCACCCAAACATGAAGCAACTTAAACCATGTTATAGTATTTTAAAAACTTCTGTCAGCACATGTTTTAGGTGAGAGAAAATGCCTTATTTATGATTATGTTGAGAGAAAATAAATTTGGCAAAAACTTGGAAATTAAGAATTTGAATTTATATTGTATCATTGATCAAAACCATATATAATATTGTGAAGGTTTATGAGATCATTTCCTTAAGAGAACAGCATTGTCTAAGAAATGTACTTGTTTAAAAATAATTGTGTTGCTGGCTCTCAGGATCATATCTTGATCCTGCTTATGATCCCATCTACCTACTTGCTCTGTGTGCACATCGGAAAGCATTCAAATCCATCTGACGGAAGCACTGCAGGCAGTAAAAATGAATTAATGTTATCAGGAACAATCGTAGGTCAGCTTGTTTAAACAGGTTTTTCCATCTCTGTCCATAAAGCTTCCCTTGATGACAGGGAGATTGATAACATTATATACCGCAGCCAGATTCATTTTGTATTGAAAACTGGATGAGCTTCCTCCAAGTTATGTATAATGTTGTAAAGGGGACAGAAATGTCATAACTTTGTCGCATAATGAACTTCATAAATAAGAAACTTAATGGGGAAATTACATGCATCATATTTATATGTAATTCATGGAGAGAAATAACAGTAAAATGCGAAATGATTAACAAAGGAAAGGTTTTCTCATTCACTTTGTGTTTTGGAATGCTCACTGAAGCAGTGCTGATTTCACAAGACTGTTAATGTGTTAAAAGTTCACCAATTTAAGTATACGTTTAAGTTTGGTCAAGGTTTTACCTGTCAGTATTCAGATGAGCTTTACTTTTTTGCTTCAAGTGTTGATCTCCTCCCAGCTGTCCATTAGCAGTGGGCATTTTGCATAGCAGACACTAATGTAGGGACAATACTAGTTTCTGACACAATTTGTTCTGGGATAATATTTCAAACAGTAGGAAAAGGTTTAATTAACTAAATTGTAAATAGGTCAAGTTCAGGATCCTTAATTCTTCATTTGCTCATATTCTTCCCTGAACCTATCTTTCTGATATAGTTTTAGGGCAATGTTTGCAGTGCAAAAATAGTGCTAACTAAAGTCATGAATAACATTTCCTGTGACAATGATCTTTTGATCCATCACAGGTAGAAAGGGTGGTCAAAATGGCTTTGGACATTTTGGCCTTCATCAGTCAGAGTATGGAGTAAAGTAGTTGGGAGGTCATGTTGTAGCTATATAATATGTTGGTGAGGCCATATTTAGAATATTGTGTTCAGTTCAGGTCACCTTATTATAGGAAAGATGTTGGTAAGCTGGAAAGTGTGCAGAAAATATTTACAAGGACTTGACGGCCTGTGCTATAGGGAGAGGTTGATCAGGCTTGGGCTTTATTCCTTGGAGTGCAGGAGGATGAGGGGTGATCTTACAGAGGTGTATAAGATCATGAAAGGAATAGATAGGGTAAATGCAGAGTAGGACACATCATGAACCAGAGGACTTGAGTTTGAGGTGAGAGGGGGAAGATTTAATAGGAACTTGGGGAAACGTATTTATACGGGGGGGGGGGGGGGGAGGGATGGGGATGGATCGAGCTGCCAGAGGAGGTAGTTGAGGCAGGTATTATTGCAATGTTTATGAAACATTTAGATAGGTTTGGAGGGATATGGGCCAAATGCAGGCAGGTAGAACTAGTGTAGATGGGGCATGTTGGTCGGCATAGGCAATTTGGGCCGAAGGGCCTGTTTCCATGCTGCATGACTCTAGCCCCTAATCCCTTTGACACAGTTTTCTTTATAATCTTTCTTATAACACAAGGTTTCTTAGGAATGCATTTATTGTGTTATAGCAGAACTATCTGCACATCGTATTAACGGCTTCCCTTCTATCAACTCTGCTCGTTACATTCTCAAAGAACTTCAGACAGTTTCTCAAACAGGATTTGCCTTGTCAAAAAGCCACGTTGATCTGGTTTGATTTATCTTAAGCTGCTCTAAACTATTAGCTATTTCTTCCCTACGATTATAGCACATTGCCAAACCTATTCCAGCACCTTGCCAAAACCAGATGTGAACCACAAAATGAAATATAAGGATGAAAATGTTTTTTTAAGTATTATCTTTAAACACTATACAACACTTATAGACTTGATTAAAGACTCACTGACTCATAGGTATGATTTATTAATGATTTACTCGCATTTCATTTAACCATGTCTAACATTTTCAGTCTTTGTTACAGTGGAGTTAGTGTATAAAAAAATATTTTTAGTTTATAGCCAATTACTTATTTGTAATGGATACAAAGGATACACTTGTAGAGAGGGTACAGTTTTAAAACTTTGTGTTTAACTATACAGATCCAAAGTTACCGACAATTTTACACTGCAAAAAGGCATTGAATGTGAAAGCTTTGCCAACATAACTGCAAATATTTCACTATCAGATGACTTGGTACTTTATTCATATGTTTCCACTGAGTGAATATTAAAAATAAATCAATCCATGGTAGTGACTTGGAATTTTGTAGCAGTTGGGATTCTTGTGACACTTATGGTTTCAGTAAAGAAGCTCCAATCAACATGAGGTGTGAATGCTGCTTTTATAGTAATTGTATGGAAATTTATAATAGAAAATTTACAGCACATCTAAACTAACTACATACATGGTGTCCAAAAATAAAGCTATTGATAACTCATTAGCTGGGGAGCGTGGCTGTGTTAACTGTGCAGTGTGGTCCAGATTCCTGGCAACCTCTGGGTTAAAAACTTCTTCGGTCAATCCCTTCCAAACCTTCTTGCCCTTACTTTAAGCGAATATTCTCTGCTTGTAGACACCGACGCCATGTGGATAAGTTACCTATCCATGCCCCTTAATTGTGTATACCTCATTCAAGTTCCCCCTCAGCCTCCTCTGCTCCAAGGAAATCGAGCCCAGACCATCCAATCTCTCCTCATAATTGGAAAGCTCCAACACAGACAACATTCTGGTGAATCTCCTCTGTATTGTCCCCAGTGCATTTATGTTCTTCATATGGTGTGGTGACTGACGCTGTACACAGTACTCCAATACTGGCCTAACCAATGCTTTAGAACATTGAACCCGAACCTTCTTGTCCTTGCTCTTATATTCTGTCCCCATCTGGGAGTGGTGGCCCATCGTAGATGACAATAGCACTGCCACAGGTGAAGGCAGTGTCTGAAATGCTAATTTTTGGTAGCCAAACCGTTGAAACTGAGGCATCGAAGGCTATGCAAGTAAATGAGATTAGTGTAGATGGTACTTTATGGTTAGCATGGACATGAAGGACTAAAGGTCATGTTTCTGTGCAGTACAACTCATCTCCCTTTTCCTAGCATTTGGTTGGTAGTCTTTTCAGCTGCTGCTTCTCCAGTGCTTACTCAGGATAGTTTTAAATGTGATGATGGTTACTGCCACCACCACACTTTCAACCAGGTATTCCAGACTTGAATTATCCTTTAGGTGAAAAAATAGTTAATCACATTCCTTCAAGAACCCTCTGTTTCTCTGCACTTCTTCACATCCCATCTTGGTTTGTTTGCTTTTCCCCACTGCATCACTTCACGTTTCTGATTTTTTTTCTGTTTGCCTTTTTTGTTCCCAACTGACCAGTCCGTTGTTACTTTCCTCCACCAAAATCCCTTCTTGCTCTGTGTCAGCTGTACTGTCAATTATGTTATATTTGGCAGACGTTAATCATAGCCCCTATATATCAGTTATATATGTTACGAGAATCGAGAGTTCAGCAAAACTCTACTGCACACAGCTAGACCCTTTCTCTACAATTGTTGTTGGCTATCCAAATTTGGATTACCTTTGCCAAATTTTGATCCAAGTTTTTGCTTCGTCTTGGATCCCATGGGCTCTTACTTTAATGTTTAGTTTCCTATGTGTGGTTTTATCAAAACTTGCTAAATCTAGAGCTGCATGAAATGTACTTTCCCATCAATGCAAAAATATTCCCTTGTTAACCCAAAATTATCTTCTCCAAATAAAATCCCATGCTGACTATGCCTGTTTTAACTTGAACTTCTCAAATGCAGATTTTCTTCTCCGTGTAATTCTTTCTAATAATTTGTCCAATGTCAGTATATGGCTGCCTGCCTGGTCTTTAATTACTTGGTTTATCTCTTTCCCTATTTGTAAACAATCATACTGTCAATCATCGGCATAATACTGTCAGCTGTTTTCCAGTATTACATCTTTACGCCTGTAGCCAAAGATGATTGGAAAATGATAGTCAGTGTCTGAGTGGTGCACTTTAATCTGGGCCTGCCAATACTTTTAACGTGACCTCCCTCTTTGTTATTTCCAATGCTTTGCATTACATTTCTGTTATGCCAATGTGTCTACTGTACCCCCCTTTCTGCAAAGATAAATGCATAATATTTATTAGTGCCATTTACAAGTCTTCTGCCTTCACTCACACACACAGTATCATTTCTTCCTTGCCATTTATGGGTTTTTAGATTTTTTAATTTGTACTTTTTTAAATGGGCATTAAGTTTTATACTGATATCATGTCCACTTGGCAAAAATGATCTGTTTAAAACCTTGATTTGAGACGACTTGGTTCAGTTATTTATTTAGCAACACAAGATTCTTTTAAATTGCTATTGAACACATAAGTTTTAATAGTAAAAGATTGGGCAGGATTCAGAAGGGTTTATAATAAACTGCTGCACGCACATCCAGATTTGTTTGGTCTAGATTCATTCCATAACAATGTTTTTCAGTCCTTTGTCATTCCAGTTGTAAACACAGCAGTCATCATTCGAAGGAAATAGAACGTTTCGGGTCGAAACCCTTCTTCAGAAGAAGGGTTTCGACCCGAAACGTTCCATTTCCTTCGCTCCATAGATGCTGCCTCACCCGCTGAGTTTCTCCAGCATTTTTGTCTACCATCGATTTTCCAGCATCTGCAGTTCCTTCTTAAACAGTCATCATTCGAAGATGGACAGTAAGTTTGGAGACATTAGTTATATGCATCATTTTATTTCTGAGTAATGACCAAGTAATAACTACAATGAAAAGAATTATTCAAGAGACTCAAGAAACTGCAGATGCTGGAATCTTGAGCAAAAAAATAAAGTGCTGGAGCAACTCAGCAGGTCACACAACATTTGTGCAGGGAATGAAGTTTAGATGCCACATCTGTGGTTGCAGGGGAAGGTGCCTGAGGAGGGGGTGGTTTTGAGCGAATCGGGGAGTTGCAGAGCGAGTGGTCTCTGTGGGAAAGGGTTGAGACAGGAAAGTGTGATTAATGATGTGATGTGACTGGTGCGCACACATTTCTTCCACCATCCCAGTCACACTCCTCCTTTCCCCTCATTGATATTCTCTTCTCCCATCCCTGCGATCCACATTTTTCATTTGGAGATAAATCTACAAGACATTTTTATCTCCCCTCTTTCCTCATCCCCTCTCTCTCCTTCTACCTGTATCCCTCCCTCCAGCTTTACATTTAACTTCACTTTTTTCCTTAGCTGACAGCCTAAAAGGAGACCTTTTCTCGCCTTTGTCACTTACTTGGCCCATCGTCCAATTACCCCCCCCCCCCCCCCCCATCACCTGTATCACTTGCGAGTCGTTGACCCACCCTTCCACTCCTTTGCAGCTTTCTCCACCCCTCCCTCCCACAATCCACTCAGTCTGAAGGGTCCCAACCCAAAATGTCATCTATTCATTCCATGAGGCCAGATGTTGCCTGATTCACTGAGTTCCTACAGCACTATCAGTATTTCATACTTTAACTCTGTCAAAATATTCTTTTGAGCAAAACTAATTGAGTACTGCAAGAAAAAACTAGAAGAAAAAATTAATTCCCTGCATGGATTTACGTATTGTAAAATTGATGAACTACTGTTTAATATGATGTTGAAATGAATTATTTGTTGACACATATATAGTTTAATCAGCTAAGAATTTAATGATCATCATTATAAATGGCAAGATGGTCAACCATTCAAACTTGGATGATCTATTTGCAATTCTGATGTAAGGAAATTCTTGGTGACATCCTTTGCTATTACTAACTTTAAATACTGATGATTAAAGCAATCCATCAAAACCTTGGGTCTGTTAAACACATGCATATTTAAATATCTGGCTCGACTATTAATAGAAGCAGACTTTTTTGTGCTGTAAAGCTATTTCATTCTGAACTTTTAGCTTTGTTTTGAATGATGTACAATCTGTTGAGCGGAAATGAACACTAGCTTATTCCTCCACTGTTTAAACCGATTTTCCAGTTTGCATTGTACAATTAATATTTCCACATGCTGTAACTTTTAGTTCTTAGCACTGTAAATTTGAGCCCTTAGCTCAATAAGTCTTTGTATTCCAAATCCAAGATCACTTATCATGTCTTGTCAACCCAGTATTATCAAACATACCAGCATTCTTACTGCTTGCTTCAACATGTGCAAATGTGTTCTCTAATCTAGTCTTAGACAGTTAATATTAATAATTATTACCATCTTAACTCACTACTACTTTACCATTTCATAGATTGTTTCAATTGTTTTCAGGAGCTTGTATTTAATAAAATTGCTGAATCACATGTTTGTAAAAACACCACCCTAATATAATAGTACTATTTCCTACGTATCATTGTGCAATACCCCAAGCTGGTTATTATTCCGCTGTCAATATCTGAAGATTTATTCTTGTTTTTAATAGTATTTGTGTATCATTCATCTCCTGTCTGGACAAAGCTGGAAGCTCAAATAGTTGCTATGCATGACCACAGGAACTCTTATTTTGCTGATTGCTCCTTTTTGAATGCTCAATTCCCTGACATATTCCAAGCTTTGCAAATTGAAGTAAAATGTAATATGAACATGTTATTTGTCAACCATAGGATTTTTAAAAATAAAAGGTATTTCACATTCTTTTTCTTTTTCCTCTGAAAAGGTGCATTAATCCATGGCCAAATTCCATGGGTTTAATAGGTCTGTGCTAAGATATTTCCCCTCAAAAATCTCTTGATGATTATTTTTAAATTAATCTTATTATTGATTCTCAACCTGGAGAATTGTTGTTCTGCAATTCTCCAGGTTGAGAATCAATAATAAGATTAATTAAAAAACCCAACCAATTTAAGAAACCATCCCAGACAAGCACATGGTGAGCTTCATCATGGAGATGCTGAGCAACCGCAGCTTCAGGCTACACACCAGCAACGGGCAATGCAGCAGGGCGTCCCTCAGGGCTCAGTGCTGGCACCAATGCTGTTCAACATCTACATCCATGGCCTGCCTGCAACCCAGTCAAAGAAGTATGGCTATGCTGATGACCGGGCCATCCTACTCAGTAAGTAACTTCTGAAAACAGAACATCATACCTGAGAAACTGGCGCCTCAAGCTCAGCATGGGTAAGACAACATCTTCAATGTTCCACCTCAACAACAGGGAAGCGACCCGCGAGATGAACCGCGAGTACAGAGGAGATCTACTAGAATGTTGTTCCAGCAACTATGTTACAGAGAAAGGTTGAATCCACAGAAGGTTAAGGGGGGACTTGATTGAGGTCTTTAAATGATGAAAGGGATAGACAGAGTTGACCCGTGGATACGTTTTTCCATTGAGGGTAGGGAAGAATTCAAACAGAGGGCATGACCAGAGGTTTTCGTGTTCGAGGGTGGTGGCTGTGTGGAATGAGCTTCCAGCAGAAATGGTGGAGGCAGGATCGATGTTGAAGGGAATGGAGGGGTATGGTCATGCAGGTAGAGTGGGACAAAAACAAATGGTCGGCACGGACTGGAAGGGCCGAGAGGGCCTGTTTCCATGCTGTAAACGTCCGGTGCCGTGCCTATCCGGCACCACATGGGGAGTCATGATGAAGACACTGCGCTTGTCCACAGTGGCCCTGGTGTTCTCAGCCGCCGAGTACTGCGCCCCGGTCTGGTGCCGTAGCCCTCACGCCAAGAAGCTGGATGCTGCCGTCAACAGCGCCCTGCGGACAGTCTCCGAATGCCTACGAGCCACCCCAGTAAACCAACTGCCTGTCCTCGCTGGCATCGCCCCGGCCAACATCAGACGAGAAGCAGCCACGCTGGCCCTCTCTCGAAAGGCGCAGACCAGTGAATCCCACCTCCTCTATCAGATCGTCACAGAGACACCACGACGAGTGCGCCTCAAGTCACGGCACCCCTTTGCCACGCAAGCCCAAGAGCTTTGCTCTGTACAACATTGGCTGACGCTTCTAAGGCCGCCTGGGTCAAGACGAGATGGAGAGACCAGTGGAAGTCAGCGGAACCATCTAGGCTACACCATTACATCAATTACCCCATGGACGCCCCTGGCCAGGACCTGTCCCGAAAGCAGTGGACAACCCTCAACCGCTTGAGGACAGGCATCGGACGCTATGGAGTAGCGATGAAGAGGTGGGGCCTCATGGACAGCGCCTCCTGCGAGTGTGGGAACCTAACACAGACAGTGGAGCACATCATCAACAGTTGCCCCAAACACCAGCCATCGAATGGTGAACGAGGTCTGATTGTCCTGGACGATAACACATTGGCCTGGCTCACCTCAACGGAGCTGCAGGTCTAAAAGACGTACGACAGAAGAAAAAGAAAAACCTGGAGAATTTTATTTTATCAGCTCTTGGTTTTAACAATTTTTTTTCTCCTGCCATTCTCTGATTCCGTGGAACTGGGGCCAACATCTCAGGTCATCATTGCTTTTTTGCTCAGATCAGGAACTTGTGGATTTGATCAAGACTCATTGGAGAACAGTAGTTTCATTTAATATACATTTTGAAGTTTTGCTCTCTTGCAATCAAACATTTTCTGAAGCATTAAAACAGACACACCATGTTAATGGGAGGAAACAGTTGTAAGAAGTAATTAAACGTTTTTATCTGACAGAGTTAAATGTCCTGTTTAAAACTGACGAGTCTCGTTTAAAACGCATGTACGTTTTTGCTCAATCATCTTCTTCATCAAAACATTCACAAGTTCTAAAAAAAAAGTAAAACGTACATGCGTTTTAAACGAGACTCGTCAGAAGAAAGAACCTGATCTGAAATATTGCCTGTCTATTCCCACCGCAGACGCTGCCTAACCAGCTGAGATCCTCCAGCGGTTTGTGTTTTGCTCAACATTCCAGCAGTTGCAATCTCTTGCATTTCCATTGTATAAGACTTTTTAATGAAATTATCCACCTTCCAAATTTTTATTTTTTCCTATTAATTCTGTTAATATCTAGTTGGACAGAATATATTTATGTAAGTTGCAGCACAAAGCATCTGGAATTTTTAAAACCTAATAAAGGTTACAGATAATCCTCTGTCCTAAGAATACTTTTTCTTTTCAACATCGAAGTGCCCAAATTGAAACTGATCTTGCATTTGGAATATGATTTTGAACTGTTTTTACTTTTCTGTTAATAATGCCAGATTAAACTGTTGATTAGTTTAGGGTAAATATTGTAGAGGATTTTAAAAAAGAGCAGATTAAATTCTCGGAGTTATTGATTCTCTGTTGTACTACTATGCTTTGTTAGAATCTGGCCCTCTGAAAACTGCCTTTCTGAAGAAAATGGTGTCATTGATCGCATCTCTTCACCTTCACCTACTAGCAAAATGCACTGCCTCACTGTCCCCAGCAATACTGGTGCTCCACTTTCTCCGCATTGTGCTGCACTGGGCATCTTTTCAAATTTCTGTAAGTTCACCATCTCCAGCTGTCAAGCCCATTGTAATCCTTTCCACTGGAGGTAAGGAGATAGCATGAATAGCATTAAAACTTCAGTGTGATTTGTGGCTGGTGCAGTGAAGACATTTTTTTTACAACCTATAACTAATAACCCCTAATAGTTAATACTGCTTGGCTTTTCCTTTGAATAAGGCATAACTTGAAAGATTAGTAAATTACGAGTTACATTTTTTGTTTCTGCATTTGATGTGGAAAAAGTGATTTGTGGATTTGTATTAATATTTTCTGGCAATGTTTCAAATGTTGTCTTTGGACTGTGTTGAGCAGTTGTACAGTGCCTTTGATTAAACGTGATCTTGTACTAACCTTGCAATTTTGCAATGCCAATTGCTTACTAGCTCATTACTTTTTATCTCAAAGTCCTGTATGGGACTAATAATTTTAATGTAATGCAAAGGCTTTAAACAGGCTGGCCATCTAATTGCATTGGGTGCTGTGCACCAAAGTATAGCATTTATCTCTACTGCATGCTCTTAATGTGGTGTCTGCATCGGCAAACATAGGCTTGCTGATCATTTTGCCAAACACGTGCTCTGTTAGGTTCTGCTGAAGTTCCTGGTTACAATGTCATCCCCATCGTGAGCTTTCAGTTTTCTGCCTCCTGCACTATAGGAATGGTGTCTAGAATGGTGTAAATGGATTGAACATCAAAGTTAACCAAAATACAGCATTGTGCATCTGTTTTCTTGTGGTATTAAAAAACTTAAGATTGCAATGGTAAACAATTTATTTGCCAAAACAAGATAAATATAGAGCAGAAGTGAGCCATTTGGATGGACTTTTGAATGTGTTTCATTGTGTAATATGATCATGGCTAATCTGTCCCAAAACTATATTATTGCGCTCTTATACTGCAATGTCTTTTGTGCTTAGAAATTTAACTATTTCCTTTTAAAGTATTCAATGCCTTGGCTTCTGGTGTCGGCATTTCTATAGGATTGTTACCCTTTGAGTGAAGAAAATCTGTTTCATATCAGTCCTGTATTTCTTCTAACACAGAATTGTGAGCTGCTTGTTATGGATGCTGTATCCAGGCAAATCATACTGCTGGCATCTAGTCTGTCCAATCATATCAGAATGTTCTAAGTTTCAATTTGAGTTCCAATCTTATATAGGGTGCGGGCAGATATGAGGTCCCTCACCTCTCAACTGAAAAGTATTTCCTATAAATTGTTTAAAAAAGGAATTGATCGATCAGCTCCTGTAAAAATGATCACGTGGCCACCTCTTCATCCCATGTTCCACTGGGTTAACCTGCCACAATGAATCAGAGTTCAGCAGACACATTGTTGGACAATGAGTAGTGAACCTGGTAGCCGTGACCTTTGGGGATTTTCAGACAGATGTCCAATGGAATTATTTTGTTCGTCCTACCAACAGAACAAAGTCAGCCTTTAAAATGGTAAAGGTCAGGGTACAATCTATCTATATTTGGACTGAGGGGCACAGCGTTGGCTAATTGCAAACTGAGCTCCCAGGTTGATGAAAGAACTATTAAAGTATAGTGGAAAATTAGGATTTAAAGTTATAATGCAATTAAAATAGCACCTGACCATAGGGAAGTTTTGAGGTAAATAAGAGGGGTGATGATTGGACGTGAGAATATACTGACAGCTAAAATAAAATGGGAAGCAAATCGTCTAAAATGGGAAAAAGGTACTAAGGGGAGCATTGTGGGCCAGAATGGGACTAACTAATGGTGGCAGTGGGCATTTCGGACATACTGAAAATGTTTTGCAGCTAATTTTACCTATAAAGCTGCTGCCAAAATCATTGAACAGGAGAGGTTGTAATTGAGTACTAGGTGAGCAAAGATTTTTATGGTGGAAGTACTAAAATGACTGTCCATGCTCAAAATAGATGTCACCATCATGTGGCATTGGAGAGGGAAAATAGAGAAGTTATGGAGGTACTGGGTATAATAATCCAGTTATTCGTACAGATGGGGTGAGTATTGGGGAAATTGTGAATGTTACAGCTGTACTTGGAAGAGAGAGAAAGCCAACAGTTACAAGTCAATCAGTTTAACATCAGTGGATGGACACAGGTTAAAAGCAATAAATGGACACGGGATAAAAGCAATAAATGGAACCAACTTAGTAGCTTATTGTGTAATTGGATGCTGGCAGATTTGTAAAAGGTAAATAGTATGTTACTAAAATATAACTTGCACAATTAGTGTTTCGAATAAATGCTTTCATCAAAGTTAGGTAAATTTTGAAAACAAGCATTTTTTAAGTTTCAAAACAAATGTGAAGGATAGGCAAAATTGAGGGGAATGTCTGGAATATGGTCTAGAAGAAGAGAATGATGCAAATACGTTGGTGCAGCTATGACCA
This sequence comes from Okamejei kenojei, assembly GCA_035221665.1. NCBI lineage: Eukaryota > Metazoa > Chordata > Chondrichthyes > Rajiformes > Rajidae > Okamejei > Okamejei kenojei. The sequence goes on along the minus strand of CM069140.1, from coordinate 51,497,358 downwards.
AAGTATTATTTACAAGCTGGTTCTCATACTTTTGAATTGATGTGAGGAACTTAAAGAGAATGTAGGAAAGATTTACTAGAATGATTTCTAGGATGATAGGCTAAAGAAGTGAGGACTGCTTTCCTCAGAGTAGGGAAGGCTACGAGACAATGTGGTGAAGGTATTCAGAGTGAGGAATATGCATAATGAGATTTCAGTGACTACTTCCAGTGTTGCTACTATTTGAAGATACTATTATGCACACTATGAATTTATGTATAAGATATAAAACGGTCCGGTTTCCATAGAAATTGTAACTTTAATACCCTTCAATTTATTTACCTACTGTCCATTCCTTGATGTCACTTGAGTATGCATTTATAGAAAAAAGTAACTGTTTAATGTACTAATTTGTTCTTGGTAGGCAATATACTATTTATTATCTGTGGTTCCAGAAGAATTTATCATGCAAGCCATAGGTTGCATTTCACACTATTATACTGTATGCAGACAAGGACTTGAAATCTATTATTTTTAATTTTTCCAGAAATTACCTGGTTATTTATGTGGCATTCAGTGTAAGTGCCATTGCTTTACCCAGTGACTAGTGTGGCATTCCTGCACAATTTTGCTGATCACTCACTGTCAGATCGATCATCCTGCTTGTTTATCCAGGTTGTTTTCCTTCAAACCCTCAAAGCCTAACTGCTATTTAGTTAAACACACCAACCAGTGCCTCACTGTCTTTACTTGTGCAAAGATTTACCTTCTATGCTACTTGTCTTAATATCTTCATTTTTAAAAGTACTGATTCTTCCCCACTGTATTAGCAGATTTTAAATCGCACCTTATAAATAGATCTTAACTGCATGTCTGCAGTATTGGTAGAAATCTGTTATAGTAGTTTTGATAAACCTTTTGAAATCAGTTATTAAAGATTAACATAATTTTATCATATCTAAGGCAGAATCTTGAATGCTTGAATTAAATTTTAGCCGTGTCCATCGAAACTGAGGGGAGATGCTGGAACACTGTTATATTGATTGATGCTCTGATGAATGGTCTTCACTTTGAAAGATCTGCTTGTCTTTCCACAGTGCCTGACCTGCAGAGTGGTTCAACATGTTTTCTGTTTCTCTTTAACATCTTCCTTAATTGTTTTCCCCCTTGTGAATTATGAGCTGTTTTTACTGTTTTGCTGTTGCTGCTAAATGCAGTAATTATAATAACATTTCCAGCTAGTGATGTAATTTGTTTTTCTGACAGTGCACACTATGTTAAAAAGTATCATGGAAGTCAGGTTCACTTAATGTCCTCTCCATTTACACTGTACTCGCTTACCATCGACAGCTATCTGGAATGGAAAAAAAGTTTGCCTTTGCACTCGGCATCGAGTACAAAGGCACCACTTAAAATGTAATAAAACCAACCAACTATTCTGTGCAGGTCGATACTTAAATGACCTATTAAATGCTGCTTATTTTCATTTAATTAGCCGCATTCAATCATTGTTAACTTGGCAGCACTAATATTTGGCGGAAACACAGCCTCAAATTGAACACTCCATCCACAAGCCCACTTCGGACGTGGGCCCTCAAGGTGTTATTTTAGGTTGTCTTTTCTATTCTTTGCTCTTGCCCATGCATGGATGTGGCAGGCAAATACATTGATGATGGCATCTGTGCAGTTGTGGGTTTCCATGGGTAGGATTGCAGTGTGTGGATGAGGTGGCCACTTTTGTTTGTTTTGTTTAATTATTTTTGGGTGACATGGTGTCCCTTTTAGAGGTTCCATAACATAAATAGAATCAAGATATTGTAAGAGAGTTAGGCCTGATCTAGTGTAAAACATACTGTGCCCTCTATAATGTTTGGGACAGACCTATCATTTATTTATTTGCCTCTGTACTTCACAATTTGAGATTTGTAATAGAAAAAAAACACATGTGGTTAAAGTGCACATTGTCATATTTTATTAAAGGGTATTTTTATACATTTTGGTTTCACCATGTAGAAATTACAGTTGTGTTTATACATAGTCCCCCTCATTTCAGAGCAACATAATGTTTGGCACACATGGCTTCACAGGTGTTTGTAATTGCTCAGGTGTGCTTAAATGCCTCCCCATTGCAGGTATAAGAGAGCCCTCGGCACCTCGTCTTTCCTCCAGTCTTTCCATCACATTTGGAAACTTTTATTGCTGTTTATCAACATGAGGACCAAAGTTGTGCTGATGAAAGTCAAAGAAGCCATTATGAGACTGAGAAACAAGAATACAACTGTTAGAGACATCAGCCAAACCTTAGACTTACCAAAATCAACTGTTTGGAATATCATTAAGAAGAAAGAGAGCACTGGTGAGCTTACTAATCACAAAGGGATTGGCAGGCCAAGGAATACCTCCACAGCTGATGACAGAAGAATTCTCTCTATAATAAAGAAAAATCCCCAAATGCCTGTCCGACAGATCAGAAACATTCTTCAGGAGTCAGGTGTGGATTTGTCAATGACCACTGTCCATGGAAGACCTCATGAACAGAATTACAGAGGCTACATTGCAAGATGCAAACCACTGGTTAGCTGCAAAAATAGGATGGTCAGGTTACAGTTTGCCAAGAAATACTTTAAAGAGCAACCACAGTTCTGGAAAAAGGTCTTGTGGACAGATGAGATGAAGATTAACTTATAGCAGAGTGATGGCAAGCGCAAAATATGGAGGAGAGAAGGAACTGCCCAAGATCCAAAGCATACCACCTCATGTGTGAAAAATGGTGGTGGGGGTGTTATGGCCTGGGCATGTATGGCTGCTGACGGTACTGGCTCACTTATCTTCATTGCTGATGGTAGTAGCATAATGAATTCTGAAGTGTATAGACACATCCTATCTGCTCAAGTTCAAACAGATGCAACAAAACTCATTGGCCGGCGGTTCATTCTACAGCAAGACAATGATCCCAAACTGCTAAAGCAAGAAAGGAGTTTTCCAAAGCTAAAAAATGGTCAATACTTGAGTGGCCATCAATCACCCGATCTGAACCCAATTGAGCATGTCTTTTATATGCTGAAGAGAAAAATGAAGGGGACTAGCCCCCAAAACAAGCAAAAGCTAAAGATGACTGCAATACAGGCCAGGCAGAGCATCACCAGAGAAGACACCCAGCAACTGGTGATGTCCATGAATCGCAGACTTCAAGCAGTCATTGCATGCAAAGGATATGCAACAAAATACTAAACATGGCTACTTTCATTTACATGACATTGCTGTGTCTCAAATATTATGGTGCCCTGAAGTGGGGGGATTGTGTATAAACACTGCGGTAATTTCAACATGGTGAAGCCAAAATGTATAAAAATTGCCTTTATTAAAATCTGAGGTAGACAAAAATGGTGGAGAAACTCAGCGGATGAGGCAGCATCTATGGAGCGAAGGAAATAGGTAATGTTTCGGGTCGAAACCCTTCCTTCAGTGTATTTCCTTCGCTCCATAGATGCTGCCTCACCCGCTGAGTTTCTCCAGCATTTTTGTCTCCCTTTGATTTTCCAGCATCTGCAGTTCCTTCTTAAACATTTATTAAAATCTGACAATGTGCACTTTAACCACATGCGATTTTTTTCTATTACAAATATCAAATTGTGGAGTACAGAGGCAAATAAATAAATGATGGGTCTTTGTCACAAACATTATGGAGGGCACTGTATAAACTTGATTAAAGTTGCATCCATTTCTTGTTTAATTACATGAACAACTGATGGAGAGTTAAAGTAGTTTCAATCAGCTGTTGGCATAAATTAGTTGGAAGTAAACAAGTAAAGAAACATTCAGACTTCACCGTTAATCACTGTTGTAGTGTGAATTATTGAATTATTGGTTAAGTAAAACACCTTTCATGAATCGGAACTGACGTATGACTCCAAGAGCTCAGATTTACTGCAGAGTTACGCCAGCTTTTTCTGTCTATCTTTTACTTATAATCCCAGATCTGTCCGTTCTTCAACATTTCTCAGAGCTCTAGCAATTATTCTGCAAGAATTGCCCTGGTTTGACATCCCAAAGTTCAACACTTCACACTTGTCAGAGTTAAATTCCATTTGCCATTCCAACTGATTGAGATCCTGTTGTATACTTCCCCACTATTCAATGTTTCACCAATTTCAGTGTAATCTGCAAATTTACTAACATTGTTAACTATGTTGTCATACAAATTGTTAATGTAAATAACAGCCAACAATGGGTATAGCACCCATCCTTTAGCCACTCCATGGTCACATGCCTCCAAAAAAACAACCATCCACAACTACCCAAGACAAATTTGAATCCAGTTGGCAAAATCAAACCTTCTAGACTAGATCTGATCTAGCCTTCCAGACTAGTTTACTAGATGTGAGATCTTGTCAAGGGCTTTGCCTAAAGTCCATGTAGACAATGTCCATTGCCCTGCCCTCATCAATCCTCTTTGAAATATGGTATTAATGCAGAATTCCTATCTGAAAAGTATTCAACTGCTTAGCAACGCAAGCACTGCATAAGCTGTAATTGATGAGACCCAGCTGGGGCTGTCCATCAACACACTATTATTAACTGCAAGAGATTACCCAATGTAAATGAGATCGTTTCGCTGATTTTAATAATGGCAAATTGTGGAAATACTCAGCAGGTCAGGCAGCTTTTGTAAAGAGGGAAATAATAGTTACTGTTTCATTACAGTAATTTTCATTTGATCATTTTGAAGATTTTTCACAAGTGCAGAAATTGATTTTTACTATCTTAGAACGTATATTTAAATGTCCCTGCAGCAGGATGTGCTATAAGATTTGGCAGTAGAACAGATAATATTGCAGTTTTGCCAAAAATCACCTGACACATTAAAATCTGCATGTATTTTTAAAGATGCCTACCCACTTGATTTAAATGGAGCAAAATGCCAAGTGAGATTCTTGCTGTTCTGCCAATTTTATTACTTTTAGCGTGGCTGGGCTTGGAGAACTGTGGCAGTGAGTTCCTACTTAAAACCTCCAAACAAGTACTGATACACAAACTGATTTGGGAGTTGATCACGACGTCTGATCAAGTTAAGACTCAAAATTAAGCTGAGTTTAATGCATATAAAATTCTAAATTATTGTATGAACTTGTCATTACTACGCTATAGTTTTATCAGTATTGCTCTAATTTTTTTTTAATTGATCAGCTGTAAACTTGAAGTCCAGTCATCATTCATGCAATGTCCGACCTCATGAAGGTCTTCTCATTTGGCCGGTTAGCGCAGTCGAAGTCACAAAAAGTACAGGATATGAAAAACCATGGAGAGTGAGTCTTTTCTACACAAGTTCCATTTAGTGTCATTCTTCCTATTACTGGGTGACCAGAGTCATGGTACAATGGTAGGGTTGCTGTCTTATAGCGCCAGACACCCGAGTTCAATCCTGACTATGGGTGCTGTGTATATGGAATTTGGACATTCTCCCTGTGACCGTGTGGATTTTCTCCGGTTGCTACGGTTTGCTCCCACACTTCAATGACCTACAGGTTTATAGGTTAATTGTTATTAAAAAAAAAGCTAGAAAAGTAAATTGTCCCTAGTGTGTAGGATTGTGCTAGCGTACAGGGTGATCGCTGGCTGGCGTGGGCTCAGTGGGCCAAAGAGTCTGTTTCCGCGGTGTATGTCTGAAGTCTAAACTGTACACTGTGCCCCAAGTGTGACTTCACCAATGACCTGTATAAATGCATCATGATGTCCCAACTTTTGTACTCAATAACCTTCCCAATGCAGGCAATCATGCCAAAGACCACCTTGACCACCCTGGTCACTTGAAAACGGGTGGCGCCCATAATGGCCGCCTCGTCAACAGTCTGTCTTGTCCTTTCTCTGTTTTTATTATTTTAAGTATGTCTTGAATGTTTGTTTTAATGTCTCTTGGTATGTTTTATGTGGAGTGTGGGGGCGGGGGGGGAATCCGGGGAAACCTTTTGCAGTCACTTACCTCGACGGAGATGCAATTTTTCTCCATGGCGCATCTCCATACCCCCCCCGCGGTCTAACAACGTGAGTGATGCGGCCTTTCCAGGAGACCGGGCCGGAGCTTCAATCCGCAGGAGCGGCGCGGACGTTCCATCGCAGAGCCTGGGATCTTTTGCCAAGGATCGCCAGTGAAAGAACTCCAACCGCGGGGCCTGTGCAGATTAACATCGTGAAGCAGCGATCTCTAGTAAGAAGAGGCCGACTCGGGAGCTCCATGTTCCAATCCGTCCCGAAGCCGGAGTTTCAATCATCCCGACGCGAGTGCAGAGGGTTTAAGACCCCGATCACGGGTGAACAAAGGCGGAAGATGACTGAACTTTATTGCCTTCCATCACAGTGAGGAATGTTGATTCCACTGTGGTGGATGTTTATGTCAGATTGTATTTAATGTGGCTGCGTGTATTGTTGTTTTCTTCACTTAATATGGCTGTATAGCAACTCAAATTTCACTGTGCCTTAATTGGTACATGTGACAATTAAATTAAATCTTGAATCTTGAATTGTGAATCTTGTATCTTGAATCTCCTTGAAGGAAACCATGCACTTATTGCACCTCATCCAACCTCATCTACTGTGACCGTTGTTCAAGATGTGGACTCATCGGCGAGACCAAATGCAGACTGGGCGATCATTTTGTGGAACACCTTTGCTCAACCTGCGTGAACCAACACTTTGCTCAACCTGCGTGAACCAACCTGATCTCCCGGTCTTCTCCCCCCCCCCCCCCCCACCCATTTCGCCTACAAACACTTTCCTTTATCATCGTGACTTTTTCCCATATCGTTCATTCATTGTTCGCTATCTCTCCACATCACCATTTATATCTCTCGTTTCCCTTATCACTAACCAGTCTGAAGAAGGTGGCGTTTCGGGTGGAGACCCTCCTTCAGACTCAAACTTCAGTGTCTGAAGAAGGGTCTCGACCCGAAACGTCACCAATTCCTTTTCTCCAGAGATGCTGCTTGTCCTGCAGATTTACACCAGCTTTTTCTGTCTATCTTTTACTTATAATCCCAGATCTGTCTGTTCTTCAACATTTCTCAGAGCTCTAGCAATTATTCTGCAAGAATTGCCCTGGTTTGACATTCCAAAGTTCAACACTTCACACTTGTCAGAGTTAAATTCCATTTGCCATTCCAACTGATTGAGATCCTGTTGTATACTTCCCCACTATTCAGTGTTTCACCAATTTTAGTGTAATCTGCAAATTTACTAACATTGTTAACTATGTTGTCATACAAATTGTTAATGTAAATAACAGCCAACAATGGGTATAGCACCCATCCTTTAGCCACTCCATTGTCACATGCCTCCAATCAGAAAACAAACAACCATCCACAACTACCCAAGACAAATTTGAATCCAGTTGGCAAAATCAAACCTTCCAGACTAGATCTGATCTAACCTTCCAGACTAGTTTACTAGATGAGAGATCTTGTCAAGGGCTTTGTCTAAAGTCCATGTAGACAATGTCCACTGCCCTGCCTTCATCAATCCTCTTTGTGGCATCTTTGAAACGAAAACTCAATCAAATTGCTAATAAAACTTGGGAACTCTAGATCAGTATGTCTAATACTGTGGTGGGAAAATTACTGGAGAGTATTCTGAGGGATAAGATGTACCAGCATTTTGAAAGAAAGGAGTTGATTGAGTATAGTCAGCATGTATTGTACTTGGGAGATTGTGTCTCATGAATTTGATTGAAGTTATTTGAAGAAGTAAGGAGATTGATGTGGGCAACGCCGTAGGTGGACTTTAGCAAGGCCTTTGATAAGTTGCCCTATAGTGGACTATATAAGGTTAGATTACATGGGATTCGGGGAGAACTAGCTAACTGGATACAGAATTGACTTCCTGGTGGGAAGCAGAAGGTGGTGGTGATGGAAGATTGTTGTTTGGACTAGATGTCCGTGACTACTGGTGGGCCCCAGGGATCGATGTTTGTCATCTGTATCTACGATTTTGATAAAAATGTACAAGGCATTATTTGGAAGTTTGCAAATGACATGAAAAGAGGAGGTATAGTAGAGAGTAAAGAATTACAGTGGGATTTTGATCAGCTGGGCTAGTGGGCTGAGGAATGTCTAAATGTAGATTAATTTAGATAATCAGTCAGGGATTTGAGTATAGAAGTTGGTGTTGGTGAGGCTGTATTGTTCTATATAAAAATTACGTTTATGTCCAGTTCAAAGGACAACGCACATTATTCTAAAGAAATGACAATTCAATAAAAAATAATATATACAAGCAATTATCAAAGCAAACATCTTTATTATCCAGACGCCTGTGGCGTAACAATATAACAGTATCTAAAAGATATAGTTTTAGAAAATGAGGCTGGGCTGTCAGAAGGTTGTGGCTGGAGGTCAGTCATCTCAGCCCCTGGACATTATGATAGTGCCCTCGGCCCAACCATCTTCTGCTGCTTTATTTTCTTCAGTTATAAAATTAGAAGTCAGGATATTCGCTGAAGATTGCACAGTATTCAACACCATTCATGACTCCTATGATAATGAATCGGTCCACAACCAAAGGCAGCAAGACCTGGACATCATCCAGGCCTGCGCGGATCAGTGACAAGTAACATTTGTGAAAGACAAGTGTCAGCTATGCTGTTCAGAGCAGAAGCTAGGGATCCGGTGGTGAGCAACTTGTCTCCTAATGACCCTGTCCCACTTAGGAAACCTGAACGGAAACCTCTGAAGACTTTGTGCCGCACCCAAGGTTTCCGTGCGGTTCCCAGAGGTTTTTGTCAGTTTCGACCATTAGGGAGACTGACAAAAACCTCCGGGAACCTCCGGCCTGCTCACCATCTGCAATCGCAACACAAGAGCATGATGGAATATTCTCAATTTGCATGGATGATTGCAGTTTCAACAACACGCAAGAAAGTCAACACCATATGGGATATTGTATCCTGCTTGATATGCATGCCATCCACATCCATTCACTCACTCCACCACTGATGTACCGTAGCAGCAGTTTGTACTATCTACAGAATGCACTGTAGAAATTCACAAAGAATCTTTACACAGCATCCACCAAACTCATTATCTCTACTAGCTGAGACTGGGGCAGCAAAAGCATTGGAAAAACACACTTGGAGGTTGCCCTCTAACTCGCACATTATCCTGACTTGGAAATATATACAGTAGCCTTTCCTTTGCAATATATTGCGCTGGATTACAATGCTGAAATACCCTAACAACATTGTGGGCGTATCAACACCTCAAGGACTACAGCAGTTAAGGAAGACAGCTCACCGACATAAGGGCAACTGGGGATGGGAATTTAAATCGGACCGCAGGCATGTGATTTGCTTTAAGGTTTTTGTCTTTGAAAATTTCTCGTGACTTAGACTTCATTTATGCACATCCAAAATAGTATATTAAGAACCATTAGTCGAACCTTTTCAATTTTTAATGTGACATATTTTGCCTTAAGAATACATTAAAACTGAAAGGTGAACAAGAGCAGGTATCATAAATCATTCAGAAATACAGAAAATTGCAGCTGAAAGACAAAAAAGACTGTTTACTACTCTATCTCCCATAGAATGGATGTCTTCGGGTAAGCTTTGTGAAATAGCAGTATGGCTGGTTTTGTGGTGAATGTGGATTTTGACAAAGTTTGATGGATAAACGATCAAGGCGGAGGAGATTTGGGGTCATAGGATCATGCAGCGTGGAAACAGGCCCTTCGGCCCATCTTTCCCATGACAAGCAACATGCATCATTTACACTAGTCCCATCTGCATATGTTTGGCCCTTAAGGGGCTGTCCCACTTGGGCGACCTAATCCGCGTGTTCTGGCGAGTTTGCCCTCGACTTATACTCGCAGCATGGTTGACATGAGGTCGTAGGAGGTCTTTGTTACTCTTCTTCATGCTCGAGAGTAGTTCCCGTGTACTCGAGGCCTTAGCTAGGTCGCTGCGTATTTGAAAAATGCCCGCGAGTACTTTTTTTACTCGTAGGTTTAGTCGTAGTAGGTCCTAGCAAAGATCCTATAACAAAGCAATGTGCACTCGACGAAAAAGATGTAGTAGGGTCACGGGCAGATTCATGGGTGATCTTCGGCCCCATTTCCGTAATCGGCTTCCGTCTCCGCCATCTTTGTCCGCCACAGCTGAGTAAAGATACTAGTGTGGAGACAGAAGCCGGTTATGGAAATATCCTCGTAAAAATCAAAAATCTTTGGTGAAAATCTTCACGTCACTACACGTCAGCCCATTGGTTTTCGCAGGAGTGCACTATCTTGCTTTGCTATAGGATCTGCAGTAGGTCATCATGTTAGTTGTAGGTAATCGAGGGTAGTCGTAGAAAGTCTTCATCATAGTCGAAGGGAAGTTGAAGGAGATCGAAGGAGGTTGTCTTCACTCTCCACTATTCGGTGTCCAATTTTCCCAAAGTTAGTCGTAACTAGTCGAAGCTAGTCTTCAACATAGTCGAAGGAGGTCTTCAACATGACATTTTTTCAAACTCTCCTAAACTCGCCAAATAGGTCCCTCTAAACCTATCCATGCACCTGTCTAAATGATTCTTTAATGTTGTGATAGTACCTGACTCAATTACCTCTTCCAGCAGCTCATTCCAAATACCAACTACCCCTGTAAAAAAAAAAAGTTGCCCCTCATCCTTAACCTATGGCCTTTGGTTCTTTATTCCCGATTGTGGGTAAAAGACTCTTGTGCATTATCGTCTTATAAGTAATATAACTTGCATTTACCCAGCTTATATATGTATCCAATAGGTATGGGAATTGTTAACTGTCCACCAGAGACCAGAGTATTAACAATGGGAATTGAAGTATGACATAGCAGTAAAATTAATCGATATTTGTAGGAATTAAAGGGTATTATTGTATTCACACCAAGATTCCGAAGGAGGATATTGCCTCATTGGATGCCTTGGTGAAAGAATTTTAGGATGTGGCTACAAAAAAAACCATCGGAAGTGAAGGTTGAGTAAATGGCCAATCACAGCTGACAGTCATAAGCATTTCTGAAGAATGCTTGTAGGCCACGAGGTACTAATATTTATTTGAGATTTTTTAAATCTCTGTCTCCTCTGCACTCTCCAGTGGATGTAAAGTATCCTATTGCCCAATTCAGAGAAGAGCCTCGGAGCTAACCTAGGTGACCTGACAAACAGCATTAATAAATTAACACTGATGTGCTGACAAATTTAGTGTGACCTAATGGTGAACAGGATTTATGTGACCTGATGACCTTCATTGACTCTGAAAAGTCTAAATAAAACAAGTTGACTACTATCTGTTAACTTCCCACCCTCAAGAATTGATCAGAATGGCAACCTTATCAAAATCAGTTTCCAGCTAGTAGTATTTTTCCAGATAAGGTGACACAATAGAATCTGGAATAATTTTCATGTTAAATGTACTTTTCTAATCATTACTCAGTTCACCATTCTGCCTTGCACTGTTGTCAAACATAGTAAACTTGCATTCAGTGATTCAGATTCACATTAGTTTATTATCATAAACACTAAGGTGCAATGAAATTCCTTATTTGCATGGAGCTCACAAAGTACATGATAATGATCGATATCACAATAAATACAATGAAAATTTAAAACAGCAGGATGGCATAAATATTGTAGCATCACTATTGATGTTGCGGCACCCCTGGACTGAGTGTTGATAATGTTTCTTGGAGAACTGTGACAATCTAACAAATACTGGTACCCCGTGAATATCTAATTTCATATTGTGAAGCAACCACATGAAAATTGTCTAGGTTTTATTCCAATTCTGCTGATATTGTAAAGAGGAACATTTTAAATATTTTTAATATAGCATGGTAGATTTTCTTGAGCCATTCATCAATTTAAATTTCAATTGCATTCAAAACACAGTACTGTCAGTGAGATCTTTGTAGGAAGCCACACTCTGAATGTTTCAATTAAAATTCAGTATTCCTTGTGACATAGAAAACAGATATTTAACACATCAAGTCTCTGCTGACTGTCAGAGGAATCCCATCAATCTCATTGCCTCATCTATTTCCCTGCAACCTATTATATTTCACATGCTCAAAGATTTACTCCAGATTCTCCACCATCTGCTCTGGCTAGGAATAATTTACTGTAGTCGATTAATCTACCCAACCAGCACATTCTTTCTAACGATGTGGAAGTAAACTAGAGGCCCCAGGGGAATCCCACATGATCACACCTGAGATCAGCACTGAATTCAGGTTCTTGGAGCTATGAGATGGCAGCTTTTCCTGCGGAACAATCATGCTGCTCAGAAGATGGCTTCCTGTTGAAATTTGTTGGTGTTACAGTACCTTGCCTTGATTTTCCATCTATATCCATTGAAAAGGATACTACAGCACATGCTTTTCAGTGCAAATCGTAGTCGAGCTACTGATTAGTATGCAGTTTCCAGACACCTGAACTGGTAAATATCCAAGGAGAGAAAAATACAACCTGGAGGGACAGAACCTCTCATTCCACTTGGGTAGCTAACAAAGAATGCTCTGATTTCAGGTAGCTAACCCACTAAAACCTACTTTACACCCCCCCCCCCATGCTTCCCCGTGCCTCAACTGGATTCACAACCATTTCTCCCCCTCCCCCTCCCCCTCCCCCTCCCCAGGGTCGGGCTTAGGAGGTGCGGGGCCCAATTGGGTAACATTTTCATAGAAATATAAATAAATAATTATGAATGAGTCACGTGTCGTGAGTAATATGACAGTCAGCTGGCTTTAAAAAAACTTAAACCGCGCATGCGCGGATTGTTCTCTCTGTAAAAATAAAAATAAAAATAAATAAAGTAATTCAATTTTCTCACGGCTTCCAAATCTCCTTCTTTCTGAATTACTGAATGGGTGGGGGGTGGGGGGCGGGGGGTAGAGGGTTACGGCAGGTGGAAAGATGGTGGGAAAAACGGGAGCACACCAGGACAAGTTGAATCAGTTGTCATCTTATTGAATGACAATACTAGTTAAACTTATCAAGGGACCGATTCGGGGGAGAGTTCCTTTCACAGCGTGTGGGGAGTCGAGCCAGGGGTAAAGTTGCGGGGAGGGGAGGAGCGTTGAGAAGGAGGGGGTTGGGTTCATGCCAGTAACTCACTCACTGCTGTCGCGGCGCTCCGGGCACGGAGCTACCGCATTGTGGCCGGGGAGGGAAGTAGCTTGCATGGCTATGAGCGGCTGCCATCAACGGACAGCGGAACCGACTGCCATCTCAGTGCCTTCTGCCGGCCCACTCACCTCTGGCTGTGCTCTCCGTCTGAACAGTGAGGGGACCAGCTCAAGAGCAAAGATCGTAGAGCAAAGTGGGTCAGCGGGTGATGGATAACATCACAGAGGGCGGTGGAGCTTACTTCTGTGTCAGTGTGAACAAGGGATCAATTGAGGTTACTAGCACTGTCATATGGAGTAAGCTGCACCGCCCACTGTCCTGTTATCCATTGCCCGCTGACCCGCTTTTGAGCTGGATGATCCCCGGCCGACCCCCTCCTTCTCAACGCTCCTGCCCTCCCGGCAACTTTACCCCTGGACAGACTACCCACACGCTCTGAAAGGAACTCCCCACCCCCCAGCAGCCCTGTCCTTTTACAGTCGCTTCGCACTTTAGAGCCGCAAGGTAATATGCCCAAACTCAGTTGTATCTTTCTATCTCAATAAATATCACAAAATATGCCATTGTTTCAGCCACATTATGACGAAATATGGAATGTAGATTATTTGTTATCAGTCACCCCATCCCAGAAACAACAGTACTTAAAGAAGAACATTTGTTTTACTAATTTACGAGCATGTACCAAACAAAGTCCGTTGATCCATATCCAGCAAAATGTTGTGATAATTGCATAAAAGGTATTATTGTCTAAGAAATTTGGTGTGGAATGGTAATCCATCTCAGTACTCATTTAGGCAAGTCCGAAGCTATAGATTTCCCCCACCCCCAATTCCCCTCGCCCGATCTTCATTGAACCTACCATTTGACCAATCTTTTACTCAGCTGCTGTAACGTTTCCTTCCTATCAAAATCTCTGTGTAGCATCTCTGTCCCTATCTTCCAACTCCTGCTTTGAAATAAAATACAACTTTCGACTTAAACATTTTGCAGCAGGATCGCTATATAAATGCAAATATATGGTATTTTATCCTAGCATTTCCCCCCCCCCCCTTACCACCACACAAGAAGCGTAACTTGAAGTGTTCGCATTTGGAGAAGTTCGATACGGACCAGGAATGAAAATTAATAGCTATGAATCGATTAACAGCGAGATAAGAAGATAGATTGAAACACCTGTCAGAGGGCTAAGAAACAATCCTGTTGACGGCGTATTGTTTTAAGTGAGCATTTTGCAGCGACCTCATCTTATATTCTGGTTAAATATCCTTTCCATGGAAATCTCCTAGTTCACTTTGAAATTATATTCATTTAGAACCGTTTGTAACATCAGTAACAACCTTAATGTTCGTGCGTTTAGTACCGGGTATGCTTGAAACAATTTATTGTAATGCAGGGCTCGAAATTAGCGGTTGCCCGGGTGCCATTGACCACCCATAGTGGCGCCAGGCAACCTAAGCGCCGACTCATCTTGCCCGGCTTGGCACGCAAATACTGGTTTATACCGGTAAACACAAAAAACTGGAGTAACTCTGAGGGTCAGGCAGCAACTCTGGAGAATAGGAACGTGACGTTTTGTGTCGGTGGCTGTATTCCTCTAGTATCTTTGATTGTGGGGCAAAGATACTAGGTGCGTGGTGATGATGGGTTGGAGCGAATGACGGGCCCCGAACAGCGGCAACAGTGGCCGTGACAGCGGCACCACCGCCTCCTACTCCTGCACCCCGCCCGGCGGAAGGAGGCCTCCCTTTCCCTTTCTCCCTCCCTCCATCCTTCCGGCCTCGGCGTGCGAGAGGGGTTGTTTTGAAAGCGCCGTTGGTGGATTTGCAGGCAGTGGCCGCTATCGCCCTGATAGTGGCCGCTGCTTGCAAATACGCTAACGGCGATAACCGCTTTCAAAACAACCGCTCTCACACGCCAAGGGAGGGAGATCCAAAGATCTTTGAGCTGCACCGCTCGGCCCTGCACCTACCTGTCGGCTGGCGGAGGAGGGGAGGCGGTGGCGAGGAGGTCCCAACCGCCTCCCCTTTGACGGCGGCACTTTGGCATTGGACAGGGACGGCCAAGGCAGCGGGGCGATGTTGTCCGAGGAGCGCTGACCTTCCTTCCTCCCCACCTCCTCTGCCCCCCCACCTCCTCTGCCCCTCCCCCCCTCTCTCTCTTGTACATCTCCCCCCACCTCTCTTACCCTGGGACCCCTCCTCTCCATCCCGCACTGATCCCCAATGCCTCCTCTATTCAGTCCTCACTGATATCCCCTGTGCTCCCCTCCCCATCTACCCCGCACTGATTCACACACCCCCTGACCCTATTGTGCTTCATGGTCTTCAGAGCGAACATTAACTATGGTTGATAACGGAATGCAATCAAATGTGTTTTAATTCCCAATGTTATTATTTGTTTTGACACCTTTAAACATATGTAGTGTGCATGGTTAAGCATATATGTTACCATGGTCCAGGATTTATTGACACAGGTTGATCATATGCTGAATAATCCAACCACATTTTTGTTTGGAAGTGGAAAGAACTAATAGAAATTGCATTAATTGCAATGTGTAAAAAGAGTTGAGATATTGTATTACAATTTTGCTGCATGTCATTGTGGTATATATCATGTCTTGATTGGTAAATATGTTTAGTTTGTGAGTTATTTGAAGCAGAAATAATATGTGAATGTAGACAAAAGTGCTGGAGAAACAGCGGATGCGGCAGCATCAATGGAGCGAAGGAAATAGGCAACGTTTCGGGCCAAAACCCTTCTTCAGACTGATGGGTTTCGGCCTGAAACGTTGCCTATTTCTTTCGCTCCATAGGTGCTGCTTCACCCGCTGAGTTTCTCCAGCACTTTTGTCTCCCTTTGATTTTCCAGCATCTGCAGTTCCTTCTTGAACATAATATGTGAATGCTTCATTGAGCATAATTCCGATTGGTAACTACGCACTTTGTCCGAGCACATTATCGCACGCGTCATGCAAACCGTCTTAAATGACCAGCTAAACTGTCATTTGGCAACCTAATAAGCTGTCAAGGTTGCCCGGCTGCCAACAGGGAAAAAAAGTTAAGCGAGAGCCCTGTAATATACTGTATCTTTAAAAAAAACTACATGAACCAGGTGTGAAAATTACACTGAATCGAACGATGATTGAAAATGCGTGGGAATTGACTAATCGCGATCCTGCTGTTTCAAAGTGGGAATTTGAAGATAGGGACAGAGATGCTACACAGAGATTTTAAACTCAGAAGAGCTCTTGGGTGAACTCTCACAGTGGGACAGGGCTTGAGGCAGCATCCATGGAGCGAAGGAAATAGCCAACGTTTTGGGCCTGGTCTGAAGAAGGGTTTCGACCAGAAACGTTGCATATTTCCTTCGCTCCATAGATGCTGCCTCACCCGCTGAGTTTCTCCAGCATTTTTGTCTACCGCAAAATGTCAATGATTCCGGGAATGCCGAGAGAGCTAGAGAGAGACGAGATGGGGAGCGAGAGAGAGAGAGCGCGCGAGAGAGAGAGGGAGTGAGAGAGCAAAAGACAGAGAGACACAACGTGGGTCGGTAGGTAAATTGAATGACTAACCTGCTGCACACCAAGAAGCTCACCTAGAATAAGTCCTCAATCATGATGGTGAGTTTTAAGAAATTCTCAATGTGTCATCAATGCGATCTACATTCCTCAGTAAATGTAATTGTGTTTTGAACAAGTATTAATGATGACGTGTGAATTGTATTCAAAGGAACGCAGCTTAATACTTAATACTTAATACTTGTTCAAAACACAATTACATTTACTGAGGAATGTGGATCGATGCATAGATGACACGTTGTATAACTACTTGTTAAGTACTGGCTGTTAACAAGTGCTACAGTAGTAGTTAACACATCATTTGTGTCTGATGGCCGTGCAGTGGTTGTTATCCATGTTCGTTTTGTAAAAAAATCCGTATGGCGAATGTTTAAAAAAAATCTTTATTTAACAAAGCGAATTTGTAGTTCCAAATGAAATACGGAAAATTAACGCGGGGCCCCCCTTCGGTGCGGGGCCCAATTTGGAAAAATCGGTCCAATCGACTAAAGGCCGGCCCTGCCCCTCCCCCTCCCCCTGTCCCCTTTACCTATTTTCCTTCCTATGACTTTGCATTTCACACTTCTGTCATACTAATCTCATACTTTGTGTCTCTTCATCCCTGGTCTTTGTCCAACTTTCACCCTATTTAAAAAAAAAACCCTCCCTCACTGTCACTTGCCAGGCTTTGTCCTGTCCTTGCATCTCTTCCAACTTCCTTCCTCCCCTTGCACAACTACAATCAGTCTGAAGAAGGGTCCCAACCTGAAATGTTATCTATGCATTTTCTACTGAGATGCTGCCTGACCTACTCTGTTACTCCAGCAGTTTGTGACTTTATTTATAAATCAGCATCTGAGTTCCTTGTGTCTCCATAAATATGTAGTTGGAGTTATTTGTATTTAAATTAATGGAACTATTTTTTATCTTTGGTGTCATTTTCAAGGAACATTGTTAGGAACTACTGCCATTCTTTATCCTTTAGAGTTACAGCACAGAAACAGGCCCCTTGGCCCACCTAGTCCATTGACCATTAATTCCCCGTACCCTAGCACTATTCTGTACACTTCGAACAATTGAAAAATTTACCAACGCCAACTTTTAAAACTTAGCAAAATAATATTTGTTCTTTAGTATCTTTAAATAGAACCAAAATAAACTAATAAATTGCTTTAAAATTTCTGGTGTGTACAAAAGACTCAACTCCTTTTGGCACTGAGTTGTTTGGGAAGGATTCAGGATTGCTGATCGAAACCACCTCCAGTGGACACATTGGTGTAGACTAAATCACAGAGGAAAGCCATACAGCCAAAATCAGCTCTAAACCAATTTGAGAAATAGACTTATTAAAAAGGTTTTTAATTTATTCATCCCTCCAGATGAAATCGGGGCATTAGACCGAAATGGAGCAAAATCTAAGCAGTCCCTTTAAGCCAGCGGTTCTTGAACTGGGGGGTCATGACCCCCATGGGGGTCATTTGGGGTTTTTCCGAGGGTCATGAAGGGGTTATAAATAACATCAATTTGTTGATCCCATTTTTAGGAACCTAACAAAGGTACATATCACACAAAGTATTTTGTTTGCGTATGCGTGTACGAACTGTGTGCATTGCGAACCATGTCTGCCAAGAAGCGCACGTATAGTGAAGCATTTCTCAAGTTCAGCTTCACAAGCATTGTTCAAATATCCATGGTCAAGCCGCAATGTATTATCTGTGCCAAGATTTTGAGCCACGAGTGCATGAAGCCCAGCAAACTGAAGATCCATTTGGAGTCTTGTCACAGAGACCTGGCGGGGAAGGGCGTAGAAAAACGAAAAGAAGCCGCACTCAAGGGTTCCCACATCGATTCAATGGGTCACTGCGCTCGTCAAAATGAAGCAGCGCTGGAGGCTTCATACATGTGAAGAGCAGTCCAGTGTATTCAGGACGAGCCAACAGATGTTGCCTCATGTTCCCAACTGCAGTCTACGTTCGTTACCTCAACGGAGAAGCCATGAAGGTGGACTACCTGTTCTCGGAGCCATTGGCCACTACCATTCGGGGAGAAGATGTGTTCAGAATGCTGGAAGCCCTCATCAAACATGAGCTTGGCTGGGAACGATTTGTTGGGGTGTTTACAGATGGGGCACCTTCCATGGTTGGAAGCAGATCCGGCCTCAAAGCCTTCATGAAGGATGTCACTCCCCATATCTCCTTTACCCACTGCATGGCACATCGCCATGCTTTAGCGATGAAGACACTCCCTCCTGGTCTTCCAGAAGTGCTTTCAGATGAAGATTGTGAACTACATCCGAGGGAGCACAACAAACTCAAGAATCTTCAGAGCGATGTGTGAAGAAATGGGCGCCGATTTCACTGTTCGGATATTCCACACAGAGGTGTGCTGGCCTTCGCGTGGTAAAGTTCTCAATTGTGTGATTCAACTTCGAGAGGAAGTAGCTCTGTTCTTGGAGAGAGGGTCTACCGAGAAGGAAAATCAGCTTCATGAAAAGATGCAGGACGAACTGTTCGTGATGAAGGTTGCTTACTTGGCTGATTTTTTTCGCCGAGGTGAATTCCTTGAACCTGTCACTTCAAGGAAACCTCCCAATGCTACACACGGCTCGTGACAAAGTGGCAGTGTTCAGGAGGAAGATTCACCTTTACCAGAGAAGAGTCCAAGACGGTGACACGACTATCTTCCCTGAGATGACGACTCCCCTGGATGCTACGCCAGATGCTGAATGCCGCTTCCACGAGGAGATCTCAACCCACCTTCTGGCAATTAACAAAGCCATTGACTGTTACTTTCCCGGACTGGAAGATCGCTCTCGTGATGAGTGAATCGTCCAACCCTTTTCGGTTGAAGACGGTGCTATCAGCAATACTGACGTGGCTGCGAAGGTTGAATTTTACTGAATTCATGAAGATGCGCAGCTCAAGAGTGACTTCATGGAACAAGAGCTCGCCACATTTTGGCTGAAAGTGAAGGACTGTCCTGTTCGTTCGAAGAGGGCTCTGACCCTATTGATCCAGTCCCCCTCAACCTATCGCTGTGAGGCTGGATTCTCAACCATGGTAACTCTGAAAACGAAGGCATGCAATAGGCTTGTGATCAACGCTGACGTGAGGTGCTGCCTGTCGACCATTCATCCTCGTTTTGATCGCCTGATGGCTGCGAAGCAATTTCGGCCATCCCATTGACTGAGTATTGGCAGACATGATTTAATAAATCAGGCTGTTTTTCATTTCAATTTTTGTTTTGGGGGGGGTTACGTTACTGACCAAGAATGTCTGATGGGGCCAAAAAGGTTAAGAACCATTGCTTTAAGCATAGTCTGTAACCTCTTGCTTTCAACAATCATGGAATACAGCCTCAGCCAGACTTGTAAGTTTGAAGCAAGTTTACTGTTGCTATGATTTCCTGTTTCTTGTTCCTTGCTCTATTTTTGCTGCTTTTACATTTTCCATGTTTGGAAATTCATTTGTGGATGCCACATGTACTTGTACGCTTTTCCCTTTGAAGGGAGGGGATTTTTCCAAACTTCAATTGGAACGACAAAAACCTTTAGCTCAAGGTTTGTGTTTGTACTTGGAGAACATTTAATTATAAGAACTCACAGCTTTAAATAGTATATTCTGCCAGCCAACATTGAGCAGATACAAAGCACTTGTTTTCCTCAGTTGGTGAACCTTTATAGAATCAACCATTTTTGTGCCTATTTCAACACACGAGTCTTTGTTTTGTGCATTAGAATCCTTTGGGGCAATGATTTTTGAATACCTTTGTATGTGTAACCTTTTTGTTGATTTCACAAACAATTTGTTAGTCGGCTGTTTTAATTCTCTTTTGTGCAGCTGAATAGAAAAATATTGTATACCTTTTTGTGCTAAAATTGACTGTCCTGAAGTATCAACTGTTGCATAAACTAAAACCACAAAGCTTATGTGTTTACGGTGCAATATGCCATGTAAAACATGTAATTCTATTGACCTTCACAGAAATTTGATATTTAAAGATTCAAAAGGTTATTGCCCATCCTACTCCAGCATTTCCAGCCCATTGTGCTTATAATATTTTTCTTTTGCACTTTGAAATTGATTCCCTTGCCCAACTGAAAATACAAATGATGAGGCATTGTTGTCATATAGTCTCCTATTTGCAGAGTGAAACAGCATGGAAACAGGTCCTTTGGGCCAACTCACCCATGCTTACAAGGCTGTCTTCTTGAGCTAGTCCTATTTGCCTGCGTTTGACCCTTATGCCTCTAAAAGTTCTCTATCCGTGAACCTGTCCAACTGTTTTAAATGTTGCTTTTGTATCAGCCTCAACTACCTCCTCTATCAACATTCACCTACCATCATTTAGTCTTCCCTTTAAATCTTTCCCTCTCACCTTAAACCTATGCTCTCCAGTATTAGATTCCTCTACCCTTGGATAAAGTCAGTGACCATTCATCATGATTTCATACACCTCTAAGTTCACCCTTCGGTCTCCTTTGCTCAAGGAAAAACTGTACCAGTCTACCCTGTCTCTCTTTATAACTCAAACCCTCTAGTCCAACACCATTCTTGTAAATCTTTTCTGCATCCTCTCTTGTACTCAGTATCTCACCAACATCTTGTACAGCTGTAACGTGATGTCCCAATTCATGTACTCAAGGCTCCTGCCAAAGAAAACAAGTGCACCAGATGCCGCCTTCATGACCTTGTCTACTTGTGTTATCATTTTCAGAGAATTGTGTACTTACATCTCTCAGTCTGTAGAACAAGCAACTGCAGATGTTGGGTTCACACACGAAAGGGCACAAAGTGCTGGAGTAACTCAGCAGGTCAGGTAGCATCACTGTAGCAGATGGATAGGTGACATTTCCAGTTGAGATCCTTCTTCAGACTGTTTGAAGAAGGATCATGACCCAAAACGTCACCTATCCATGTTAGATGCTGTTTGATCTGCTGAGTTACCACAAACTTTGTACTGTTTTTATTTCTTTCAATCTCTGTTCTACCACTCCCCCCAGGATATTGTCGTTTAATGTGTATATCCTTCCCAGGTTTAACTTACCAAAATGCATCACATACTGATCTGAGTTGAATTCTGACTTCCATTCCTTTGACTCTGGATCCAGTTGTAGCCTTAGACAATGATTTTCACCATCCACCACAACACTCATTTTGGAGTTATCAGCAAACTTGCTAATGATGCCACCGACATTCTCATTCAATTTTACATATATGACAAACAATTGGGTTCTCAGCACCGATCCTTGTTGCACACTCCTGGTCTCAGACGTCGAATCTGGGGGGGAAAATAATTCTCCAGTACAATCCTCTGACTCCTTCCACCAAGCCAATTTTGCATTTTAATGGCAAGCTCATCCTGAGATCCCATGTGTTCTCACCTTCCAGTCTGCCATGTGGGGTCTTGTCTAAAGCTTTGTTAAAGTTCATATAGACAGCCACTGTCCTACCTTCACCGATTCTGTTTCACCTTTTCAAAAAAACTTGAGTAAATTCAGAAGACGTGACTTCCCACTCAAAGTCACGCTGTACCTGCATGCTTACTTTCATAGACTGATGTACAAGGACCCCCAGATCCCGTTGTACTTCCCCTTTTCCCAACTAGACACCATTTAGATAGTAATCTGCCTTCCTGTTTTTGCTACCAAAGTGGATAACCTCACATTTATCCGCATTAAACTTCATCTGCCATGCATCTGCCCACTCCCCCAACCTGTCCAAGTCACCCTGCATTCTCATAGCATCCTCCTCACAGTTCACACTGCCACCCAGCTTTGTGTCATCTGCAAATTTGCTAATGTTACTTCGAATCCATTCATCCAAATCATTGATGTATATTGTAAATAGCTGCGGTCCCAGCACCGAGCCTTGCGGTACCCCACTAGTCACTGCCTGCCATTCTGAAAGGGACCCGTTAATCCCTACTCTTTGTTTCCTGTCAGCCAACCACTTTTCTATCCATGTCAGCACTCTACCCCCAATACCATGTATCATAATTTTGCCCACTAATCTCCTATGTGGGACCTTATCAAATGTTTTCTGAAAGTCCAGGTACACCACATCCATTGGCTCTCCCTTGTCCATTTTCCTAGTTACATCTTCAAAAAATTCCAGAAGATTAGTCAAGCATTATTTCCCCTTCGTATGCTGACTCCCCGTGCTGACTCGGGACCGATCCTGTTCCTGCTATCCAAATGTGCGGCTATCTCATCTTTTATAATTGACTCCAGCATCTTCCCCACCAGCGATGTCATGCTAACTGGTCAATAATTCCCCGTTTTCTCTCTTCTGCCTTTCTTAAAAAGTGGGATAACATTAGCTACCCTCCAATCCACAGGAACTGATCATGAGTCTATAGAACATTGGAAAATTATCACCCATGCATGCAAGATTTCTAGAGCCACTTCCTTACGTACCCTGGGATGCAGATCATCAGGCACTGCGGATTTATCAGCCTTCCAAATGCAGGTAGATTTTGTCGCTCGGAATCCCCTTTAGTAACATACTGATCGCCAATGGAGGGCTCACCTGAGTGTAGTTCCTGGCTTGATCTTGCAGATCTTCTTCAATAAAGAAGCAACATTAAAGATGCAACCCTCCAATCTTTCAGTACCTTGCCCCTGGGTAAGAAAGATGTAGAAATCTCTGCCCGGACTCCCAACAATTTCTTCCCTTGCTTCCCACGCCATCCTAGGATACAATTGGTTAGGTCCTCGTGATCTATCCATGTTTATGTGCACCAAGACCACCAACATATCCTCTTTTGTCCTATCAATATGTTTCAGGACATCACTGCTCACTTTTCTGAGTTTCCTAGCATCCATAATCCTCTCCACGGTGAATACAGATGAAAAGTATTCATTTAAGACCTCGTCCATCTCCCGTGATTCCACACATAGCTGACCACTACCTTGAAAGAGCCTATTCTCTTTCTTCTTACTCCATTGCTTTTTAATATTTATGGAATTTCTTAAAATTCTCCTTTACCTAATCTGCCAAGGATATCTCTTTTTTTGCCTTCCTGATTTTCTCCTTAAGTGTCCACAAGAGATTTGTTTGATCCCTGATGCCTCTATCCATGTCATATGCCTCCTTTTTTTCTAAATGCACCAGAGCCTCAATATCCTTATCTGCCAGGGCTCCCTATTCAAGCCAGCCTTGCCCTCCATTCTCACAAGAATCTGTTGACCCTGAACTCTCCCACTATTATAATCCTCGATGTCCCTTATCAGCTAACAACCAATCCCAATCAACCATTGCAAGTTTCTGTCTATTGCTATCAAAATTGGCTTTACCACAATTCAGGACATTTACATAGAGATCAGTTCTATCTTTTTGCAAAACCTTTTTTATAGTTAACTGATTGAATTATGGTCACTGACCCAAGTGTTCCCCCATTTAGGCCACTTGGCCAGCTTTGTTTCTCAAGAGGAAGTCGAGTGTTGCCTGCTCTCTCTTCGGGTCATCTACATATGCTTGAGAAGACTTTCCAGAACACACTTAAATTCTGTCCCATCTAATCCCTTCGCACTATGTCTATCCCAGTCAAAATCAGGGTAGTTCACATTAACTACTATTAAAACCCTATTATTCCTCCAGCTCTCTGTGACTTCCCTACATATTTCATATTTCCATCTCTACTTCACACTGATTTATAGTATAATCCCATAAAAGTAATTAATGTCTTTTTACTCCTAAATGTCACCCTTGTACTCTCACTGGACACTCCCCCAGGAATATCCTCTCTGAATTTCGCCTCATTGTTCTCCCTAATCGTTCTTTCTCGTTGTCCGTGTCCATCTGAATCACGCATGTTGCTTCTACACTCAGAACATTGAGTTTCCAGTCCTGCCCATCTCTCAACCATATTTTTGTAATCGGTATAATATCACAATCCCGAGTGCATATCCATTCTCTGAGCTCCTCTGCCTTAACTGTCGGGTATGATTTGATGTTCATCCAGGTATACGTCAGGACAGTCAACGTTATGTGTTAAATAAATTTGTTGTGCAGTATGTAGATAAACACATTTTGTGGTTTTGAACCTGCAATGGAAACTCTACCCCATGGAAGTAGTTTCCTTGCGATGTTATTCAATCTCCATAAGCACAGATTTTCTCCCGTTTCTAATATTTCTATTTGACTGGCTACATTCATCCCTTTAAATCTTGTGTATGTTTTCTTTCTAAACAGATCTGGTCAGATATCATAAACTAATACAAACCCTCAAGACCATTCACCACTACTCTATAAGTGTTTAATTTTTATATTCATTTTTCATTCTCCCTGAGCCTCGAATATTAGAGTAATCCCATGCTAATGTATGTTGTTGATTATGTTAACACTAGTTCCTGCAAATTCTGGAAGAATAGTATTCGGTGCTTAGATCAGACGGAATATCTGAATATCAACTGATTTTTTAAAAACAGGTTTGACCAAAAATAAAGTTGAACGGTTAATGTAGCAGCAGTTGATCCTATGGTCTTAAATTACTTTGTTGCAGTGCATTAACAAAGCCTATGAAAGTGCAGCCAGTCCAGCTTGAATTGCCATTACCTGCACATGCATAGAAAGCCAGGCATAATCAGTAGAAAGCAGAGCAGGCAGCACAGACTGTGCGTTTCTGACTAACCTTAATGGAATAACCTTGCAGTCCAGAGGGAAAAGCTGAGCTCTCAGTGGTTAGCAAGTAACATATTCTGCAGCCATGACAAATATAAAGGAACATGTCTGACTCTTTTTGGACTCTGCTCTCCAATTTTTCTATGCCGGACACAAGCATGCTTCGACGTTCTAAAAGGTACTGTCTTTTATTCTCCATTCTGCTGTAATTCTGTCAAAGCTGCATTCCTGTGTTACAGAAATAATGTAACTACGATCATCGTGTGCCTGCATCCCAAAAAATTGTGCAAGTCTTCTTACTGAAAAGATTTGAGCTATATGTGATAAAGGGAACTTTCCTTTTAAATAATGCTCTGGTATTGTTTTGTAGAAAATCCATTGTGAACAAAGCAAACGCAATCTGATGATATTTTTATAGTGAGTGATTTTCAGCTAAAGGAAATTACACGCATGAAATATGTAAGCTTTATTATACCAATCGACGGGGCAATGCAGTGTTCAGTAGCTTGTGTTTTTGTAGAATGCTGGGCACCATGCCAGACTAGTATCGGTGAATTATGAAAGAAAATGAAAGGTTGACCTTTTAAAACTAGGCAGAAAGATACATCATGCAGCATTTGTTGTATTTAAATATTGTGAAGTGGCCCCACTTGTCAATATCCCCATGCCGCAGTTAATATTGACTGGTCCCATTTTATAAAACAAAAAGACTTTAGCCTCACTTTAGTGACTGTGTTGTATCTCCATTTTATCTTGCCTTTGATTTCCTATAAAAATACTGATTTCTTTGCTGGACAGAAAATGTACAGTAACTAAAAACTTTCAATGCTTCAATTATTTTGACACATTGACACCTATCCTGTGTTTGTAAATCTTGATTTTTCACTTCACTTTCAATTTGATCTGAATTGTTTTCAGACTCGTCTTTAATTTACCAAATGCAAAAATAGTTTTTGTTAAAAATAAACATCTAACCTATTTGTTTATATGTTATATGTAAGGGATGAAATACGACAGCTCTGATCAAATTATTTTCTCTGTTTTCATTTTAAATAATGATTAATTTCATTTCTTAATGACACTTTTCCAATTTTCAATGATAGACCTGATCACTGGCTGTCATTCCACTTTTCTGCCTCTTCCTTTTAAGTCTGCTGTACAAAAATCTATCTTAGCTTTGACATTTGTGGATCACACCAACAGTTCTTTTACTGGGAAAATTCCAAAGAAAAAATCCCTTCTCAATGTGGTCCTGTTCTGAAAATATGCACCCAAATTCCAGATTCTGCCAACAGGGTAAATAAATGCCCTCACCACATTGACCCTGATACATATCCCATCAGATTCTTGTAAGGTTCAATAATTTTCTTCCTACATATATCCAGGGCAGTTGACCAGCTACTCTGGCTTTCCTAAGATGATCTATTTTATTTCTGGAATAAACTGGTCGAATAACAACTTATTCATCCACCAGGAGTTGAACTTGGTCTCATGGTCAGTCCTAAAGCTGTATAAACTATAATCAGGTTTGGAAGCTACCTAACCTCTGCCCAAGTTCAGAACTACCATTCCATATCTCAAAATACAGTGGACTCGGGGGTTGCAAGTTCTTCCCCATATTGAATAGTTTGCAGCCGGTATTATGAATCCACTGGAAGGATAAGCAAACCAATGCCAATTTCTCTTTCCAGGTCAACATTCTCAGAATTGAGACCGTAATCATTTACACAGCTCCATTAGGCATGCCTCACACCTACTCCCGAAACAGACACAATTCTGAGATCTGTTACATGACAGAGGAAAAGATCTAAAGATGTTCACAAGGCCTCCTTGGAAAAATGCAGCATCCCCACTGAATCCTCCCTGGTCTATGACAATTCAAAGTGGAGAATGACCACTGTGTTTGAGCACCAGGAACGCACAGAAATCCAGAGTCAATGACAGAAGGAACATTACTGCCCATGTGACCATATCATTAAATGCCCATCTCATTAGTTGTCAATTGTTCATCTGTGGAAGAATCTGCAGGTCTACATCAGTGACCTTGGGAGCACACAGAATTGGAATGGGGGGTTATTGGAAATTGCAGGTTATCCATAATTCTGATTGTGGCCTAATACGATGATGTAAGGCATCAGGAAGCGAGAAAAAAATGTCATCCTAAACTGGGATTGAAATTGTGGCTTTTAAGTGCTGATTAATGAAGAAGGTAATATACTTTCAATCCAATTTAGAAATGTTCCCTGAACCTTGCAATACCTCACTGTCTTGCATGTATCAATAATTTTCAGTAGATTTTTTTAACTGGGCGAGTCAAAAGATGGACTGAGGTCTCAAGAGTTTCTTGTGATTAAAGACAATTCTGCATTGATGGTGAAAAAATGTATGTTATATAGAGCTGTCAAAGTTGAAATTTGAACAATCTACTGTCTCTCTTGGAGATAATGGAAAATTGAGCAGCAAGGTTAGTAGTGGTGCATTTCCAAAATTATGTAGTTTGTTGTTTGGAACTTGGCACTGGTGGCTACTTTTTCTTCCTCAAATCTGAACTCATTGCATTGTTCCAAAGCATTGCACAATGACTGAAATGAAAGTTTCTTTATGCCATGATGAATTTGGGTTTTGTAACCCAATGTTCTAGCATTGGGAAATTTAGAAAGTTAAAGAAAATGAACAGCATGGTGGTGTAAGGTAGCAAAATAGGCAATGATAGCCAGAGTCTGTCAGAAAGAGACAGAATGTACAACCACAAGTTTGCACTAATAGAGGAGGGCCAGGAGAAAGAGAGGGGGATGGGGGTTATGATATGAAATTGGAGAATTTAATGTTCATACCATTGGGTGTGAGCTACTCAAGTGTAATATGAGATGCTGAAACTCCATTTTGTGTGTGCCTCACTCTGGCAATGGAGGAGGCCAAGGACAGAAAGATTGATTTGGGAATGGAAAGGGGAATTAAAATAACAAATGGGAGCTCCAGAGTGCAAGTGTCCAGCAAGCTGCTCCCTTCATTTATACATAGTTTTGCCGATATTAAGGAGGCCATATCAGGAATATTAAATGCAGTAAATGAGTTTGGAATAGAGGGACACATAAACCTCTTTCTCACCTGGAAGGGCTGCTGGCATCACTGTATGGAAGTTAGAGAGAAGGTGAGGGGGGGGGGGGGGGGGGTCGGGCAGGTATTGTATCTCCTGAGGTTACAGGTGAAAGTACCTTGGGGAGGGGGTGGATTGGGTGGAAGGGATGAGTCAAGCAAGGACTTGTGAAAGGAGTGGCCTCCACAGAATATGGAAAGGGGTGGGGATTGCAGTGAATATGGTGGGAATGTCAGAGAATAATGTGTTGATTGTGGAGGCTGGTGGGATAAAAGATGAGAATCAGGTGAACTCTGTCCTTGTTCCAATTGGGGGGGGGGGTGACAGCAAAGCTATTGGACACAGAGGAGACACGGTGAAGTATCCATTCACAACAGCAAAGGGAAACCACACTGAAGAAAGAAGACATCTCAGATATCCAAGTCGAAAACCTCATCTTGGGTACAGATGTGGCAGAGATGGAGAGATTGCGAGTAAAGGACAGCATCTTTGTGAGAGGGTATCGTCGAGGTAGTTGTGGGAGTCAGTGGGCTTGTAGTAAACATCAATCTACTGTCTGTCCCCTGTGATGGAGCCAAAAAGATCAGGAGAAAGGTGTCTTATTGTCCACTGAATTGAAAGATGAGTTGTCTGCAGTACATTGGGGAACCACATTAAAAGAGTTGATAATGAACAAATAATTGCTAATATATTTAAAAAAAAAACATTTTTATAGCGTATGCATATTTATTTAATGTACAAAAACCTTCAGAGAAAGTGGTCCAGTTATGGCTTTCGAGAGGTTAAAGAAAAAGGTTAGGTCCAAGGAAAAGTGTTGTAATGTTACCAAAAAGAGTAGTGAACCAAAGGCTTGGTGAAATGCAAATATATTTTTTATCTGCCTTCATGCAGTAAGACACAGTAAACCCACTGGAAATAATGAAGAATAATAGGTCCAGAATGGGCATAAAACAGAACAAAATTAGCACCAGTAAATAATTAACCGGACTTGCAGCCGCTCTAGGACCTATTCGCTCTATAGGAGCTATGGCCTGCACCCACAATTTTGATGGAGCCAATTGTAGAGATGATGGTTATTAAATTCTAAAATGTTGTACATTATGTAACAGATTGAAAAGTATCAAAAGTTACCCTACTACTTAAGGAAAGGGAGAAAGAGGATACGCTTACCAGTTTGCCAGACATCAGTAGTAGGGAAAATGTGAGAATGTTATTAAGGAAGAGCATCTGGAAAATAATAATAAGACTGGGCAGAGTCAGCACAGATGTATTAAGGGATGTTTGACTAATTTATTGGAGCTCTTAGAGGTTGTAGCTAGCAGAATGGACAAGGGAGAAACTAATAAATATGGTATATTTGGATTCTCAGATGTCATTTGAAAAATACAATGCAAGAAATAATAAACAAAATTGTATTCGGGATGGGGTAATAAACTGGCATAAGTTCAGGATTGGTTAAAGGATAGAAAAGACTAGGTGGATCATTTTTCTTTTCGGTGATTGTGACAAATGGCCAATATTGATGTCTGGCTAACTGTTCTATGGTTCAGCGCTATTCACACTCAGTGATCTGGATGAGAAAGAAAGGATTTGGGATTTAAAGAAAATCTATGCACAGGCAAGAATGTGCTAGAATGATGGAGCGGACAAGAGGAGGCAATGACCTTGGCCATCCACCGTAAAAAAAGAAAAACAGATTAAACAAAAAATTGTGAAAAATTTATAGATGGTCCATGTACACAATTTACTGTAATGCAAGCATTAAGCTAAAGCACGCATTTAGAACGGCCGACTATGAAGATCTCCAAAGCAAGAGCATTTGAGTACAAGAGAAAATACATCATATGGAAATTGCAGAGCATCCTGATGAGACACCACCTGGTCATCTGGTAGTATTCAGATCTGACTTCCTACCAAAGTGATGAAGGAATCTGAGCAGAGGTTCACCAAATGGGTTCTTTGGATTGTTGTTTGTCATATGAGGAAAGTGACTAGACAGCACTTATAAACTGCTGAGTTTGGAAGAATGAGAGGGGATCTCAGGAAAAGTACAGTATTCTTACTGGGTTTAACAAGACTGATGTGGTAATGATGTTTACGCTAGGTGTAATACAGGGAATAAGAAGTCAGCATTTAAGACTGATATAAGAAGAAACATCTTTATCTAGCGAATACAGGCCCGTACAAAGCTTTTCAAAAAGGGGGGTGGCATGACAGGATTCCAAAAAATTTATGCGAAATAATGTACACGCAGCGCACATCACAAGCGGGAAGCCTCTTACGTCCGGGTTCTGGTGCATTCTGAGACTTATTTTGGAGTTTCTTGCACCAAATTTATGACCAATATTTTAGCCATAATTTTGGTTGAGTTGAGAGTAATGAGTGGGTGGAATGGGATGATTGGGGTCATTGTTGTATACATTTAAAAAAAAATTAAGAATTGTTGTCCTTGTTTTAATAATCAAGTTGTACTGTTGTAAAATGCTATGTAAAATGTTGTAAAGGAGCCTGCAAAAACTGCAAATAAAATACTGTAAGTTTTTGCAGTAAAGAAAACCTTTTCTTAGAAAATGTTTTGTGTGTTGATTTGATTGCCTGTTACTGTTAGACTGTGTTAGTGTGTGCAGTGCACCTTTAATGGTCCTCCTGACCTAACAACTTCACATCGCATCAACTTCAACAGGTAATAGTTCAATTTTCCAAGAATGTAACTGTGCAAACCTACTCACCACTTTGTCCAAGTCATGGGCAAAGTCATAGTGAATGTGTATTAAGGCGAGTGCAGACAGCCTGTCATTGCTCATGGAAGTCCTGGCATAGTGATGCAGGCAACGGACACTTGTGGCGCACCTGCATATATTGCCATTTAGCCATAAATCATGTTTTCCAGTTCCATTTTCCAAGAATGTAACTGCGCAAACCTAGTCACGACTTTGTCCAAGTTTTGGGCAAAGTCATAGTGAATGTGGATTAAGGCAATTGCAGACAGCCTGTCATTGCTCATGGAAGTCCTGGTCTTTCCTTCTTTGAGGATGTGAAAACGTGTTTGTCCTCGTTGGCTGGATCAAAGTAAGATGCCGAGCGAGATCGCGCCCACTGCAAGCATGCCGTCTCTCTGCCGCTCAAGCTCATGTCCAAGGGTCCCGGCTACCTCCGCAGTCAAATGGAGGGGAACAGGCGGGGTCGGCAGAGCGCTGTAGAGAGACTGGCTGCCGACAAGGCCAAGCACTTGAAGAGCCAGACGGTGAGGGGGTGCAAAGTGGAGCCCAGTGGTTTGGGCAGCTCTGCCTCCGAGGAAGGCTGTGACAGCGGGGCCAGCAACAACATGAAGACTTACCTGGCCTCCGGCAACCCCCAGCAGAGCGGGCAGCTGGGGCTCCTGCCTGACATTGTGCGTCGCTCCAGCTTCAAGAGGCAGCTCAGGCCTGACTT
Organism: Okamejei kenojei; assembly: GCA_035221665.1. Lineage (NCBI taxonomy): Eukaryota > Metazoa > Chordata > Chondrichthyes > Rajiformes > Rajidae > Okamejei > Okamejei kenojei. Next base: position 51,465,543 of record CM069140.1, on the reverse strand, counting down.
GCTGGTCGTGCACCGGCAGAAGTGCGAATTTGTGCGAGGAGCGGCGACCACCAGCAGCACCCACAGTTTCATGAGCACTGGCAGCCTGGTCCGTCGGCTGCTGCCGGCTCTAGCGGCCGGGGCGACAAACAGCAGGGGCTGGCAACAGGAGCAGCAACGTCGGAAGGGGGAGAATTAGCAGAGGGTACAGAGGCTGCAGCACCCCAGGGTGCACAAGTAACCACACCAGCACCACTCCAGGGTTCACAAGTAACCACACGAGCAGCACTCCAGGGAGAAACAGCAGCCTTGCCAGCAACACCCCAGGGTGCACAAGTAACTACACCAGCAACACCCATGGGTGCACAAGTAACTACACCAGCAGCATCCCAGGGTGCACAAGTAACCACGAGAAGCAGCAGCAGCAGGTCTCCCTTAATAGCCGCTCAAGCGGCAGGTTGGTGAAGGCGGATTATGGCGCTCACACTCCGACCTCAGCTGCCGCTTCTATCGAGCCTGCTTGGGCTTGGACAGTTTCTTCGAGCACTGCGGACTCGAGCCTGAGGTGATCGAGAACTTGGCCAGGGAGAAGTTTGCCGCCGACGCCGCCTTCGAAAGCCTTGCCCTCAAGTTTCGCAGCGTGAAAGGCCATTTCCACTTGGGTGACATTTTTGGCGACAGCCTGAAAAAAGGTTGTCGAGTCGTGGTCGGGTCGTGACGCATGTAATGACGCCCGGTAACTCCCTGTAACCTCTGGATTTTGGAATGTTCCCTGTCATACGCTGATGTATGATGCTCTGCGGGTGACGACCAGTTAGGGTTGGAGTTACGGACCACAGATGGGCTGTAAAATATTCTTCCTTCAATGCATGAATTTTAAACATTAATATATTAAAATGAATACAATAAAATCAATTGTGCAAATGAAAAGATGTCTGCCCAGTTTTATTTACAGATGTATTGGTCCGCTTACAGATCCAATCACCATCTGTAATTTTTCACAGGCATGGATTCAGTGAGTCTAGACTAAACTCCCCTTTCCCCTCCACCCCCCACTTCCCTCCTCCCGCCCCAATCCCTCCTTCTCCACTCCCCACCCCTTCCCTTCCCCCCGCTCCACTCTTCTCCCCCTTCTCCACTCCCCAGGGCTCTCACTTAACTTTTTTTCCCCTGTTGCCAGCCAGGCAACCTAGGCAGCTTTTAGGTTGTCAAATTACAGTTTAGGTGGTTATTTAACATAGCTTGCATGACGTGTGCAATAATGTGCTCGGACGAAGTGTGTGGTTACCAGTCGGAATTATGCTCAATGAAGCATTCACATATTATTTCTGCTACAAATAGTCACAAACTAAACATATTCACCAATCAAGACATGATATATACCACAATGACATGCAGCAAAATTATAATACAGTACTTCAACTCTTTTTACACGTTGCAATGAATGCAATTTCTATTATTTCTTTCCACTTCCAAACAAAAATGTGGTTCGATTATTCAGCATATGATCAACCTGTGTCAATAAATGCTGGACCATGGTAACATATATGCTTAACCATGCACACTACAGATTGATGCAGGGATGTTTTCTGTGAAGAACCAAAAATTATCATGACATCATGACATGGCCATAGCATGGGTTGTTATTGCTATTGGTACAGATACACTCTCGCTTTCCACATAATTTATCCACAACAAAAATATACCGGTTGCAAGAAAATTTCTAAAGGCATTTTATGATAATAGCTATACCGACTATACCCATCTGATATTACATTAACTGACAAGAGATAGCCAAAGGGCATCAAATGCAGCAAATGTTCTTTTGGCAATATGTTTAAAGTTGTCAAAACGCCACATTACGAGACATTCAGATTAGATGAATGTGTTGTGAACAGCAATGAAGATACCCAGTTTGTACGCACCAATTAAAAAAAATATATATCTTGATAAACGCCGTTTCCATCATTCCCACTTCAGAATTAATGTTAAAATTACAACTGAAATATCTCCTGACCAAATTTGTGATGTATATGTCCGACTGTAGAAGTAAAACCTGGATAAATCCAACGTATGGTTATGAATGTTGCTCAATAAATAACTACAGTATTGATACTCCATATTAAGAGCATTGATTTGCCGTTAAAATAAATTCTGTAATAACGTGCCAACAGTGGCAGTGACAATTGAACACTGCGGATGGATAGGAAGGGGGTCAGTACAGGATGAATTGGGGGATGAGTGTAGGATGGATGTGGAGGTTGCAGGAGAATCAATGTGAGGTGGATAGGGAGATCAGTGCAGGATGAATAGATGGGGAGGGGAGCACAGGGGATGTCAGTGAGGACTGAATAGAGGGGGGAATGGGGATCAGTGTGGGGTGGAGAGGACGAGTCCCAGTATAAGGGGGGTTGGGGGGGGGAGGGTACAAGAGAGGGAGAGGGGAAGGGGCAGAGGAGGTGGTGAGGAAGGAAGGTCAGCACTCTTCGGACAACACCGGCATCATCGCCCCGCAGCCTTGGCTGTCCCTGTCCATTGCCAAAGACGGAGGCTGTTGGGAACTTCTCGCCACCGTCTCCCCTGCTCCGTCAGCCAACAGGAAGTTGCGGGGCCGAGCAGTGCAGGTGCTTCAGACGGCAGAAGGGGGCCTCCCCCTTCTTTCCTTGCTCCGTCCCTCCTCCCAGCCTCGGCATGCAGGAGGGGTTGTTTTGAAAGCAGTTGGCGGAGTGGCAAGCAGCGGCCGCTATGAGGGCTGGCACGGTGCATGAGGAGGTGGCGCCACTGCTGCTGCTGTGCGGGGCCCGCCATTCATTCCGACCCTCCGTCACCCTGCATTACAGCCATCGCCGCCGCCGTCCAGAAACGATGGGTGGGGGGGGTGTGTGAGGGCCCGGTGGGGGTGCGAGAGCCCGTGGTGTGGGATCGGAAAGGCGAGGGTGGGGGGTGAGGGACCGGCGGGGGGGGGGGGGGGGGGTGGGGGTGGGGGTGGTGTGGACCCGGCCTGAGCAGCGCCAGGTGTCCCTGCCCGGACTGGGTTCAGATTCAGTCCTTTGCAACGCAACGCAATATTTCACGGTCCCACTCACCCAAACTAGGCCCGGAGCATCGAGGCGATTAATTGAAAATGGCGGTGATCTGATCCCGCCCACTGCGCACGCGCGGAGAGACGGCATCATTTTGCGTCGCTTCTGCGTCTTTGGTTCGCAAATATTTTTTTTTAAGTTTTCCTCCGTATTTTGTTTCCTTTGGGAAAAAAAGGGTGGTGCGGTCGCACCCAACGCATCCCCCTTTTGGACGGTCATGGAATAGTAATTCTTTAGATCTTTTTTATCCAAGAGGCTTGCAGGCTTAAGGTTTGAATATATTGAAGACAGCGTAGAGTTTTTGGATTGAGTGATCTAGATTTTGTGCCGAAAAGTGTTGATGAGTTGAAAGATCAGATATATTTCATTGAATGGTGGAGCAGACAAGAGTGGGTCAATAACCTTGCGTTCTTGTTTACTCAAATTAAAAGTGTGGATTGACACTTTAAGACTTTGGAAGTCTTGATTCTAAATCAGATTGCATTGGATATAAGCATGAAGTGATAAAATAGCCTCATAGTTCTATTCCTTCACATTTTGATGTTTTTTTCATGCTCTCCAATTTCTAACTTAATTAAAACCGTGTTTATTCTTTGATAGATAATGGGATTATCTGGAAGCCCTTTGTTCTTTCTTGCAAAAACTAGTCTGCTAATTTTGTACATTTTTCCTTTACAGGGTTTTGTCTAAAGATTCTGCCATGTGACTTGTATATTAACCACAAACCTTTTTATCAGCACCAAATACTTATTTGTAAAATGCAGGTTCCTTTTGGCAAAAGTATAAGGGGATGATCAGTATTGGCTTTCTCCCAAAGATCCCCTCTGTCATAAAAGCCAATATTCAGCTATTTTGCTTCACTGCGTTATATATAAAATGGCGAAGAACACATGTTATAGAAAAGGCAGAAGAACCAGACATCTTGGCTGCAATGCTGTAGATTTAAATCCTTAATTAAATATACTTTTGGCTAATCTGTTATTGCTCAGGCACGGTACTGGTATCTACCTAGCAATGCTCTTTGTCCACAAATAGCAGATCAAATTTCTTGCACTAGCGGAAGTTGAGATGTTCAATCATGAATATCCAGTGTTTTATTCCACATAACTCCTCCAAGTAAAGTAGCCTTACTCTGCAAGCACTGAGTCGGACAATATTAAATAATGTGTGATGTGACAAGTAACATTAACCCATGTCATCTCTAGTGAAAGAATTTAACCACCTGACCTTGACATTCAATGGTATTATCATTGATAGGTATTCTTAGTTGGGTGAAAGGAGTTACCACAGGCAATAAAATTAACTGCACTTACCTCGTTAATATTGTGCTTTTAAGAGGTGATCAGAAATTGGCTGTCCAACATCCTGATTTGTCTTCTAATGTCCCTTAATCTTTTCTACCACACAAGGCACAAATCAGTTCATGGGATATAACAGAACACTAGACACTCAATATCCAGGGCAAAGTAGCTGTCAATTAATTCCATTCAACACCGTATATACTCCCTCCATCATCTGTGCCACCTATAAAATGCACTGCAGTTGAGGCAACTTCAGTGCCACCTGCGCTGCTGAAAAGACATGGGTTGTAGACAAATTCTCCTGCAAATTCTACCTTCAAATTCTCCGCAATCATGAAGTATTATGCAGTTCTTTTGCTGGATTAAAATCTTGTCCTATCAATACTTTGAAAATATGTTCACCAGGAAGACAACAGAAGATGAAGAAGGCAGCTCATGCAACACCAAATTGTCAAGGATAATTTAAGGTTAACAATAAATCCTGGCTTACCATTACTCATGGCAAATGAATAGAATTTAAAAATCACTCTTCCATCCTAATATTTATTTACAATCTTTTCTCAAACACTGAACAATGGCCATTTATAACTTTTTTTTAAACAAGAAGCAGTGAATTGTGTTATATTTTGACATATTCCTTGTACTACTGAAAATGGGAAAGTTAGCACAATCCACAAAACTAATTGCGTAAGAAGGAACTGCAGATGCTGGCTTAAACCGAAGACAGCAACTATGTTACAGAGAAAGGTTGAACAAGTTAGGTCTTTATTCTTTGGAGCGTAGAAGGTTAAGGGGTGACTTGATTGAGGGCTTTAAAATGATGAACGGGATAGACAGAGTTGACGTGAATAAGTTTTTCCCATTGAGGGTAGGGAAGATTCAAACAAGAGGGCATGACATGAGAATTAAGGGACAGAAGTTTAGGGGTAACGTGAGGGGGAACTTCTTTACTCAGAGGGTGGTGGCTGTGTGGAATGAGCTTCCAGCAGAAGTGGTGGAGGCAAGATCGATTTTAACATTTAAAAGTAAAGTGGATAGGTATATGGACGTGAAGGGAATGGAGGGGAATGGTCTGAGTGCAGGTAGATGGGACTAGGGGAAAACAAATGGTCGGCACGGACTGGAAGGGCCGAGAGGGCCTGTTTCCGTGCTGTAATTGTTATATGGTCATATGGTTATAGACACAAAAAGCTGGAGTAACTCAGCATCTCAGGAGAGAAGGAGTGGGTGATGTTTTGGGTCGAGACCCTTTGAGTCTGAAGAAGGGTCTAGACCCGAAACGTCACCCATTCCTTCTCTCCAGTGATGCTGCCTGTCCCGTCGAGTTACTCCAGCTTTTTGTGTCTATCCGGAAAACTAATTGTCACCTTTGATTTACATTATATTTCTATAGATTGAACGTTTCCTGTTCAATAAGAAAACTGAGGCAGAGATGAGATACCGTTTGAAATAAAACATCTTCGAAATACTCTGCTATTCAAGCAGTAGCTGTGTTGAGCAATAGAGAGTTAATATTTCAATTGGATGTTCTTTCAATATTACCTGATTTCTGATCCTCCCATGCACTTGACAAAAATTAATATAGCAACATATTGATATAAATCAACCTAAAAAGTCTCTAAGGCCAAGTAGTCAAAATTCGAAATGAGAAAACTGTATCTCATCAGCTTATAGCGATAATCTCTCAAAATCAAACCGATATATCAAAATCCAACACTGTTATAGAGAAACATGTAGAAGTTTGTATTCCCATTCTCCCATTAGCCATAGGGAGAGGTTGGACTTGCATTGTTTTCTCTCAACTGCTGGAGTTTGCGGTTAGACCTGATAGATGTATGTAAAATATGAGAGGCATCAATAGGGTAGACAATGAGAAAAAATTTATTCAGGATAAAAAAGTCAAATATCAGAGGGCATAGTTTTAAGGTGAGTGGTGCAAAGCTTTTAGGAGATGTACGGGGTAGGTTTTTTACACAGAGGGTGATGAATGCCTGGAATGTACTGCTGTGGATGGTGGTTGAGGGTGATGTAATAGTGGTATTTAAGAAACTTGTGTATAGGTATATGGATATGCAGGGATGTGGATTATGTGCAGGCAGATACGATTTGGTCTTGGCATCATGTCCTATTCCTGTGTTGCACTGTTCTATGTTCTGTGATAAAAGTACTGATATGCTAGTTCCTGATAAAATATACCAGCTAATATTTTTGATTACAGCACAAAGGACAAAGGATACATTTAAGAAAAGCTCTCAAACCCTTTGTATAAAAAGTTCAAAAATACTAGTTTGCAGAGTTGTTCATAACCAGCTTTGAGCCCTCTTCTCCAAGCAATATCAAATACTTAATCTTGTTGGAATGTAATCTGATCTTTTTTTTGTTTACGTTCTGGTTTTTCTGAGAATTTACCAGAAGTAGATTCTTATACACCTGTGGAAATCCTACCGTTTTAGGGCGATAGTATCACCATCTCTATTGCTAATTAACCAGGTATTTTAAAGGATTCTATAGACTTTAGAGATACAGTGCGGAAACGGGCCTTTCGGCTCACCGAGTCCGCACTGATCATCAATCGGCCTGTACACTAAAGCTATCCTATACACTAGGGACCATTTTATAATGTTACTGAAGCCAATTAACCTACAAACCTGTACGTCTTCAGTGTATGGGAGGAAGCCAGAGAACACCCAAGCGGTCACAGGGAGAACGTACAAACTTTGTACTGGTTCTCATTGACTTCACTTTTAGTCTCTGTTGATTTGTTTGATATTTATTTTAGGGTACTAGTAATCATGCAAAGGATTGACACTGACGCACTTTGTATCCTTCCTTTAATCGAAAGGGACTAGAAATAGTGTGCATGATAGGAGCAACCTGATCAATATCCTTTTAAATGCTGTCTGACCTACCGAGCAATTCCAACACATTGTTTCTTGCATCAGGTTAATAATGGACATTAATTTATGTTCCGGAAACAGTGGAGCTTACTTAAGTACTGTGATTGTAAATTGAAAATCAGAATTTACATTTAACAACACTATTTTAATGACGGTTGGCATTTCAGTAGTTCGGCAAGTCTAGTAGGGTATATTGAAGTATACGATTTTGGTAGTTATTGTTTATAAAAGCAATGAATCGATCATAAAAGACAAATGTAGCAGGTGTAGTTCATGTTAATGTTCTGCAGTATTTGTTAAAATCACTTCTAGGATATACACAAATTACTGTTTTTTACAGGTTTTTATCCCCACACACAAATAATGAAATAAAGTTGATGGTGATCAAGTGACAATATCCCACTAAAATATTAAGAATTGAAGTTAATTATGGACAATGTCTCATAGGATTTAATTACAAAATGATAATTCCGAGATACATCACAGGAGAAATTATATTTTTGGCAACGTGATTCCATCTTCCAGAAGAGCAATATTAACATATGGTATCACGTCATTTATTTAATTATTTAGGGTATGAGTAATCATGAAAGGATTGCATCCAATGACGGTTCATTCTGACAATCATCTGTCTAAAATAATACCTCCTGACGTTTGATTCAGGAAACCCATGTGCCCTGTTCTCTTTTTGTATACCTTAACATTTTAAGGTTTTCGTTTTGTATTTTGTTGAAGTGTTGTGCATTACTCAATATACACTGCATTATGATTCTGAACATACATAATGTAGAAAATTGCTTTAGAATTGCTACTAGAATGTGCAAATATTAGAATATTATTATTCTTAACCGAGAGATGAGTATCATTTCTTTGTTCTTTAGTGTTTGCTGTTATGCCATCATGAATTGAGTTGAACTCATGAGGGCTCATTCAGATATCATTTTATAGTACTTTGAAAGGCCCTGCAATGCAAAGTCTAGACCCTTTGGAAAGTAATCCCTCAGAAAACTTCACAGAGATCATCTGTGGAGGTGACTCATGTTCACTATGCTTCAACATTCTATCAATAGGTCCTTTACAGTAACAATTTCCCTTGGAAACAAGTTCAAAGCATGTCACAGATTGTAAATTCCTGACTCTTTACTATGGTATCTGTTGGCTTTCTATTGATTTATACCAGTGATAATGTTACTTTAAAACAGATGATAAATTATTGCAGAAACCGTATCTGCTATTAAAAAGCAATGATGCAATTTATCAGGAAAGACCAATACCTTTTAAAATTGATTTAGATATCATTAAGTGATTTTCATTAAAATTCTGGTCTTTTTATAGTGTTAACCAACTCCAGCATTTCAGTGATGTCGGCCAATCCTAATTAAAGTAATCCCCACAGAAGAGCCATCCTCCGTATTTACCATCTTCTTTTCGTCCCCAGATTGTCTTAAGTGTTGAGCTTCCTTCCTGACAATTCCCTTGCTGCAGGAATTCTGGGAAAAAAAACACCTGTTGTTTATGTTTTGTATTTTCAATATCTCCATATAACCATATAACCATATAACAATTACAGCACGGAAACAGGCCCCCTCGGCACTTCCAGTCCGTGCCGACCATTTATTTTCCCCTAGTCCCATCTACCTGCACTCAGACCATACCCCTCCATTCCCTTCACGTCCATATACCTATCCACTTTACTCTTAAATGTTAAAATCGATCCTGCCTCCACCACTTCTGCTGGAAGCTTATTCCACACAGCCACCACCCTCTGAGTAAAGAAGTTCCCCCTCACGTTACCCCGAAACCTCTGTCCCTTAATTCTCATGTCATGCCCTCTTGTTTGAAATAGAATTCCCTACCCTCAATGGGAAAAAACGTATCCACGTCAACTCTGTCTATCCCTTTCATCATTTTAAAGACCTCAATCAAGTCCCCGCTTAACCTTCTGCACTCCAAAGAATAAAGACCTAACTTGTTCAACCTTTCTCTGTAACATAGTTGCTGGAACCCTGGCAACATTCTAGTAAAATCTCCTCTGTACTCTCTCTATTTTGTTGACATCCTTCCTATAACTAGGCGACCATAATTGTACACCATACTCCAGAATTGGTCTTACCAATGCCTTGTATAATTTTAACATTACTTCCCTACTCCTATATTCAATGCTCTGATTTATAAAGGCCAGCACACCAAAGGCTTTCTTTACCACCCTATCTACATGCGATTCCCTTCAGGGAACTATGCACCGTTATTCCTAGATCCCTCTGTTCCACAGCATTCCTCAATTCCCTACCATTTACCATGTACGTCCTATTTTGATTTGTCCTGCCAAGATGTAGCACTTCACACTTATCAGCATTAAACTCCATCTGCCATCTTACAGCCTACTTGTCCAAATGGCCCAAATCTCTCTGTAGACTTTGAAAATCTACTTCATTATCCACAACACCACCTATCTTAGTATCATCTGCATACTTACTTATCCAATTTTCCACCCCATCATCCAGATCATTGATGTACATGACAAACAACAGTGGACCCAACACAGATCCCTGAGGCACCCCACTGGTCACCGGCTTCCAACCTGACAAACAGCCATCCACCATTACTCTCTGATCTCCCATTCAGCCACTGTTGAATCCATCTTGCTACTCCGCCATTAACACCCAAAGATTGAACCTTCTTAACCAACCTTCCATGGGGAACCTTGTCAAAGGCCTTACTGAAATCCATATAGACAACATCCACTGCTTTACCCTCATCAATTTCCCTAGTTACCGCTTCAAAAAATTCAAGAAGGTTTGTCAAATATGACCTTCCAGGCACAAATCCATGTTGACTGTTCCTGATCAGAACCTGTTTATCCAGATGCTTATATATATTATCTCTAAGTATCCTTTCCATTAATTTGCCCACCACTGACGTCAAACTAATAGGTCTATAATTGCTAGGTTTATTCTTTGAACCCTTTTTAAACAATGGAACAACTTCTTTATTCTCCACTTCTTTATTGGCATGCTTAACATAGAATTCTTCTGTCATTTCTGTGTCTATGGAATGTGGATGCCTCATTGAAGCAGCATAGAAATGGCGGAGAAGCTTTTAAATTATGGCTTAATCTGTTTCTGGATTTATGGATTTCCCTCTTCTAATCTCACCATTTTGGCTTGAGCAATATGTTACAAGCTTATAAAATGCTATTTCCACTTTCTAAAGGTCGTTGTGATTTCCAAATTATAAAATTGTTGGATTTTAGGCTACCGAAGGCTGAATCATGCAAACACACAGCCTTTGCATGATTCATGTTTCCTAACAAGTTTTTTGCATGATCAAGTGCCTCATTCCTTTCCTAAAACATTTCAGTGATTCCTCTCTGAGGTATTTATTCATGCTTTTAGAAGCTATTACTGATTCTCATTTTATCATTGCTACTTTTTTATATGTCTGTACATGCAATGACATAAAGATATTCCAATAAACATGGTTGCTGTCTTTATTTGTGATCCATTGAGAGTGCAAATTGTCTTTACCTAATCATCTTAACAATTCATCTCTATCCTCCCTCATCAGAGCTACCATTATCTAATGAAAAGAGCTTTAACTTTTCTAAGGGTTCCCATTTGAACATAATGTTGAAATCTGACTTATCCAATGATATATTTTTGTATGGGATGAACATTGTCCCACACCCCTGCTCCACCCAACCTGCAGCCCGCGGAGGGTGGCCGTGGAAGTGGGGCTGTCCCAAGGGATGCGCATCTTCGGCCGCTTTCAACTTGGTGCTTGGGTTCAGATTGCCCAGTCACCTATGGCTTGTGTGGGAAAATGACCCCCACGCTCCCATCTCTCCCTTCTCTCTCTCCCCGAACTCTCTCTCCCTTCTCTGTCCCTCCCTTCTCTCTCCCTCACTTCTCTCTCCCTCCCTTCTCTCTCTCCTCCTCTCTCTTCCCCACCTCTCTTCCCTCCCTCTCTCTCCCTTCTCTCTCCCCCCTTCTCTCCCCCTTCTCTCTCTCTCCCGTTCTCTCCCCCTTCTCTCTCTCCTTCATCTTCACCGGCGGGAGCGTCCCACAGTCATTGACCGCGATGCACCGGTGAAACTCCCCCCCGGTGTGGGGGTCGGGGTCCGATGGCGGTGCTTCGCGGTCAATGACTGTGGGACGCTCCCGCCAGAGGAGAGAGAGAAGGAGAGAAGGGGGGGGGAGAGAGGAGGGGTAGAAAGGAGGAGAGAGAGAAGGGAGAAAGAGAGAGAAGGGGGAGATGGGAACGTGGGGGGTCATTTTCCCACACAAGCCATAGGTGACTGGGCAATCTGAACCCAAGCACTAAGTTGAAAGCGGCCGAAAGTGTACAGCCCCTACTCTCCCACAGCCACCCTCCGCGGGCTGGGGGTTGGGTGGAGCGGAGGTGTGGGACAATGTTCATCCCTTCACAGCGATGTGATGGACGCGGGTGTCTGGACCGATCGCTGACAAGTCCTGCCCCCCGGCAACGTCATGTCCGTTATTGGACTTTTCTATTGAGCGGCCATCGGTCCTTTGGCGTGTAGGCGATGCCGCCTTTCGGGTAGGTGGCGTTTCGACAGAGCGGCCATTCGGTAAGTTTGCTTTTAGGCGACGCAGCTTTCCAGTTCGTTGGCTTTTAGGCGTCCCGCCCTTTCGGTTAGTTTGCATTTAGGTGTCCCACCCTTTCGGTTAGTAGGCATTTCGCCGTAGTGCTCTTTTGGTTTATTGCCGTTTCGGCCTCATTTCCATTCAGTTCTTTGGCTTCGACTTCTTTGCTTTGGCCTCTCGTCCGTCGGCGCCGCGTCTGCACACAAAATTGGCACTGTGATGCAATCCAGTGGTCTCAACATAAAAAATGTATTCTACAATTTTCCTTCCTGAGAAGGTGGATGCACTGATCCATAGTATTTAAAGTGTTAGATCGCTATTATCTTTTACGTCGATTGAAAAATCCATGTCAACAGTACCCTTTGGTCTAAGAAGGCCTCAGGTGAACTCAGATTCAGTACAATTATCCCTAAAACAGCTAGAATATGCTGTTGAACTACCAGCTAGTTACAGATGCAGATCAGCTTGTTGCTGATTTCTGTAGATGTGCATTGCATCTGGACATCAGGACATCAGATATCCCACTTCTGTCACTGGACATGTTTAAGGTGGAACTGCAGATGCTGGAAAATTGAAAGTAGACAAAAATGCTGGAGACATTTTTGTCTTCTGTCACTGGACATGATGCTGAGAGCAGGTAGAGCACAGGTGTGCTAAGTTGAAGGGTTTGAATACTATCAGTGGCTGAAATATGGTGTGGCATCTGTTCATTTGAATGGCCTTGTTGATCTTGATTGAAAAAGGATTTGCTTGTTCTTTATTTGTTAAATCCCTCCAGTTTAATTCTAAAAGGGCCATCAGGAAGATATCAGCTAGAAGGGGAGGGAAGGAGATGAAAGATCCACTGACTGATGTCTAGTTGCTGCTGTAATCTATAGCACTTGTGTACGACAGCCTAACTAGTGCCTAGTTCAAGTTCAATTGTGGCTGCAGGGCTGCAGAAAGTGAGTGTAGCTGCAGGAAAGGTTCAGATGGCAGACCAGATTTTGTTCCATTGTTGTCTTATTTCATGGAATTTCTGAAAATTTAAATTGAATAGTTTGAAGTCCTCGTTGTTTATATTTTCATTCATCTACAAATCGGCACAAGCCTATTCAGAATTAATGCATCACATACCCTGTCTTTGGTAAGCAAATCTGTTTATTTTTGTTTTATACTTGTGAAATTCAAATATTGATAAAATGGATGATCAGTTTATATGATTTCATTTTGAGAAAGCACAATGGAATTTGGCTAAGGTCTCCATATTTTCATCTGGTTTTGTTGACAGAACAGTGATTGCATGTTTAAGATGTTCTTATAGTCTCCCCTTTTGTCTGGATCCCCCCAAAATGAAAGGTCAGTCGGTTATACTGAAATCAGAAAATCATTTCATCGAGAGGCCTTATGTGCTATGGTTTTGAATCATTGGAATTCCATGCCCAAGACTGCTGTGAAAACTCAGTCATCGAGTAAAATAGGATGGATATATTAAGTGAGGGATAGACACAGAATGCTGGAGAAACTCAGTGGGTGAGGCAGCATCTATGGAGAGAAGGAATGGGTGACTTTTCAGGTCGAGACCCATCTTCAGATTGATGTCGGGGGGGGGGGGCGGGCGGGAAAAAGATAAAAAGTGGGCGTAGACAGTAGGACATAGGAAAACTGATAAGGGGAGGGGGGTAAAGGAGGGAGAAAGCAAGGGCTATCTGAAATTAGAGAAGTCAATGTTCATACCGCTGGGGTGTAAACTACCCAAGCGAAATATGAGGTGCTGTTCCTCCAATTTGCGCTGGGCCTCACTCTGACAATGGAGGATGCCCAGGACAGAAAGGGTCAGATTGGGAATGGGAGGGGGAGTTGAAGCAACTGGGAGATTGGGGATATTGGGTTTGGAAAGGGATGCACCACAGAGCCAAAAGATCAGCTATATTCTTATTGTATAGCAGAGTGTGGAATAGCCAACTCGCACTTCTGTTTCTTAAGTCTAACTCACGAAATGGCAATTGCAAAGCGATGACTAACATTTACCATCATTTCCAGTGGGAAAATGGCTGGAACGGTGGATCATTTTCCTGATCACCAAGCAAGCCACCTCCTGATTGCTCATTGATGAGTCTGGTCCCTCAGCATGCTGCTGGGAGGTGGAATCTTTACATTAGTGGATAGTCGTCAAGTCAAGAGATTTTATGTGTCGCAGATAGGACAATTAAATTCTTGCTTGCTGCAGCACAACAGAGTATTGTAAGCATAAATACAGAACAGTTCAGTGTGTCTATATAGCATTGACCATATATATATATATATATATATATATATATACACACACACATAAATAAACAGATAAAGTTCAATAGGCTGTTATAGTTCAGAGTTTGTTTGATGGTGAGTTTAATAGCCTGATGGCTGTGGGGAAGAAGGTGTTCTTGAACCTGGATGTACCAGATTTCAGGCTCCTGTACCTTCCACCTGATGGCAGTGGAGAGATGAGTGTGTGGCCAGGATGGTGTGGGTTCTTGATGATTTTGGCAGCCTTTTTGAGGCAGCGACTGTGATAGATCCCTTCGATGGTGGGAAGGTCAGAGCCGATAATGGGCTGGGCAGTGGTCACAACTTTCTGCATTCTTTTCCGCTCCTGGACGCTCAAGTTGCCGAACCAAGCCATGATGCAACCAGTCAGCATGCTCTCTACTGTGCACCTGTAGAAGTTCGAGAGAGTCCTCTTTGACATACCGACTCTCCGTAATCTTCTCAGGAAGTAGAGGCGCTGATGTGCTTTCCTTATAATTGCATCCGTGTGCTGGGACCAGGAAAGATCTTCGGAAATATGTACGCCCAGGAATTTGAAGTTCTTGATCCTTTCCACCATCGTCCCGTTGATATAAACGGGATTGTGGGTCCCTATCCTACCCCTTCCAAAGTCCACAATCAGTTCCTTGGTTTTCCTGGTGTTGAGTGCCAGGTTATTGTGCTGGCACCATTTGGTCAATCGGTCGATCTCACTTCTATACTCTGACTCGTCACCATCATCCCACAACAGTGGTGTCGTCGGCGAACTGATGATGGATTCGCACTATGTCCAGCTACACAGTCATGAGTATAGGGTGAGTACAGCAGGGGGCTGAGCATGCAGCCTTGAGGTGCTCCCGTGCTGATTGTTATCGAGGATGACACGTTTCCACCAATACGGACAGACTGTGGTCTGTGGATGAGGAAGTGGAGGATCCAATTGCAGAGGGATGCGCAGAGACCCATATCAGAGAGCTTGGTTAACAGCTTGGAGGGGATGATGGTGTTAAACGCTGAGCGGTAGTCAATGAATAACAGCCTGACATACGAGTTTCTGTTGTCCCTGATAGGCCCTGCTGTACAGTGATCCAGCTTTAAACCCCTGTCTCACTGTGCGAGTTGGCCCACGAGTGACCCCGAGTTTTCACTCGTGGTGATCACGTAGCGGGAACGTCGGAACTCGCACGAGCAACTTATCGACTCGTGGCGCTAACGGCAGGTACTCGCGAAACTTGTTAACTCGTGAAAAAAATCAAACATGTTTGATTTTTTCCACGAGTCAAATTAACTGTTCAAGTTAAAAATGGAAACATTTAAACTCGTTGTAATAACGTAGTGGCCCCGTGCGTTTATCTTAGTGTCTCGTGAGTCTACCGTGGGAACTTTAATAATCTGTTCTTTTGCTCGAGTAAAGACTGAACCAAAGATAGACACAAAATGCTGGAGTAACTCAGCGGACCAGGCAGCATCTCTGGAGAGAAGGAATAGAGTCGAGACCCTTCTTCAGACTTACCCGAAATGCCACCCATTCCTTCGCTCCAGAGATGCAGCCTGTCCGCCGAGTTACTCCAGCATTTTGTGTCTATCTTCGGCCTTTCTGCCACTTGTCCTTTATTACTGAGGCGCCTGCCCCGTGGCTTCACTCTGTCTCAATGAACGGCTTAAAGACCTGCCGAAGGGGCAAGTCTGGGGTGGTGGGTGGGATGTGTCCACGTGTGATGCTCCATCCACCCCCCCGGGCCGAGAGTGTGGGATTGGGAAGGAACTGCAGATGCTGGTTCACACCGGAGATAGACACACACAATGCTGGAGTAACTCGACTCTATTCCTTCTCTCCAGAGATGCTGCCTGGTCCGCTGAGTTGTGTGTGTGTGTCTCTCTCCCTCTCTGTCTATCTGTTTGTATCTGTGTGTGTGTCTGATGTCGGGTCCCGGTGGCCGCTCAAAGTCACCCGAGCTGCTTCATTCCTCTGAAGTGGTGGCCAGCTGCTGTCTGTGTGTATCTCTCTCTCTATGTGTGTGTGTGTGTGTGTGTCTCTCTCTCTCTCCCTCTCTGTCTATCTGTGTGTATCTGTGTGTGTGTCTGCTGTCGGGTCCCGGTGGCCGCTCAAAGTCACCCGAGCTGCTTCATTCCTCTGAAGTGGTGGCCAGCTGCTGTCTGTGTGTATCTCTCTCTCTGTGTGTGTGTGTGTGTGTGTGTGTGTGTGTGTGTGTGTGTGTGTGTGTCTCTCTCTCCCTCTCTGTCTATCTGTGTGTATCTGTGTGTGTGTGTGTGTGTGTGTGTGTATGTGTGTGTACTGTCGGGTCCCGGCGGCCGCTCAGTCACCCGAGCTGCTTCATTCCTCTGAAGTGGTGGCCAGCTGCTGTCTGTGTGTATCTCTCTCTCTCTCTGTGTGTGTGTGTCTCTCTCTCTCTCCCTCTCTGTCTATCTGTGTGTGTGTGTGTGTGTGTGTGTGTGTGTGTGTGTGTGTGTGTGTGTGTGTGTGTACTGTCGGGTCCCGGCGGCCGCTCAGTCACCCGAGCTGCTTCATTCCTCTGAAGTGGTGGCCAGCTGCTGTCTGTGTGTATCTCTCTCTCTATGTGTGTGTGTGTGTCTCTCTCTCTCCCTCTCTGTCTATCTGTGTGTATCTGTGTGTGTGTCTGCTGTCGGGTCCCGGTGGCCGCTCAAAGTCACCCGAGCTGCTTCATTCCTCTGAAGTGGTGGCCAGCTGCTGTCTGTGTGTATCTCTCTCTCTGTGTGTGTGTGTGTGTGTGCTGTCGGGTCCCGGCGGCCGCTCAAAATGTCAGTCACCCGGGCTGCTTCCTTTTTTAAAATTATTTAAAATAGAGATCCATTGCAAAAAAGCCACGAGTCTGTCACTCGGGGTACCTTGTGGGTCAACTCGCACAGTGAGACAGGGCCATTAGTGTTGAGATTTCTCGGTACTGCTGGCAGGTTGCATGGTGAGAGGCCTCCAGTTAGGTGAAACCCTATTCTTTCCCAGGATCTAACATCTTTATTAATGTCTCCTCTGCTTCTCCACCACTACTTCTTGTAATCTCAATTACATATTTTTCTGTGCAAGAGCTGCCTTACTCTCTCCTTATGTGCTATGGTTTTGAATGGTGTTTGGTGAGACTCTTGCAAAGCGTTGTGGAAGATTTTGCCACACTATGAGCACTGTATTAGCACCGGACACTGTGTATAAAGTTGCTCAGCAGATTTTGATACACGCATGGCTATTTAATTCTGGGAAGCTAACTTCAGCCTTATAATTAATTACATTGCACAGTGTACCAGATATTATTCATATTTTAAGACAAGGAGAATAGAATAAAACTCTTCGAATATACTGAATAAAAATGGTAGGCTTGGAAAAAGATACAAGAAAAATGGTTTCTTTGTGCTTCATGGTTTCTTGAACATTTGTTTTATTATGTTTCAGTTGCCGTACAAATAACCGGAAGAGCCTAATTGTGACTTCGAGCACCTCGCCAACGCTGCCGCGTCCGCATTCACCGCTGCCAGGGCACACAGGTAAACAGTAATCATTTAAAAACCTACTGGGACTTTGTTTTTGCAGTATCTACAGAGCAAGTATAAATGTAATTGTCTCCACCACCATCATTTTGTGACTGCAATGAATCCTGTCTATCAGCCTCGGGCTTCTTCAGGAGAACTTGCCAAATCCATGACCTCCGACACTACAAAGGGAAAGGGCAGAAAGAGCTTGAGTATACCAATACTCCAGCATATCTTCCTAACTTGGAAGTATATCACTATTCCTTCTTAGCCTTTGAGTCAATGTAGAATCAGCTCTCCAAAATGGTAAAAGAGGATCATATTAAATGACCATCATCAGTTTCTCAGGTCAGTTGGCTGCAAAAAGCAAATGCAAGCAATGTCCAGTTCTCCAGAATGCATAAATAAATTAGGTGCAGCATTCCACTTAGACCAAGATTGGGAATTTTGACCTAAATAGATCAGGCACATCACATCTTAGTGCATCCTACTGGATTTTGTCCAACTGTTACAGTCAGCTTTATGTCATCTTCAGGCTGTGATAGCTAAATATGCTGCAGCATTCCATCTGTGATGGATTTTTTTGGATACAGAAGAAATCTTTCCGAGATGCTTAGAATTGGCTGGACTTCTTTACTAACAGCCTGCAACAATTCTAATTAGTTGAGCTGATCACAATGAGCATTCTCCTCTTGATATTGTGCTTATGTTTCTTGGTGTTAGAACACAGCTGCTCATTTTTTTCCTATAGTAAATAAGCCAATTTCTGCTTTGTGTTAGTTGTAGAGAGTAATATGGCAAATATTATTTGCAATTGAACAATTGGAGAATCAAGAAAAAACTCTTCCAATTAACTGAGCACAGATAATAGCTGTTTTTAATCTTATGCATTAACTTAACAGTTAACCAACTGAGGCATTGCATTCATCTAGAACTGGGTCTCTAAATCATATCATGTTGAATATAAGATCCACCACTTGCATAATGATGCTTGCCCATACTATAATTCAGTCTTTATATCAGTGAAAGGCTCAAACATTCCTCCTTCACCTCTAAACTCATCGGAATGTTATTTTGGCCTTTCTCATCACCCATGTCTGTAAATTTCAGCTCATCCAAGCTGTCTTTTTAAAATGTATTTATTTTTGTGAGGGGATGTGTATGTCATTGGCTCAGTATCGCATTCCTATGGGCAGACAAGGATAGGATATAAATGCTGGTGTTGTCAATGACGCCCATATCCTTAAAAATGAACAAATGAAGAAATAGATAAATAAACTATTGTGTTACAGAACATAATCCTATGCTGGACACACTCGCAAGCACTTTGTGAAATGTAGCCACTTTAGGACTTCACTGTGTTATTGTAATATAGAGTTAAACAGCATAGAAACATGCACTTCGGCCCAATCTGTCCATGCCAACCAAGATGCTCCATCTATAATAGTCCCATCTGCCCGTGTTTGACCCATATCCATCTAACCCTATCATATCTGTGTACTTGTCCAAATTTATTTTAAATGTTGTTATAGTACCTGCCTCAAATATCCACTGGCAGCTTGTTCCATATACCCACCACCCTATGTGAAAAAGATGCCCCTCCAGTTACTATTAAATCTCTCCCGTCTCACCTTAAAATAATGTCCCTGGTTCTTGATTCCCCATCTCTGGGTAAAAGATTCTGTACTTTTACCCTGGATATTCCTCTCGTGATCTTATACACCTCTATAAGATCGCTCCTTATCTTCCTGTGCTCCAAGGAATAAAGTCATAGCCCACCTAATCTATCCCTGTAGTTCTGGTTCTCAAACTCAACAAAAGCAGTCAGTGATTCAATATAATCTCAATAGCTACAATGACTAAGCTGCTCCAAGTAAGAATTTCATTGTTCCATTGTTGGTCCACATGTCAATTAAACACTCTTCAGATTCAGATTCAGATTCCTTTATTGTCATTCAGACCTTTCGGTCTGAACGAAATTTGTTACCTTGCAGTCATAACATGTAATAAATTAAAACAAAACACACAATAAACACATAATTTAACATCCACCACAGTGAGTTCACCAAGCACCTCCTCACTGTGGTGGAAGGCAAAAGTCTTAAAGTCATTTTCCCTCTTGATTCTTAACTTGACGCTGTACTTAAATATTTTGAGTCTGACAAATGGTTCCATTGAATTACATGTTTACAGTGGACATGTACTGATGTGGGGGGGAGGAGGGCGGGAAGAAGGGTCTTCACGCCCCCGCTTCCCCCACCCCCACATCAGTCTGAAGAAGGGTCTCGACCCGAAACGTCACCTATTCCTTCGCTCCATTGATGCTGCCTCACTCGCGGAGATTCTCCAGCATCTTTGTCTACCTTTGAAAGTTCAAACACTGTTTCTGGGATAAACAATTTCACATGGATTGTTTGAAGGTATCTGAGGACAGAGAACCCAGATATCCAAAATTAGTATTGTGAGGGCTGACTCTGAATCTACAAATATTCCAATTATTGATAAATCTGTAACTGATAAGTGAATCCTGCTCCTAAAAAATTATTTCCGGTATTTATATCAAGATATGACATTAAAGAGGACATAATATTGAGCCTTCATGCCATCTATGGACCCTTCAGAATTCAAATAATGTGCCTTACACCATTTAATATTATTCATTCTGCGCAAGTAACATTGAGACATTGTCTTAATTATGTTGTGAAAAAAAAGCCACATGAATAAATTGGGCTGATTACTATCTGTCCACGTACATTTCCGTTTTCTCATGGTGAATAATTTTTGACATCTTCCTTTTGAATATTTAATTTGTATTAGTATAACTATGAAATGAGTCTGCTCCCTGCCGAGTGACTGGCAGATTAAATATAAGCCTTCGTTATGCTGCACACTGTGCATCTCTTTGCTTAGCACATGGATGACCTTTAATTAAAGATGTGTTTTGACATGCACTTATCCCCAATAACCATCTATGGGGATTGGGGATAACCATCTATGAAGAGAACATTCTTTCTCTTCAAAGCTTAAGCATAGCTGAGCATTGGTGTAGGCTACTCTATCATGTGTATCAGAATACAATGAAAATATTTTGTTTGCATGCTATCCAGTCAAATCATGCTACAAGTATAATCAAGCTGTACACAAGTACAACAGGTAGTGCAAAGAGAAAAATACCAGAATGCATAATGTAATTTCATAGCCTTACAGAGTAAAAGTGCAATGGTCTGCAGTGAAGTTGGTTGGAAGATGGATACTACACCCTAGCTTATGGGAAGACTGTTCAGTTGTCTGGTAACAGCAGGGAAGGAGTTGTTCCTGAGTCTGGTGGTATGTGCTTTTATGTTTTTGCATCTTCTGCCCGAGGAGAGAGGGGCGAAGGTGAATGACTGGGATGAAAAAGGTCCTTGATTATGTTGTTAAAGAAGGAACTGCAGATGCTGGAGAATCGAGGATACACAAAAGGCTGGAGAAACTCAGCGGGTGCAGCAGCATCTAAGGAGCGAAGGAGATAGGCGCCTTTTCAGGTCGAGACCCTTCTTCAGACTGAGCGGCCGCTCAGCTACCCGAGCTACTTCTCTTCCTCCCCCCCCCCCCCTCCCCCCCGGCCTCAAATGCGGTGGCATTCCACGCCTCAGTGCAAGGAGCGTCGCAAGTGGCATTATCCCAATCCCCTCATTCATAACATTCGTGCCCACCCCGCAAACTTACCCCGGGCCAGACTCCCTAAACACTGTGAAAGGAGCTCTCCCCCCCCCCCCCCCCCCCGCCCCCCCTCCACACCCCGGGAAATACAGTATTTAAAAACATAAACACAAAATGTACTTACCACATTATTGTCACACAGGCTCCATTCTTCTCTCTTTGTTACCTAACATACAGTTAAAATATTGACAAACCATGTTTGAAAAACAAGAAACTTGCTCTGCGCATGCGCAGTAGACCGATGCGCATGCGCAGTGCTGCAAAGGCAGAATTTCTGCTGCCTTCAGCCCCGATTATCATTGACGGCTTCAGGCAGCGCTGACGGCACGTGGGTTGCACAGAGCTTCCCGTGTTACAAGCTCTGCGGATGAAAGGCATGGAGAATTATGCCTACCTAAGAGATCGATCTCTTACATAGGCATAATTCTCCCAAGCCTTTACTATTTATATTTAGTTATTACCATGTTATAATTTTAGTCAGGGTAGGCAGTGCCTACCTTGCTTACCCTGACGGCACGTGCCTGGTGTGTACTCCATGCTTTTGAAGACCATAACTAGCTCCTTCGTCTTGCTGACACTGAGGGAGAGGTTGTATCTTGACACCCTGTAACTAAGTTCCAGCACTCTGTCTCGTCATTGTTGACGATCCGGAGCATTACAGTGGTGTCATCTGCAAACTTTTAAATTGAGTTGGAGCAAAATTTGACCGCACGGTCGTGAGTCTATAGGGAGTATAGTAAGGGGCTGAGAACGCATCCTTGTGGGGCATCACTGTTGAGAATTATTGTGGAGGATGTTTCATCACCTATCCTCAGTGATTGTGGTTTATAGATCAATGAAGTCAAGGATCTGGTGGCAGTGGGTGAGGTAATGACTCCCACATCCGGAGTTTGGAGATGAGTTTGGTTGGGATTGTGGTGTTGATAGTGAAGCTATACTTAATGAAGAGGAGTCTGTCGCAGGTCAGATTCTTGCTGCAGAGTCTCAGGAGCTGCTTGTCAAGGAATCTTATTTTTTAAGTTGAGAAAGAAAAACTTGGACCTCAGAGGATCCCAAAGTGCTTTTGTGCAATATGAGACAGGAGATATGAATAATTCAATCAATGAACTTGTCTCAGTGATGCTGATTGAGAGATAAACATTGATCAGGATGCCATTGCTAATTTCCGTGTTGCACTTCCAAATCATGCCGCTGTTTATTTCAACCAGAAAGCAGACCAAGCCGGACCAATTTAACATTCTATCGAAAATATGGCACCTTCGCCAGTGGACTGCAGCCTTAAGTGCTGCCTTACTCCCAGAAATGTTGACTTGAATTTTTTGATTACGTCTCGTAAGTGGAGCTATCATCCGTGGCTCATAGGTTAGAGTGCCACCCAATTAGCTCTGGAGAACATATAAATATTAAATCACTATTATACACATTAAATTAACAACTTTAAATGGATATTTAACAATTAGTGCATAACAAAGGGTTTGCTTTAAATATTGCTCATTTTAGTCCCCACTACTTGACTGTTTTTTAAACACTCTGTCCTTCTCCTGTTATCAGTCACCCTTCTTGCGCAATCGGTGAGGATTTAGAGCAGCGAATGGCCTGTCCCATTTGCGCGTCATTTACGCGTCACGACGCGCATGTGATGTGCGCATGGTGCACATGATGCATGCATGGTGCGTGGTGACGTAGGCAGTGACGCGCGGTCCCGCTCGGCGCCCCAGGATTTTGGGATGTACAAAATCTTCGCGAGCCATCTGCGTGATGCGCAAATGACGCCCAAGTGGAACAGGCCCTTGAGTTGCAACCTGCTGCTTGACCTGTTTTTCCTATGAGCATATTGTGTAAGTTCAAGTGCTCTAGAATGACTGCAATTAAAACAGTTTTCATTTGTAATGCCACGGAGTGTTATAAAGTGCTCACTTTCAGCATAGTTTATGCTGTGACAAAACACCTACTCTCAAATTTTCTTTGACAACAATTACAACGTGTGTATACAGTGATTCACTATTGCAAAAATATTTCAAATTTATTGTACAAAATATTTGAGTCTGACCTATCAGGCAAAAGCTTGATCCTAGAACTAGTCTTTAAGAAAATAAAGGTAGAACGTTTAACAATGGTGGAAGAGTTGAAGAAGTTACAGCGATATTTAGGGGATAATGACCAGTAAGGGGTTTGAAAACCTGGGTGACTATTTTCTAATTGAGTCTTTGATGAAGTGGCAGTCAATGTCAGCATTGCACACCAGTGGTGATGGATGAACAGGACTTGATTAGAGATGGAATTTCAGATGACTTCATTTACCAGGTAGAAAAAAAATGAGATAAACCAGTTATATATACAATCGACAATTCTTGAGCTAGCAAAAGGATGGTTGAATGTTTCAGTAACAGATTAACGGAGGTTGGGGCAAAGTGCAGCACTGCTCAATTATTCTATGTGTTAATCTCATGGACCGGATTATTTGTACATTTGAGTTATCCTTTTAATGTAGAGCTTTATTAATGGATTTTAATTTAAGTTGGAAAAAATTAAATCAGTTTTTAGATTAAACAACAACTCCAGAGATGCACGACAGATTTGTTTGCCCAGATATATTATTTTGGCTTCCAAATACTAAATTTGCCACTAAAATGTTAAGTCTCTGCTCCTACAGGTTTTAAAATAA
This sequence comes from Okamejei kenojei, assembly GCA_035221665.1. Taxonomy (NCBI): domain Eukaryota; kingdom Metazoa; phylum Chordata; class Chondrichthyes; order Rajiformes; family Rajidae; genus Okamejei; species Okamejei kenojei. The sequence goes on along the minus strand of CM069140.1, from coordinate 51,441,540 downwards.
GCATCAATTTAAAATAAAGGTGGTGATTCAGATTTGATAATTCTTGCAATTTGGAATGACAGTCAATCACTTTGTTCTGAAGCACCTGTATTGGGAATTCTAGCATTGAGCTGATTGTCCATTGGTCAATACATGAAGAATAGATTTGTAAGTGGCTTGTGCATGGGTAGAACAGATTTGTTGTTGATAACAGTACACAAGTGCAAATTCAAAACTGAATTTGATATAGAATCTTAAATAATTTTTAGGATTATGAAGTTTAATTCTTAAAGGTCTAGTTAATTGTATATGACGTAGCCCCCCTCCATTGCAGCTCAGTATTTCAGTGGGGAAAATGAGGAATTAATAGGCCCCATAGCTAACAGTGATGTTCTCATGGTGATAAAACAACTTAAAGGTCGGTATTGAAATGTTGTGCCTAATCAACTGGAAGATATTAGAGCTGCATAAAAGAATCCTTTCACATTCTTTACACCTAGCCAAGAAGGCCACGCATTCTACAGTTTGAACTAGCGTAGATTTAACAAAACCAACTCCTAACCAAGCTGAGAAGAACACTTAGTACTTGACCACTCCCCTCACTGCCATGGGCATTCATATCAAAAAAATATTTTATCAAGAATATGAGTAAAGCTTCTTATAGAATACCCGTCCTTTCAGATGAACGTCATATATATTCCAATTTACTCTGATTTCTGTGGATACACTTCTCTTTTAGGTTACTCAAAGGTAAAATCATATTTTTGCAATAAAATTTTAATCAGGGTAAAAACCTAGCCCTGAGGATTTAATGAAGGATAAAATGATACAGTTGATTACAGTATTACATTAAGAGACTGAAACCATTAGATTAGAATTGTGACAAGCAGAGGGCCTGCACAGAAACCAAGCATTGAATGGCTTTCTTTTGCGCTTGAACCCATGGCTCAAAACCTTCACAAGTATTGAAGGAATCCAGATCATAAAAGCAAACTCTTAATATTAGGACAAGGTTATTCGGGAGTCAAATGACAAATCAATTTTTCACTAGAAATATTGAGGGAGCCTTTAATTACACTTCCCTGGACTGGAGTTAACTGGTTTACAAGATAGATGAATACATTTTTATTCAGAATATCAGGGTATAGAGAGAGGTGGATGCATAGAATTAATATACAGATAAATTGTTTTCTAAATGAGTGATGGAACAGATTTGACAATTTTTTTCACAGTCAGAACCTTTTTCCCAGGGTGGGGATGTCAAAGACTAGAGAGCATTACTTTAAGATGAAAGGGGAAAAGTTTAAAGAGGATGTGCAGGGCAGGTTTTCCTTGCATAGATGGTGGTGGATGGCTGGAATGTACTGCTGGGGGTGATGATGGAGGCAGATACGATAGTGGCATTTAGATGGGCATCTGGATGTGAAGGAATGGAGGGATATGAATCATGTCGTGGCAGAGGAAATTATTTTAGTTTGGCATCATGATCGGTAGAGGTACTGTGGGGCGAAGGGCTTCTTCCTCTCCTGTACTTTTTCTATGTTTAGATTCTGCTAAATAATAATGTTGCCATTGGTGTTTATTATGCAATTAATTTGAACATGCACCTATGGGTAATTCTTGAGAGGCCAATTAAAATGTTTCAAATTAAGTCATAGAGACAAGTAAAGTGGAATTCTCACTTTAAAATATGAAGGCTATTCATGGAAAAAATGTCAATGGTAATTTTCAATGAAAAATTTCTAAGCAAAAATACATGTCTCCATCAGCAAGCGCAAAATGTATTATATAAGCAAAAGTGCAAACTGTTTCTGCGGTCAAAGTATAAGCTTGGAGATAAAATGTAAAATTATTTGATGATAATTCAAATTGTAATGATTGCATTGTGTTTTGAAGTTGGAACAAGGTCCTGGGTGGAAGTGTGCAGTTAGCTAATATTTCATTAGGTGGTGTATCACACAGTGACTTTGCACTTGCTATAATTTTATTTTGCATTTTTGAAATTCCATCAAGAAATGAAAATCGTGGCCAAGTTTCATTAGATGACCATTGTCACAAAATAAAATTGGCATTAATGTGCCTTGAAATAATGTTGTTTCACTTCACAGCAAATTGCTTTGAAATAACATGATTAAACACATTTTCTTGGGATTGTATTAAGCGAAGGTGCAGATACAGACAGCATCTGTTTATCACTCTTAATAATGGATGTCGTCTCCTATCATAAGATTATATTTCCATTTGACATAAACTGCCTAGACGGCAGATCATGAATTATTAATGGCCCACAGACTCTGAAGGATTATTGATAATAGAAATAATCCTAAACTCAAAAAATCAAAAATCAGAATGAATAAAGTTGGGTAATTGCAGAGTGCAGAAGTTAATAATATTTCTGGGAACTCATCAAAAAAAAAATCATGACTTTAATATCCATGTTTATTAACTCTCCAAGTAAAGATTCAGTTTTAAGTATTAAGCAAAATTTTGCAAACCGATGGAGAGCAAATTAGTTAACTTTGCTTTTTGCCATTATTCAAATTGGCACTGTATTTTAACACTTGTATTGACTGTGTATCCTTAAATATTTTTTATTTGTCCATTCTTACCAAATCCTTTTGTCATGAATTATTATTCTGACTGAGCATCAATTGCCATTTATGGTAAAGTATCTTATGTTCCATTGACCCGTTGAGTGGAAAGTAAATTCTCCAACATTCTCCATTTGCATGATATAGTTACAAATGTGTCACTTATCAGTTATTAATTATTCTGAAACAGATCTTCACTATTTACTGTCTCAATATGTCTCATGATATTAAATGTCTTAATGATTTATAAAACAATATGTTTTTTCAAGTGAAGTTTAATACTTTGTGGGAATACCACATTTTCTTTCTACCTTTTTAAGTGTTGGCTTTCTATAGTCGTCATTGAAATTTTATTTTGAAAGGACTATAGTTGTGTGGGTATTTAAAATCGTTTATACATACATTACAAATGTGTATGAATTTGCTTGGTTGTCTTTTTTCTTTGGATTACTGCCTTTGCTGGAGAAATGAATAACAAAGTTTAGCCCTGCCGAGGGGTTAGATGGCTCTGAATAGCTTTTAATCACACATTCATTTTTACACTCTGCTTCCTGAAAAGACTCTATCCACTACTCCCATTTCCTCTGTTTACACTGCATATTCACCCAAGATGAGGTGTTCCATACCAGGACATCGGAGATGTTGTCATTCTTTAGGGAACGGGAGTTCCCCTCGTCCATCATAGATGAGGCCTTCACAAAGATCTCCTTGATATCCCACAGCTCAGCTCTTGCTCCCCCTCCACCCCCAGTCGCAACAAGAACAGTCCCCCTAGCCTTCATCTTCCACCCCATCAGCTGTCGCATACATCATATAATCCACCGACATTTTTGCCACCTCCAACGGGATCCCACCACCCGCCACATCTTCCCATCTCCACCCCTTTCCGCTTTCCGCAGAGACTGTTCCCTCCACAACTCCCTGGTCTACTCATCCTTTCCCACCCAAACCACCCCTTCCCTAGGTACTTTCCCCTGCATCCCCGCATGAGATGCAACACCTGTCCCTATATCCCCCCTCGCGACTCCGTCCAAGGACCCCGACTTTTCATGTGAGTCTTTTCATGTGAGGCAGAGAGGTTCACTTGCAACTCCTCCAACTTCATCTACTGTATCCGCAATTCCAGGTGTCCTATATATCAGCGAGACCAAGCGCAGGCTCGGCGATTGTTTCGCTGAACACCCCCGCTCAGTCTGCCTAAACCTACCTAATCTCCCGATTGCGAAACACTTTAACTCCCCCTCCCATTCCTACACTGTCCTTTCTACATGTTTGTATGTTTGTCTAAATTGTTCACAATTTTTTTTTTCTCCTCCCTCCTGAATGACTTGATCATTCTGACATGCATTTACAATTGCAAGTTTCACATTTTATATTCAATATTTCACCCTTGGGAGCATGATACATTTTATTGTTATTCTTCTTAAATAATGACTTGTTGTTAGCTGCTATTTTTATTGTGATCAGTGCTGATTTTCCATTTCAACTGCTGGTTTTCTGGTTCAAATTTACTTCTCCAATTTTTCTTTATCATTTTTATTTCCAGTACACTTTCCTCTCTCTCCCACTGCTTCCCAAATCTGTAGATTTTGGGCACCCTACTTAAGGAATAATGCTACTAATCTGGAAAGAGTGCAGACAAGATTAATGAGAATGTTTCCAGGATTCCAAGGGCCTGAGCTATGGGGAGAGATTAGGGATGTTAGGATTTTATTCCTTGGAGCATACAAGACTAAGGGAGTGACTGTATTAAGTGGTATAAGATCACAAAGTGTACAGATAGAATGAATGTACATAGGATTTTTCCACAGATTAGGGGAATCAAGAATGGGGGCAAGGGTTAAGGTGAGAGGGGTAATATCTAATAGGAACCTGAAGGGCAACCTTTTCCCCAGGGAGTGGTGGGTAAATGGAATGAGCTGCCAGAAGAAATAGCTGAGGTACAGGAACAACATTTAAAACTCATTTGGGCAGGTACATGCAGGAAAGGTTTAGAGGGATATGGGCCAAAGACAAGCACATGGGACTAGCTTAGATGGGGCAGCTTTGTTGACATGGATAGGTTGTGCCAAAGTTTCTGTTGCTGTGCTGTGTAACTCTGACTCACACGATTACATTTTCATACCTCTTTTACAACCAGAACAAGGACCAAACACATGGAAGTTTTTATCAGGATGTGGTCAAGATTACAACTCCTGAATAAGTCATGCCAAGACCAAGAAAATTTGATAAGACTCATCATATATTTTGATATGGCTGAGAAAATAACATTTTTAACTATATCATAGGCCAATGTCTCGACCACAGATTGAAACTAAAATAAGCAAGTTCGGTATTCTGAAAAACGCAAGGAATCATGCGATTTGTCAAAGTTTAATAGAGAAAAAAAAGCAGGATGTAACAGCGAGAGAGAGAGAGAGAGAGAGAGAGGGCAGAATGCAAGTGTGAGACAGGCGGAGAGACTGGACCGGCGGAGAGACGGTGAGAGGTGGGGGAGAGAGAAGGGGGGTGAAAGATGTGTGTCTTTGTGTTTTGCTCACAGATGTGTTTTGTTTAACATTCCACGGGGAGTGCCGGGGATGCACGTTGGTTGCAGAGGCGGGCAATGTCCCCCAGTCCCTCCCTCCAGTCCAGTGCGGGGGGATGGAGGAGGGTGTGGTGGAGGGATTATCCTAGCGCCGGGAAGTTCTTGCGGAGATGGGTTGTCCGGGACCTGCAGTGAAGCCGCGTTAGCAAATTCCTCTTTCCCCATCTCTTTTCCCATCCCTCTCCCCATCTCTCTTCCCATCTCTTCTGAACTCTCCTCCCATCTCTCTTCCCATCCCTTTTCCCATCCCTCTCTCCCCATCCCTCTCTCCCCATCTCTCCTCTTCCCTCTCCGCGCCTCGCCTTTACCCATGGACAGGCGTCGCTCTGTAGGAAGGAACTGCAGATGCTGGTTTACACCGTAGACAGACACAATATGCTGGAGTAACTCAGCAGGATGGGCAGCATCTTTGGGCAAAAGGAATAGTTTCAGCTCCAGACCCTTCTCCAGAGATGTTGCTTGACCCGCTGAGTTACTGCAGCATTTTGTGTGTATCCCCATTGATGACTGGTGTTCGGCTTTCGCCGGCACCGAGGGGGTTAACCAACAGCCACTGGATAAGGCGAGAGGTGCAGCTGACGGTGTCCGGCCCGTCGAGGAATGGGTGCCTGGGGAGGTGGAGCAGAGTTGAGCTAGAGTTAGCGCTTCTTCTCCGTGGTGGCTGTAAGCCTAGGGCCGGTGTCCTGTCAGTCCAGGGTCACCCCGGACATCTCCGGCTGCCCCCAGACAGGGATGGGACACTCGGGAGGGGACAGGGATGGTAGTGAGACTCTGCTCACAAATTTGTCTCCAAGGGTTATGCAGGAGAGGGGTGCATGGTTTGCCCCTGTATAATAATCCTGTATAACCCGGGAAAGCAGACCGAGTGAGAATGGAACCCATGCACCCAGGCTGCGGGGGACCAGACTGTGATTCATTAGATTGTCACTGCTGAGATTTCTGGACCAGCGGAGAAGGGAGAACTAGTGTTGCTAACTCCAGTAGCAAATCAACACCCTTTGCAGCGCCAGAGGCCCGGCTCAATCCTGACTATACACGCAGCACCTCAGCTGCCAAGAATGTTTATCTCCAGTGTCCTATGACCTGGGCATGCGCAGTCGGAATACCGAACTCGCTTATTGGCCCTTTTGCCTTGCCATGATCCAGATATTTGAAAGAGCTTTATTGAAAAACTAGACTAAGTTGGGTCCCAGCTTTGCATGGGAGGGCTGGTCCCCCAACGCAATATTCCACCTCTCCACCAATTCCAATATTGCTGGCCAGTGTGGGGGGGTGGGCTTTCTGGAGTGCAAGCATGGTGTTGTGGGCCGATGGAACTGGTTTCCAGGGGGCTAGTATGGACATTGTGTGCCGAATGGATTCTTGGGCTGGCAGCTCAGTCACTGAGACCACTCACACACACATACACTCCCACTCACATACACTCCCACTCACACACACACACACACACACACACACACACACACACACACACACACACACACACACACACACACACACACACACTCACAATCACACACACACACACACACACTCACACACTCGCAAACACGCATATACATACTGACTCACACACCATATATATGGCAATAAACTTTCTTGAATACTCACACGGCTGGGCACGGCCTCTCCACTGGGGCTTCCGCAGTCAGTGGGACTTCTGCACTTACCGGAAATTACACAATCAGCGCGACTACTGCACTCACCGGAAATTACGCAATCAGCGCGACCTGTCCACTAAGCGGAAGTCACAAAATGAGCGGGACTTTTGAACCAAACACTGTTGGACCTAATAAAGCAGTTATTCCTCCCTAACACAGTCTGACCCAATAAAGCATTGCAGTTTCAAGCACAGGCAGGGCAGCAGGCCAAACAACTCATGGCATTGTTATTAAGCGCAAACAAATAATTTATTGGAAGTACATTGCAGACTCACAGTTCAGTTGATTCACAGCTTAGAATGAGAGTCGTGGCTCTCCCTCACGATCTTGCAGAGTGACTAAGCCATGTCCAGGCATCCGGGGTTTTATAGTCCTGCACCCCCTCCAGAAGGGGCATTACCTTAATCACGGTGATTGATTGAGCGGATCTCAAGGTTTTTTAAACACTCATAACGTTTTTATTTTTCATCGATGAGAAAAATCCTCGGGGTCTGCTCAGTGGAGGAGGACTGTGAGTAAGATGGCCAAAAATCATAGCAATCTAAAATCAATATACAGCACAGACAGGAAGTGGTCAAGATGAGACTTTTAATTATATAGATAGATGGATAGATGGATAGATGGATAGATAGATTTATTGGTGGAGCTGTGTGTGAAAATCGAAGCTGAGGAGCATCTGGTTTGTTTCTCTGAGTTATTTTGTGTAATGAAACCGGGGGATATATGTGAGCTATACACTAGCTTAGCACAGATTTTCTAATAGAAGACAATGTTGGTAGCTTATAATTTGTATATGCTATTTAGAGAACACATTAATTTTGTTTCCTTGGTTCCGTACCAATCAGTTGCAAAACTGATTGCAAAAGCACACAATTAGTTTTAAGATGGGGATGTCTGCACTTTCAACAATCATGCCCTTACTGCTTCTATCAGAGCTTGTTATCCTTTAACATGTAAATGTTGACAAAGTTGCGGATGCAATTTGCAAAGGGAAAAAAAAGAAGCGTCTTTCCACTTGCATATAATTCATTCTGCCATTTAAATAGTTCATGGAATCCTTTGATTAGGAGATGTGCCCTTTGGCATTCTTCCTGATTAAAGCACCTAATTTCAGCTAATTTAGTCTGCTCGCTTGCTGTCAGATTTATTCAGCACTACTCTCCACCTTGGCTGGTGAAATTGTGATGAATTGGTAAGCCTGTCAGGTGTCATTGTGCTGACTATACTATTGTTCTCTTTGGCTCTTTGCTTGATTAGTATGAAATTTCTTATTGAAGAGTCTCAGTTGTACAAGCTTAGAGTAGCATTTAAATGCTGAAAAAGGCACTGTTATTTGCCAATTTTCTGGAGCACATTCACAGCTGATGGATTTATAATCAAAATTGAAGGATCCTGCCTGGTTTGTTGTATTATCCAGTGTTACAGAATTCGCTTTGTATTCCCTTTTGGTTTTAAGTGGACTGCATTTTCGTATGTCTGGCAGCCCATTGTGAATTGCACCATCTGGTGGCTATGTCAGCAACTTAAAAGATGGTAAAGTGGATAGCTGTCATTTTCCTGTTTGGTTTGTCCTTCATTCTTGTGACTCAAGTCAGAAACATACAATGTTAGGAATCATATAAATGCATTGATATTAAAGTTGCATGGTTCACTATAATGGTTTCTTCCTGAATTTGTGCAAATGGAAAGCTATTATAACAAGTGTTCTGCAATTAAAATCATTCTGTTGGATATAAACATTTATGCATGTCAACATGCAAAACTTAGAAAACTAACAAAATTGTTTCAAATAAGCTGACTGCAATCAGAAAATAGCTCAAAGAGCCGCAAAGGATCGCGAACCTTTACAGTTTACACCACTGAAATCACTATTTCACCCATTGTACCATTTATCTAATCGTGTTGCATCAGGTCGTGAATGGTGGTGGACAATTAGGCAGCTAACACGAGGAGGCAACAGAAACATATACATCCTAAATAATAGCAGTGTCTAGCACAACAGTACAAAGGAGGGAACTGGAACATTTATAGTCAGTTCCCTGGAAGTACTGACGGGATGACCTATTGCATTTCCTCCTGCGATCACAGCCAATGCAAAGTCATTTTGGCTACTCTTAACATAAATCAGATTACCTGCCGAAACATGGTAAACAGCAGACTAAGCTAACAGGCAACATTTCCAATGAAGTACCTGTGACATGCAGTCCAGAACAGGCCTCACCTTGAATTAAACTATAGCAATGGGTATGTTTTGTTCATGAAAAATGGAACATATCTAATTCAGCTAATTATCACCCATATGATCTACTCTTAACCTCCAGTAACGTGACGGAAGGGGCCATTAAACCTTTATTCTTCTGTAACCTGCTCACCAGCGTCTGGTTTGTGACTCATTAGGACCACTTGGTTCCTTTTCACTCCCTTGTTGCAAAATTCTGAAATGCATTGGTAAGGTGAGAGAGATTCACCTTCTGTGTCTCCCCCTTCAGCCTGAGCATCAAAGAGTTCTTATGATAGTGTAATTAATGAGGGTCAAGTGGAAAATGTTGCAGTGGTTATATATTCCATTCCTGGGTCAGTGTCCTAGACCCAACCATGATCAGCTGCTTCGTGAATGATCTTTATACCAGCTGAAGGTCAAAGTCCAGGATGCTCCCTGATTGTCAATTTAATCTTCACTAAATGAAGTGAAGCCTATTCCTGCATTTAGCAGGACAAATGAACAGGCTAATAGGTGGCAAGCAGCATGTGTATCAAAAGTGTCAGGCTCGGACCATCTTCAACAAGGAGTTTGACAATTCACCTTTGATAGCCAGTGGGATTTTCATTGCTTAGTTTAGTTTATTATTGTCAACTTTTTTATATTGCGTGCTATCTAGTCAGCAAAAAGACTATACATGATTACAGTCAAGCTATCCACAGTGTATGCATGCAGGATAAAGGGAATATTGCCTTTCGCACCATCAATAACCTGAAGTATCCCCCCCATCAATAACCTGAAGGGTCACCTTTGACCAGAAGATCAACTGGGGTAGTAGCACAATAAACAATAGACAATAGTTGCAGGAGTAGGCCATTTGGCCCTTTGAGCCAGCATCGCCATTTTACGTGATCATGGCTGATCATAAATTTGAAAGTAAGCCAGATCCTGAGTATTCTCCCAATCTCCCAATCCCCCAATCCCTTTCCATCACTTACAAAATGCATTGTGGTGTGAACGGAATGCTCTGCACTATCACAATATAAGAATAGTGACTGTGGCAACAATCTGTAAGGCAGATGGTTACAATGCTATTATCTTTACCAGTTCTGTCAAGTTTTACTCTGCATATTTCTAAATTATTTTATAATAATTGTATTTTTCTTCTGAAATCAAAAATAAAATTGGTGTTTGTATTCTTCAAGAACATCCCTTTGAACTTGCAATCTGCTTTACATCCCAATGTTATTTGGAAATTATGGTGATAGATTTGATCATGTATTGTAATGTGATGGTTAAGTTGGGTTGAAGTATTAGGGCTGGAAATGAGGACTGATTATTCATTTGAGACTGATAAGTCTGCCCTTGAGTCACATTGCCCAATTATTCAGGGTGCCAGTTTTAAATCACATCATTGTTTACCATTATGCCCTTACTGCAATCAAGTGAATCTGGTGTTTTAGCCTTTTTCATGATTCAAATCCTGAGGCTGAATCTTAGTGCCCTGTTGATGTTTGTACTTGCCATTCCCTGACTGATAAGGTCTTATTTGTCAGCTAGTTTAAATTAGCACCAGGGCCAAGGACGTGGGCTGAAAGAGTGATGTAACCTAAGCATGATGATACTGCTGCACGGTTGCAATACCACATAGTGGTTTAATTTGCAATTGCATGTACCCTGCATACGGTCATGCCTTTTCACAGAGGAAGAATTGTCAACATTGTTGCAAGTTAAAAAAAAAATGAGCAGTTCGAGTTACTAATTATACTGAGTCAAGCAAATTCATGCTTTGAGGTTGATGGTTCATTTGAAAATAATTATCCGGTGGGCGAATGTTTTGAGTCCCATAATTGAAAGTCTGCAACTTGTACTTTTTTATTTTATCCTGAAATATAGGGACAACTTAGAAATATTAGAATCCCAAATTCAGTGGAAATGGTGGTAATGCTTTCTTAAATAGTTGCACTCCCGTTAAAATGGTTCAAAATATATTATAAGTTTTCAATATATTACCTAACATACAAAAATCCAAAATACTTGATTTGATATGTGTACCGTCATTTGCATCGCAGAAGTGGCAATCGATAAAATGTACCGCAGTTAAGTTGCAAGGGAGTAATTGGGTCAGCCCACATTAAAATATGTAAGTCTCTCCATTTTTTTCAATTTTAATTATCTTGCGGAATGAATAAATCATACATTTATTTTGCTTCCCTGTAGGCATGGCCAGATCAGATTTATGATAAACATTTTGTATCACCTAGATATCGTTTGCCTATTTTTAATAATATTCACAGGTTTGGAATTTAATTGTTGTCAGTTTTCTGCCTACATTCTTACCCTGATGATAGCGATTGCCTCGTAGGAGCATCATTCCCTAACCACTGGTATTTTGGTTAAATAGCTATCAATGGTATACGAATGGTGACTACATTGTTCATCTGAGAGCCGTGTTTGAGCACTTCCTGTGGGAAATGCTTGACAACTATTTAAGAACAGCAGCTCCGGTAGATATATCCCTTTCTAACTTAAGGGACAAAGGGCACCAAAGCAAATTGATAGCCTACTTCGCTAATTTAGCTGGGACCAGTTATCCTCACATAGTAGGGAAATGGAGTCCTAAATTACTGTAATCTCATTCATTGATCCTGTGAACAAGTCACTTGGGAACAGATAAATATTCATATCTAAAGCACATTCTAAAGCTTGTTGAAATTTGAGTATTTTATATATTCTCAATTTGCCAACAGGTAGCAGCCCTCTCGACAGTCCAAGGAATTTTTCTCCCAATGCAGCAGCTCATTTTTCATTCATACCAGCAAGAAGGTAAGATTCATTACTTCATTAAAAATTAAATAGTATGCACAGTGTTCTGGGTGTTGCATGAAACTTGCACACACTGCATGTGGAATTAGCGAGATGGTTGATATATAAAGAGATGATATATTTGGTTTTCATTTCTTTGCAAATTTTAAAACTTGCACTCGACAATCAAGTTTTAAAATTTGCAATTAAGGAGCAGATGTATTTAACATATGCCTATCATCGTGAGATGATACAACTAATGTATTAAAATCAAAACAGAAATAAGATTTAGAATGTACAATTGTAGTATAAACCTTTTCTTGTCACCTTTGTCAGGTAATAATATTACAATAATTGTAATAATCCAATGCTTCGGGGATCTCACATATGGATGAATAGCATCATGGTATAATAAACTTCACATTTATGTTAATAAAATTCATTCTGTGGGAGGGAAGGTATATTCTGCAATGAATTTTAAACATAAATGTGAACGATACTATAAATGTGAATTGTATCATACCAAAGGATGGGAGATAAGATATATCTTCAAAAGGATAGCGAAAGATAGAAATTTATGGACATTCAAACCACTATCTCCAACCCCTGCCAAACATAGAGCTATTTTATCTTAGTCCCATTTCCCAACTGTCAGTGTAATCTTCAGCTTTGCAAGTGCTCAGTCAGGTTCTTTTAAAATATAAATGCGCTTTTCTACCTCCATCATCATTTCAGACAGTGACTTGCAAACTTCCACTATTCTTCAAGTGAGTTTTTTCCTTGAGTTATCACTGATCCATCCATCAATTAAGTTAAATCTTTGTTCTCTAACCTGTGACTTCCCATCCATGGGAAGGTTTATTGAACCAGGCATTATATGTTTTGTTGCTATAATCTGAGCCTCAGCAGAAAATGGAAACATTTAATATGTCAAAAGTGCTGTTAAACATATGTGATCCAACAATCTTAAAATTGTGGGTTCCTCAAGTGTTGCTATAATTTTTATCTCTTCATTCTCATATTGTAATGGTACACCACTGGTCTTAAACTTAACTTTCTCAAAAATATAAGCTTGCAGATATTTGAACTGAAATAAAAACTGAAAATGCTGGAAATACTTATTAGGTCAGGAAGCAAATGTGGAGAGAAGGCCAGTTATGAATTTGGAATAATGGTCCTTCGTCCCAACTGGGGAAAATTAGAAATTAAGAAGGAGGGAGCAGCAGAGAAAATAAAAAGGAAAGGTATATGATTTAATGGCAGACAGAAGACTGAGCCATTGTCGCAGAGCCAACAGACTGGAACAGTTTTTGATGAGTTTTGGACTTGAATGTTATTTGCAGAACATCTTACAAGCTTAACTTCAGGTACAGATTTGACAGTGTGCACAGTAAATTCTAATGATTTGAATGAAAAATACAGGCATATAAATACAAAAGTTAGTTTTATCAAAGTTATCCAAGGCTGGAGTAAGAATAAATGAACAAAAATGAGGCATGGTAATTACAAAAATTCTTCCAGAAAAAATGTTATTGTCTTCATAAGTTGGGCTCTTAATTGCTTGAACCTTCTGCGGTGAACATTTTGCCTTTGCTCAATTTTTATTGCTTTTGGTGCATATCAACTGATAGTATGGCAAATCACAATTCTTTGTGTTGATAGCTCAAATTGTCCAAGCAATCATAGCCTTTAGGGACAGAGATTCTCTTGTAGCTTTTAATTATCTATTTTTCAATTCTACTCTGCCCTACCCGCCTCGATACCTGTGGGCAAGAGAACACAGCAATATTTTAACAATCTTTTTAAAGGACTATTTTGGGTTAATACATGTGGTCTGGGCAAGCTGGTAGCAAACTCACGAAACATCTCAACTCTGAGAACTTTTCCAATTTGAAGCAGCCACTCTTGTAAGTCTGTCAGATTTAGATGCTTCTGGCAGGCTACAATAATAAGCAAACAGACATTACTGCTGACTTTTCCACCGTGTGTGCAATGGTTTTAGTAAGGGCCTGCTCCTATAGGTACTACTCAAGGATTTTTTTAGGAAATGAAACATTAGGGAATAAACTTAATTGCAAGGGATACAAAAAGTCTGTGGGAAAACAGTGAATGCAAACTACATTTTGCTGCTACGTCAAAGCTGTCAGGAATGCTTGTTGGTTGTTCAACTCCTTGCTGCAAGATCAATTGTTTCTTCCAGCAGATATTCTTTAATCAAAAGCTACCCGAGAGGCATTTAAATGTTGGTCAAGGTTCAAACACTTCTGATTCCGCACAGCATTGAGTGGTGACAGAAGAAAAATTACTCATATAATGAAAATTACTTTGTTTTAGAGTTCAGATAATTTTTCTCCAATGGCTTGTGGTTAACGTCATTATCTGGTGTAATTCTAGGCCAAGGGCAGCCAAGGTTCTCCAGTTTAATGTATGTTGTGCGTTTAAAGCTGTTCTTAGCTGAAGTAGCTATTGCCATAGATCGACCAAAATGCTGGAGTAATTCAGTGGGTCTGGAGAAAATGGATAGGTAATGTGTCGGGTCGGGTGCCTTCCTCAGTCCCGACCAAAAACTTTGCCTATCCATTTTCTCCAGAGATGCTGCCTGACCCGCTGAATTACTCCAGCATTTTGTGTCTGTTTTGATATAAACCAGAATCTGCAATTCATTTTTATTACATACTGGACTAAGTGGGACCCGTTGGGTCCCATGTTCACACGGGAGGGCTGGTCCCCCAACGCTATATTCCACCTCTCCACCAATTCCAATATTGGTGGCCAGTGGGTGGGGGGTGGGGCTTTCTGGAGCGCTAGAATGGCTGTTGTGGGCCGAAGGGAAGGTTTCCAGAGGGCTAGTATGGACATTGTGGGCCAAATGGATTCTTGGGCTGGCAGCTCAGTCACTCAGATCTGGTGGGCTGGCAGCTCAGTAATTCAGGCTTCGTGGGCTGGCAGCTCAGAAACTGCCAGAAAGTCTGCCCAAAACAGGTGATAGACTCTGTGAGAGGGAAGGGGGATAGGGTGGAGAATACATTTTAGACATTTTCATCTTTTTCTGCAGATCACAGCAATGAAGGGGGAAAGTCTATCCGGGCCTGGATCTCACAGGGACCCAATGAAGGGAGGGAGAAAATTACTGGGGTGAGGTTTAATACTTGCAGACGGAATACTTACTGATGGGCTGAAGGAACTCCTCCTAGGCGAGTACAGACCTTATGGTCCGAAGGGGCTCATTTAGAAATAAATCTCAGTGAAATCTCAGTGAAAAGCACTTTTTCTGGACTTTTCCTGGCCTGATACGGGCCTTTTGCGCCAAAATGCTCCTCCTGGGTTAATCCGGGAATTCTGGGCAAAAGGGACTGGTTTCGGCTAATAGGGGCCTTGTAGGCCGAAATTAGTGCTTTCAGGCAGGCCAAACAACTAATTTTTTAAAGAAAGGAACTGCAGATGCTGGCGAATCGAGGTACACAAAAGGCTGGAGAAACTCAGCGGTGCAGCAGCATCTAAGGAGCGAAGGAGATAGGCGACGTTTCGGGTCGAGAAGACTGAAGAAGGGTCTCGACCCGAAACGTCGCCTATCTCTTCGCTCCTTATGCTGCTGCACCCGCTGATTTCTCCAGCCTTTTGTGTACCCTCAAGCCAAACAACTAATTTCATTTCATTTCCATTTCAATTTCAAGCACTGGGCAGGCCGAACAGCTCATTACATTTTCATTTCATTTCCATTGCCATTGCAATTTCAAGCACAGGGCAGGCTGAACAGCTCATTGCACTTTCATTTCATTTCCATTGCACTTTCAAGCACAGGGCAGGCCGAACAGCTCGTTGCATTTTCATTTCACTTCCATTGCCATTGCAGTTTCAAGCACAGGGAAGTCGAACCGCTGATTGCATTTTGATTTCACTTCCATTGCCATTGCAGTTTCAAGCACAGGGCAAGCCGAACCGCTGATTGCGTTTTCATTTCACTTCCATTGCCATCGCAGTTTCAAGCACAGGGCAGGCCGAACCGCTGATTGCATTTTCATTTCACTTCCATTGCAGTTTCAAGCACAGGGAAGGCCGAACCGCTGATTGCATTTTCATTTCACTTCCATTGCCTTTGCAGTTTCTAGCACAGGGCAGGTCGAACCGCTGATTGCATTTTCATTTCACTTCCATTGCCATTGCCAAGCCGTTTCACCATAGTCCCCTTGCCCAAAAAAAGCCACATTTCCAGCCTCAACGACTACCGGCCAGTCGCACTCACACCAGTGGTGATGAAGTGTTTTGAAAAACTGGTCCGGGGTCATATCACATCACTTCTGTCTCGAAGCTTTGACCCCCACCAGTTTGCGTACAGAGCGAATAGATCTACAGAGGACGCTGTAGCCACAGCTCTCCATGCTGCACTGTCCCACCTGGAGCAGCGGGGGAGCTACGTGCGGATGCTCTTTGTGGACTACAGCTCTGCTTTTAATACTATCCTTCCCCACAAACTGGTGGACAAACTGGGGGACTTGGGACTTCCACACTTCACCTGCATGTGGATAAATAGCTTCCTATCGGGTCGCAGCCAGAGAGTCAGAGTGGGCCATCACACATCCCACGGCCCTCAGCCTCAGTACCGGCTCTCCACAGGGCTGTGTGCTGAGCCCTCTGCTCTACTCTTCAAGCATAGGGCAGGCCGAACCGCTGATTGCATTTTCCTTTCACTTCCATTGCCGTTTCAAGCACAGGGAAGGCCAAACAGCTGATTACATTTTCATTTCACTGCCATTGCCATTGCAGTTTCAAGCCCAGGGCAGGCCAAACAGCCGATTGTATTTTCATTTCACTTCAATTGCCATTGCACTTTCAACCACAGCGCAGGCCAAACAGCTGATTGCATTTTCATTTCACTTCCATTGCACTTTCAAGCACAGGGCAGGGCAAACAGTTGATTGCATTTTCATTTCACTTCCATTGCCATTGCAGTTTCAAGCACAGGGAAGGCCGAACCGCTGATTGCATTTTCATTTCACTTCCATTGCCATTGCAGTTTCAAGCACAGGGAAGGCCGAACCGCTGATTGCATTTTCATTTCACTTCCATTGGCATTGCAGTTTCAAGCACAGGGCAGGCCGAACCGCTGATTGCATTTTCATTTCACTTCCATTGCCATTGCAGTTTCAAGCACAGGGCAGGCCAAACAGCTGATTGCATTTTCATTTCACTTCCATTGCCTTTGCAGTTTCTAGCACAGGGCAGGTCGAACCGCTGATTGCATTTTCATTTCACTTCCATTGCCATTGCAGTTTCAAGCACAGGGCAGGCCAAACAGCTGATTGCATTTTCACTTCACTTCCATTGCCATCGCCAAGCCGTTTCACCATAGTCCCCTTGCCCAAAAAAAGCCACATTTCCAGCCTCAACGACTACCGGCCAGTCGCACTCACACCAGTGGTGATGAAGTGTTTTGAAAAACTGGTCCGGGGTCATATCACATCACTTCTGTCTCGAAGCTTTGACCCCCACCAGTTTGCGTACAGAGCGAATAGATCTACAGAGGACGCTGTAGCCACAGCTCTCCATGCTGCACTGTCCCACCTGGAGCAGCGTGGGAGCTACGTGCGGATGCTCTTTGTGGACTACAGCTCTGCTTTTAATACTATCCTTCCCCACAAACTGGTGGACAAACTGGGGGACTTGGGACTTCCACACTTCACCTGCATGTGGATAAATAGCTTCCTATCGGGTCGCAGCCAGAGAGTCAGAGTGCGCCATCACGCATCCACGGCCCTCAGCCTCAGTACCGGCTCTCCACAGGGCTGCGTGCTGAGCCCTCTGCTCTACTCTTCAAGCATAGGGCAGGCCGAACCGCTGATTGCATTTTCCTTTCACTTCCATTGCCGTTTCAAGCACAGGGAAGGCCAAACCGCTGATTGCATTTTCATTTCACTTCCATTGCCATTGCAGTTTCAAGCACAGGGCAGGCCGAACCGCTGATTGCGTTTTCATTTCACTTCCATTGCCATCACAGTTTCAAGCACAGGGCAGGCCAAACAGCTGATTTAATTTTTATTTCACTGCCATTGCCATTGCAGTTTCAAGCCCAGGGCAGGCCAAACAGCCGATTGTATTTTCATTTCACTTCAATTGCCATTGCACTTTCAACCACAGCGCAGGCCAAACAGCTGATTGCATTTTCATTTCACTTCCATTGCACTTTCAAGCACAGGGCAGGGCAAACAGTTGATTGCATTTTCATTTCACTTCCATTGCCATTGCAGTTTCAAGCACAGGGAAGGCCGAACCGCTGATTGCATTTTCAACAGCTGCATTGCATTTTCACTTCACTTCCATTGCCATTGCGACAAGCCGTTTCATCATAGTCCCCTTGCCCAAAAAAAGCCACATTTCCAGCCTCAACGACTACCGGCCAGTCGCACTCACACCAGTGGTGATGAAGTGTTTTGAAAAACTGGTCCGGGGTCATATCACATCACTTCTGTCTCGAAGCTTTGACCCCCACCAGTTTGCGTACAGAGCGAATAGATCTACAGAGGACGCTGTAGCCACAGCTCTCCATGCTGCACTGTCCCACCTGGAGCAGCGGGGGAGCTATGTGCGGATGCTCTTTGTGGACTACAGCTCTGCTTTTAATACTATCCTTCCCCACAAACTGGTGGACAAACTGGGGGACTTGGGACTTCCACACTTCACCTGCATGTGGATAAATAGCTTCCTATCGAGTCGCAGCCAAAGAGTCAGAGTGGGCCATCGCACATCCACGGCCCTCAGCCTCAGTACCGGCTCTCCACAGGGCTGCGTGCTGAGCCCTCTGCTCTACATCATCTACACACATGACTGCACCCCCACCCACCACAGCAACACCATTGTCAAATTTGCAGATGACACTACGGTGGTGGGACTCATCTCCGGGAGGGACGAGTACGCCTATCGGGATGAGGCGGAACAGCTGACTGTGTGGTGTGGAGAAAATAACCTGCTCCTCAACACCTTAAAGACCAAGGAGATAATAATAGACTTCAGGAAGAACAAAACGGACATGATACCACTGATCATCAGAGGGGACTGTGTGGAGAGGGTGGCGGATTTCCGCTTCCTGGGAATCCATATTGAGGAGGACCTGACGTGTAGCGTGAACACTTCTGCGCTGCTGAAAAAGGTCCAGCAGAGACTGCACTTCCTGAGGGTGCTCAGGAAGAATAACATCACTCAGAGACTGCTGCTGTCCTTTTATCGGTGCTCCATTGAGAGCATCCTAACATACTGTGTATGCGTGTGGTACACCAGCTGCACAGCGGCTCAGAGGAAAGCACTCCAGAGGGCAATTGACAACGCCCAGAGGACTGTCGGCTGCCCTCTCCCTACCTTGGAAGACTTACAGTTACACGGACTTATAAAGGACATTTCCCACCCCGGACACTCCCTGTTTGAACTGTTGCCGTCAGGCAGACGGTACAGATCTACAAGGACAAGGACAAAGACTTAAAAACAGTTTTTACCCCACTGCTATAAAGGCACTAAATGTAGCCGCCAAGGAACGCAGGGACTAAGGGACTGTGGTTGGTACACTGTGAAATCGACAGAAGGATGTAGGGTTGGGTGTTTATGCGTGCTATTTTCATATTTATTTTAGTTTATCTTTTTTAATATTTTACCTTGTATGTATCGTTAGCTTTTAGAAATGTTTGAATGGTGCACTGACTGGCTGACATATTTTAAATTTTGTTGTACATGGTTCATGTTACAATGACAATAAAGAAACTATATATAAGTTTCAAGCACAGGGCAGGCTGAACCGCTGATTGCATTTTCATTTCACTTCCATTGCTGTTTCAAGCACAGGGAAGGCCGAACCGCTGATTGCATTTTCATTTCACTTCCATTGCCATTGCAGTTTCAAGCATAGGGCAGGCCGAACCGCTGATTGCATTTTCCTTTCACTTCCATTGCCGTTTCAAGCACAGGGAAGGCCAAACCGCTGATTGCATTTTCATTTCACTTCCATTGCCATTGCAGTTTCAAGCACAGGGCAGGCCAAACAGCTGATTGCATTTTCATTTCACTTCCATTGCCATTGCAGTTTCAAGCACAGGGCAGGCCAAACAGCTGATTACATTTTCATTTCAATTCCATTGCTATTGCACTTTCAAGCACAGTGCAGGCCAAACAGCTCATTGCATTTTAATTTCACTTCCACTGCCATTGCACTTTCAAGCCCAGGGCATGCCTAACAGCTCATTGCAAATTCATTTCACTTCCATTGCCATTGCAGTTTCAAGCCCAGGGCAGGCCAAACAGCTCATTGCATTTTCATTTCACTGCCATTGCCATTGCAGTTTCAAGCCCAGGGCAGGCCAAACATCTCATTGCATTTTTATTAAGGGCTAACAAATCATTTATTGCAAGTACATTGCAGACTCACAGTTCAGTTGATTCGCAGCTTACAATGAGTCGTGGCCTCTCCCGTGTGATCGTGCAGAGTGTCTGAGTCACGTCCAGGCCCCCCCCCCCCCCCCCCCCCCCCCCAGTAAGGGGCGTTATCTTCTTTGCGGTGATTGACAGGCGAGAGGATCTCAAGGTTTTTGAAATACTCATAGCTTTTTTATCTTTCATCGATGGGAAAAATCCTCGGGGCCTGCTCAGCGGAGGAGGACTGTGAGTAAGATGGTCAAAAATCATAGTGATATATGGTAGTGTTTTTTCTAAAATCAATATATAGCGCAGACAGGAAGTGGTCAAGATGAGATGTTTAATTATACAGATTATTAATTATTTCCATAACTGCTTATAGATTTAACAGGAGAAATAAAACAATATTTCTTTCATCTCATCAGTATTTGATAAAGAAAGACAGACGTATGTTTGCATTGTGTAGTTTATGTAATTTACGCTAAGCATTTGGCACGATTGAATTCAGTCTTTCTTTCCATTGCACTCGTTATTCCTGACATCTGCCTTCTGAGTACTTTCCATGTCAGAGTTTACTTTTGAATTCAGGTGATAATTTGTGTTTTCAGAGAATTGAATTTGAGAATTGAAAGACATTTTGGTTAAAATTGAAGGTCAAGATTTAGTGGGGTTTTTTTCATGCATATGCGGAATTTGGCTACTACATTATCTGTCCTCTATACAACTGACAAGTAGTCCTGTGACCTCAATGTTAAATCCAGACTTCATTAAGTCTTTTTTGGATCAAAGTTCATCAGGGTAGACAGAAATGCTGGAGAAACTCAACAAGTGAGGCAGCATCTATGGAGCGAAGGAAATAGGCAACATTTCGGGTCGAGACCCTTCAGATGTTTCGACCCGAAACGTTGCCTATTTCCTTCACTCATGGATGCTGCCTCACCCGCTGAGTTTCTCCAGCATTTTTGTCTACCTTCGATTTTCCAGCATCTGCAGTTCCTTCTTAAACAAAATGTTGATCAGGGGGATTGTTGACTAACAAAAATCTGTGCTTCTCCCTGTTGAACACTACTTGGAAGAATACTACTTTTTATTGGCATAAAGTTTTCTTTGATTGGGGAACTTCTGAAACCACAGCATGATTCAGATTTTGTCAGGATCGCTCAGTTCCTGACCTTGTTATACCCTTGATCCAGATGTGGTCCATTGAGCTGGATTTCAGAAGTAAAGTAAATAGATGCCTTTGGCATCAAGAAGCATGCCATCAAGTAGTACATTAAGACCCCAAAATAAAATGAATTTCATGGCCATCTGGGGGAAAAGTTTCAATGGTTGGGGTCAAACCATACAATTTGTTGAAGATCAATCATCCCAACTACAGGACATCACCCAAGCAGTCCTAAAGTGAACATTAAAAACAGACACTAAAGAGTAGCTTGCTTAGTGTTTAGCACTTGTATGGATTGATACATCGAGCTAACTGAATGTGTGTTATTGTTTTGCTAGTCATTAATGCATTTTTATTTCTTTGATGCAGCCATGGGCACAGAGCTGACAGGTAACACTCAAAATAGGTGTTGCTGTCATATTTATTGCATGTTCTTCAGCTCAATTTGCATGTTTGCATGTGCCTTTCTGCATGAAAATGCACTGGAGAACTAGGTATTTCACTGGGTTCTGTGTGTGTGTATGTGTGTACGAATGAATGTTTGTATGAGTGCACAATCTGTAATTTAGACATTGACTCTTTGGGAAATAGAAGACACTTGTATTGCATTTGATTGAGAGCTTGCTCAATTGACGCCATTGGATGTGCGACTAAATGTATGTTAATGTAAACCAAGCTCATTATTATGTTCCTTGTGCTCACATGTTTAGATTATTGCAAAATATATGGTGCCTGTTCAGTGTTCTGGTATGTTTTGGTTACGGAAGTATTAACCCTAATGCCTAATTTCTCTGTGTCTTTCTGTGTTTTTAAGTGGTAGTCTGTTGTTAATGTGTCTCATGTAAAATGTTGTAAAATCATGACTTGTTTTATTTAAGAACTGTTTTGATTTATTCTTGGCATTAACATTTTCAATTGAAACTAGAAATGTTATGGTATAATTGAGTGGCTTTACCATTAAATGAACATAACAAAACCAGTACTTTGAGCAACAATTATGTTCTTCTGACATTCCCTGCATCTGTCTCAGCGATATAGATGTGATTGGGACATGTTCTTATTTTTCCTTCTTTGAATGTTGTTAATTTTTCTTCGAAGAACAATAATATTTAATTTCTTCCAGAATCCTGATACATGTACTTGGAGTGTTCTGAACTGTTTGCTGCGAGTTGTAACAAATTAACTTAGGGGCCTGTACCACTTACGTGTCCTTGGCACTCAAATTATGCAACCTCATCGTCACGTTGAGGCACACGGGCATCGTGTGGCCGCGCGGGGCCGGTCCCACTGAGAAGCGCGGAGGGGTATGGAATTGTACGCGACATCGCGAGGGGCTCCGAAATTTCTGTAACGAACAAAATCTTCGCGTGCCAACGGCCTGTCGCGTAACTGATGGCCAAAGTGGGACAGGCCCAAGACCCTGGCGCGACGCAACGCCTCACCTCCAACAAAAGCAGAAGCAGGCAAACGATCGCCAAACTCGGCCTGGGGCTCACGGCCGTTGCGGTCTGGATCCGACCCCACTTCTACTCCCAGAGCGGGGCCAGGAAAATTGAAGATAGACACAAAATGCAGGAGTAACTCAGCGGGACCGGCAGCATCTCTGGAGAGAAGCAATGGGGGACGTTTCGGGTCAAGACCCTTCTTTTAGACTGAGGAAGGGTCTCGACACGAAACATCACCCACTGCATCTCTCCAGAGATGCTGCCGGTCCCGCTGAGTTACTACTGCATTATGTGTCCATCTTCAAATGACGTCGCGCTCCAGACGGCTGTGCGGTCGAATGAAGTCGCACGCGACCTTCGCGGGACCGTCGCAGCTCAACGCAACCAGGATGTCTCGTAATTAGCGTGCCAAGGACACGTAAGTGGGATAGGGGCTTAACTATGCAAACTTTTTTCAGTTCTCAGCTTTAATTCAAGACCTGAATGAATGTTTTGTTTTCTTACTTGGAAAATAAATTGTATTTGAATCAAAGACATTTGCGGCACAGATGGAGGCCATTTTGCCCTTGTCACCAGTTCTCGCAGCATTCTACTTTGTTTGTCCCCATTTGATCTGAGACCCTGCGCAAACATCAGCAATATTTAACAAGCATGTTTTCGAGCAACCAGCAATCGAGCGCTGATTGGTAGGCTTTTATCTGCTGTGACCAACATGTCAGAATTTATATCACATGGGTTTCAAGAAATTTCATCAGAATTTAGGACATTAGACATCACCCTTTTGTCTTATAATTAAAGCTTCAGTTTTATTCATCATCTAAATGCAGGCACTTTGAGTTCCAAAAAATCTCCTTCAGTTCTGCGGAGAACAAAGCATAATTTGGTGCAACTTTTGTAAATAAATCAGAACCGAGTCTTTTGAATTATCTGGAAGGGTAAATGATTTATTGGATTAGTTATGAAGTAAAGCATCTTTACTGGCATGTGATTCCAGAAAAAGGGTGAATTCAAAAATATTTAAAAACAACACATTCCGTTCACCAGAATTGAAGTCTCAGTTATGTTTATGAATGAAATAAAGCAAAGGGGATCCATGAGCACTTAGCTGGTAGCAGTCTGGAATGTGTCTCAGATATTTTTCAGAAGACGGATTAATCTTTGAATTATGTTAGCAAGAAATATGGATTAAAAGCAATTGAATGGAGTGTTAGACGGAGCAGTCGCAAGCTCATTGAATGGTAGAGCATGTTTGAAGGACTGAATTAAAACTAGAAAATGTTGGAAAAGCTCAGCAGATCGAACATCGTCTGCAGAAAGAAAGTGTTAACATGTCAGGTTTAAGACCATTCATCAGACACATTCTGATGAAGGCTCTTTGATTTGGGACATTATCGCTTTGCATATGAGAGGAATAGATCGGGTACATGCACATTCTTTTGCCCAGAGTTGGGGAATCGAGAACAAGAGGTCATAGGTTTAAGGTGAGGGGGGGGGGAGATTTAAGGAGGGGTAACTTTTTTACACAAAGGGTGGTGGGAATATGAAACGAGCTGCCAAAGGAGATAGTTGAGACAGGTACTATTGTTACGTTTATGAGACATTTGGACAGGAACATGGGTTTTGAGGGTTATAGGTCCAGCGGGGGCAGGTGGGACTAGTGTACATGGGGCATGTTGGTCGGCGTGGGTTGGTTGGGCCGAAGGGCCTATTCCCATGCTGGATGAGTCTATGACTCGAAATGCTGCCTGACCTGCATTGTCTCTTTTTATTTCTATGATTATGAAAAGAGAGTAAAGAGTGTTTTATTGTCATATGTCCCAGATAGGACAATGAAATTCTTGCTTGCTGTAGCACGGCAGAATATGTAAACACAGTACATAACGGGAGAAAAAAAGTTCAGTATGTATATATACACATGCACACATACTCAATTAATAAACAAATATAGTGCAATAATAATAATAATAGTCTGTTGTAGTTCAGAGCTTATTTGGTGTTGTGTTTAATAGCTTGATAGCTGTTCCTGAACCTGGACATTACAGTTTTCAGGCGCCTGTACCTTCTTCCCGATGACAAGGGTGAAATGATTGTGTGGCCAGGATGGCTTTGTGAGGCATCGACTTCAATAGATCCCTTCGATGGCGGGGAGGTCAAAGCCGGTGATGAACTGGGCAGTGGTCACAACCTTTTTTTCAGTTTTTTTGCGTCTGGACGCTCAAGTTGCCGAACCAAGCCACGATGCAACCAGTCAGCATGCTCTCTCTACTGTGCACCTGTAGAGGTTCAAGAGAATCCTCTTTGACATACCGAAACTCCGTAGTCTTCTCAGGAAGTAGAGGCGCTGATGTGCCTTCTTTATAATTGCATCAGTGTGCTGGGTCCAGGAAAGATCTTCAGAAATATGCACGCCCAGGAATTTGAAGTTTTTGACCCTCCACCATCGACCCATTGATATAAACAGGATTGTGGGTCCTCATCCTACCCCTTCCAAAGTCCATAATCAGTTCCTTGGTTTTACTGATGTTGAGAGCCAGGTTGTTGTACTGGCACCATTTGGTCAATCGGTCGATCTCACTTTTATACTCTGACTCATTTGTAATTCGAGCAACAACAGTGGTGTCGTCGGCCAACTTGATGATGGAGTTTGCACTATGTCCGGCTATGCAGTCATGGGTATAGAGTGAGTAAAGCAAAGGGCTGAGCACGCAGCCTTGAGGTGCTCCCATACGGATTGTAACTGAGGATGAAGTATTTCTGCCAATTCAAACAGACTGTGGTCAAGTCGAGGATGCATTTGCAGAGGGATGCGCAGTGACCCAGTTCCGTGAGCTTGGTAACCAGCTTGGATCGGATGATGGTATTGAACGCCGAGCTGTAGTCTATAAACAACAGCCTGACATAAGTGTTTTTATTTAAGAAGGAACTGCAGATGCTGGAAAATCAAAGGTAGACCAAAGTGCTGGAGAAATTCAGCGGGTGCAGCAGCATCTGAGGAGCGAAATAAATAGGCAACGTTTCGGGCCGAACCCCTTCTTCAGACTGATGTGGGGGGGGGGGGGGGGGGTGGATGGGGAGAAGAAATCACAGGGACATAGACTCGGACAAACACACAGAATGTAAATTATACATGAATTACACAAATTCTACAAGACAACGTAAAGAAAGAGTTAGATCGTGTACGTGATTTCCACAGTATCTTCTGTGATACATCATTAAAAAAAAGCCTTTAGAAAATTTACAAATATTTCAGCCCTTCCCACAGTTTAATATCTGGGAATTAAAATGTCCTAATGGACAGATACTAATTCTATTGTACTTCATGTTCATGCCCAGAGTGCTTTATTCTGATGGCAATTAGAGGCATATTTCTTTTAACAACAGTCAATTATAGGTCAGTTGTTTCTAAATTGTGCAAACTCATACATTTTCTCTGATGAGGAGTTTCATCACTTCATTCCTATCATTTTCTGTTCGCCTTTGGTGTTTAACTGCCACAGGCCGTGAAAGATTGACAGGAAAAGTAGCTCATTGCCTCTGTGGTCCTGTGCATAACTAAGATTAGGCTCCACTGGTTTGTTTATTTACCTGTGGGTGAAAAAAGCAAACTGGACAATTTTACATTGTGCATTCCTCCAGATCACATTCTGTTGGTGTGAAGTTCAAGGCTTGTATTCCATTGACCCAGCCTCATATTAGAACTGTATATGAGTATTCAAAATAATCCCTTTTAACAAGTGCACATGATTGTGTCTTTATTGACATCGTGTCGTTATTGGTTTTAACATATAACATTTACTTGAACCATCTTAAAGTCTCCTGAATTCTACCGGTTTAGTAATCAAGGATCCCCTTCGCTTTGTTCTATTCATTGTTCAATATAACTGAGACTTCAGTACTGGTAAAGGCATATGTTGCACAGGGCAGGTATTTTATCATTCAGTGACTTTGAACAGATGGCAGCACAGTTGTATTAAACCACATGGAACCCATATCCACATCTTTGTGCTGATGTGCCAAGCAAATCAAAGACATTTCATAATTTCGACTCGGCATCAGTTCTATACATAAAATTTGCGGTGATGATGCCAGTAGCTCCCTCTTAGCATTGCTTTGCAGAAAAATGATTTAATGCTGAAATCATTGAAACGTAGAATTACTTAGAAGATTGAGGTGATTTGGAAAGTCAACGAATATTCTCTTGATCTTCTGCAGGTGTACTGTAGAGATCATATAGACTAGTTGCATCAGGGCCTGGTTCAGCAACTTGAATGCCCAGGAATGAAGGAGATTATAATATATGGTGATCGCTGCCCAGTCCATCATGGGTACTGATCTCCCCATCATTCAAGGGAGCTGTAAGAAGCGATGCCTAACAAAGCCAAACAGTATTATCAAATACCTACACTACTCCCACGTTCTCATTTCACTCCTACCATCAGAAGAAAGCATAGTAGTCTGAAAATCACGACTGCTGGGTTCAAGTATAGCTTCAATATGACACAACACTAACATCAACTATAAACTATGGACTGACCTTGATTGCACTAAGGACTTAGGGTTTTTTTCATTAGTAGTCGGGGTTATTCATTTGTTGAAATTTTGTTTATTATATATTATCAATGTGTATTGTGTTTACTGGCCTGTTACGTTCTTGACTTTCTTGACATACAAGAGACGAAAGTCAAACAAGGAAGGAATATATATTTAATAACGTGACATTTTGTTTAGGGTTCAATTCAGCTTTAGATCAACTCCCTTGATTAATGAAGTTAAGTTTCCAAGCATCAAGAAAACTTAGTAATTAAATTATTCAAGGCAAAACAAGGCACCAATTAATATGCAAGACCTAACCCTTAAGGATAAAACAAAACATGATTCATTGAAGTACTGTCATAGAACCAGATGTCTTGAACTTAGAACAACAATTTGGTGCACTCTGTTCCATATCAGTTGTGAGTATTGCGTTGTTTATTGGCCACAACTTGCATGTCCATGTGTTCTGGCCCACTAATATTTCAAAAGTTTGAAGCGTTATGCATCAGACTGTCCTCAGTCAGATTTATTGATGTCCAAGATAGGATGTAAGATATTGAAGATAAAAGTAAATGGGTGGGCAAAACTGTCTTAAAATATTTCCTTGCTCCTCTGGTTTTCTAAAAATGTTGATTTGAAGTGATTGGTGCACCATATGCTCTCATTCTGTCTGCAACATTTCATGCTCACTTTCTAGGGAACTGGGATTAATTGTAATTCCCAATCAAATGACTTATTACTGTGCTGCATTCTATAATTCAAATCAGCTAACTTTTAAAGGCAGGCAAGTTGGTAGTATTCAACTTTCAATTGATGCAGAAGATTACATCATTATATTGAGAAAAAGCCCATGATTCAAAATTGGAAAAAAACATTATGAAAACAATAATAAAAAAATTATAGGAGTGACATGATACAATGTATGGTATAACATAATAGGATCTGTGATTTTAATTTAATTACATAGTCTATGAACAATTGTGGCAACTATTTCTCCTAAGCAAGCATACATTCTTGGAAATAGCTAACTCACAGTCCTTGTAGAGCAGTGGTTCTTAACCTTTTTGGCCCCACGACCCCATTCTTGGTCAGTACTATGACCCCCCAAAACAAAAATTGAAACAAAAAAACAGCCCGATTTTATAAAACATGTCTGCCAATGGGATGGCTGAAATTGCTTTGCAGCCATCAGGTGATCAAAATGGGGACTAATGCTCGACAGGCAGCACCTCACGTCAGTGTTGATCACAAGCCTATTGCATGCCTTCGTTTTCAGAGTTACCATGGTTGAGAATCCAGCCTCACAGCGATAGGTTGAGGGGGACTGGGCCAATAGGGTCAGAACCCTCTTCGAACGAACAGGACAGTCCTTCACTTTCAGCCAAAATGTGGCGAGCTCTTGTTCCACGAGGTCACTCTTGAACTGCGCATCTTCATGAAATCAGTAAAATTCAACCTTCGTAGCCACGTCAGTATTGCTGATAGCACTGTCTTTAATGGAAAAGGGTTGGACGATCCACTCTTCACGAGAGCGATTGTCCAGTCCAGGGAAGTAACATTCGATGGCTTCGCTAATTGCCAGAAGGTGGGTTGAGATCTCCTTGTGGAAGTGGCATTCAGTTTTTGGTGTAGCATCCAGGAGAGTCGTCATCAAAGGGAAGATAGTCGTGTCACCGTCCTGGTAAAGGTGGTATCTTCTTCTGGTAAAGGTGAATCTTCCTCCTGAAGGCTGCCACTTTGTAACGAGCCGTGTGTAGCATTGGGAGGTTTCCTTGAAGTGACCGGTTCAAGGAATTCACCTCGGCGAAAAAGTCAGCCAAGTAAGCAACCTTCATCACTAACAATTCATCCTGCATCTTTTCATGAAGCTGATTCTCCTTCTCGGTACACCCTCTCTCCAAGAACAACACTATTTCCTCTCGAAGTTGAATCACACAATTGAGAACTTTACCACGCGAAGGCCAGCGCACCTTTGTGTGGAATATCCGAACAGTGAAATCGGCGCCCATTTCTTCAGATTCTTGAGATTGTTGCGCTCCCTCGGATGTGGTTCACAATCTTCACCACATCCGAAAGCACTTCTGGAAGACCAGAAGAGTCTTTATCGCTAAAGCCTGGCGATGTATCATGCAGTGGGTAAAGGAGCCATGGGGAGCGACATCCTTCACAGAGGCTTTGAGGCCGGATCTGCTTCCGACCATGGAAGGTGCCCCATCTGTAAACACCCCGACAAGCCGTTCCCAGCCAAGCTCATGTTTGATGAGAGCTTCCAGCATTTTGAACACATCTCCCCGAGTGGTAGTGGCCAATGGCTTCTCCGTCGAGGTAACGAACGTAGACTAGCAGTTGGGAACATGAGGCAACATCTGTTGACTCGTCCAGTTGCAGTGAATACACTGGACTGCTCGTCACAGCGCTCACTACTTGCAGCAGAATCTCATTACTCATATACGAGATTCGACTTTTGACTGTCATTTCAAAGGGAAATCTGCCTGAACTTGTTTGACTGCTGTTCCCCCAGCACCAACTTTGCTGCTTCGAGAAGGCATGGCTTGATAAGCTCTTCACCGATGGTGTGAGGTTTCTTAGTCTGTGCGATTCGATAAGCAATCCGGTATGAAGCCTCCAGCGCTGCTTCATTTTGACGAGCGCAGTGACCCGTCAAATCGATGCGGGAATCCTTGAGTGCGGCTTCTTTTAGTTTTGCCATGCCCTTCCCCGCAAGGTCACTCTGACAAGACTCCAAATGGATCTTCAGTTTGCTGGGCTTCATGCACTCGTGACTCAAAATCTTGGCACAGATAATACATTGCGGCTTGACCATGGATTTTTGAACAATGCTTGTGAAGCTGAACTTGAGAAATGCTTCACTATACGTGCGCTTCTTGGCAGATATGTACCTTTGTTAGGTTCCTAAAAATGGCCTCAACAAATTGATATGTTATTTCTAACCCCTTCGTGACCCCCGGAAAAAATCCAAACGACCCCCATGGGGGTCACAACCCCCAGGTTAAGAACCGCTGTTGTAGAGGAAGTTAATGACTGCTCCAAGGACAATCTTTAATACATTATGTGGCACTACAAATTATGGATAAATGAGAGATTATCCACTTTGGTGCCAAGAACAGGAAGGCAGATTATTATCTGAATGGTTTAGGAAAAGGGGAGGTGCAACGAGACTTGGGTGTGCTTATACATCAGTCACTGAAAGTAAGCATGCAGCTACAGCAGGTACTGAAGAAAGCTAATGGCACATTGGCCTTCATTGCGAGAGGATTTGAGTTTAGGAGCAAGGAGGTCCTACGGCAGTTGTACAGGGCCCTGGTGAGACTGCACCTGGAGTACTGTGTGCAATTTTGGTCTCCGAATTTGAGGAAGGACATTGTTGCTATTGAGGGAGTGCAGTGTAGGTTCACCAGGTTAATTCCCGGGATGGCGGGACTGACATATAATGAAAGAATGGGTCGACTGGGCTTGTATTCACTGGAATTTAGAAGGATGGGAGGGGATCTTATAGAAACATAAAATTCTTAACGTATTGGATGGCTAGGTGCAAGAAAAATGGTCCAGATGTTGGGGGAGTCCAGAACCAGGGGTCACAGTTTACAAATAAGGGGTAAGCCATTTAGGACTGAGATGAGGAAAAGCTTTTTCACCCAGAGAGTTGTGAATCTGTGGAATTCTCTGCCACAGAAGGCAGTGGAGGCCAATTTGCTGGATGTTCCTGTTTTACATCTTTCTTTTTGGAATTAAGGAATAAGTTAGATTTAACTCTTGAGGCTAATGGAATCAAGGGATATGGGGAAAAAGCAGGAATGGGATACTGATTTTAGATGTTCAGCCATGATCATATTGAATGGGTGTGCAGGCCCGAAAGGCCGAATGGCCTACTCCTGCACCAATTTTTCTATGTTTCCATAAGTTGTACTACCAGATAAATAAATGCATTCAAGTAATTTTAAAATTTCACAGCTCATTAATATTTGCTGGACATTGATATGTCAGAAGTGTACATTTTTATTAGAGGAAATACTGGCATTGATCTCTAATGTTATTTTGAAATTAGATGCCTTCCAGAATAAATAATAAGATTATTCTGATCCTGTTTTACATCTTTCTTTTTGGAATTAAGGAATAAGGAAGATTATGACGTCAGTTGGGTTGGTATGGGGAAATAACGTACATTTTTATTATCTAACTTGAAAATACTCAGCAAGCCAGGCAGCATCTAATGTTAACATTTCAGCTTGATAATCTTTCACTTACTTGAACGTCCAGTTTAGTGCGCCATTTTGATTACCCATGTTGATGTCCAGCCCTCAAACACGATCCTTACCTCTGGTTGCCTTTAACCCATTCTCACTCTATCTTATCTGGCTCATATTATTTAATTCAAGCTCAATTTCAGCTTGCAACGCAGCACCTTATCTTTTGATTAAGCATGTCACAAGCAACCATACTGCACTGAGCTGGAGAATTTCAAATAGTGATTCGCTTTATCCATTTACGTACGCTGGCTGCTTCCCAGCCCAATTGTTTAGTTAGCCTATTTTCACTTTTTTGCCTTGCATCATCATTCGTTTTCCCATTTAATGTATGAGTCTTTTACCTTATCATCAACTTTTCCTTTTGTTTTTCTCTCTTCCTTGTCTCTGTATCTTAAAATTTGTTTCAATTGAACAGTTTCCAGTTGTGGTAAAGTGCCATCAAAATCAAATTGAAACATCATCTCCTGATGCAGGTGCTGATGTAGTGTCTGAATCCTAAACATAGACAACCCCTTTGACTCTCCAGATGCTGCTGAATTCTAACAACGGTTTGTTATTTACTCCACGTTGCAGCAACTCCAATCTATTGTATCTTTCAAATATTAATTCTGTTTCTTTATCTAGAAAATGTGGTCTGAGTGTTTCCAACATTTCTATTTTTCTCTTTGGTTTGTGAAACACACTGTTAAGAAGGTTGCAACTGTGAATGGAAATTGCAGATAGAGATTTGGATTGGAGTTACAATTTACGGCAACGAAAATGTAATTTTTAATCACATTAATGTATACAATTTAAAATTAATTATGAAGATCAACATGTCACCATTCTGTATTTTATCCCTCCCAAACTCCAGGACTGATGGACGCCGATGGTCCTTGGCATCCTTGCCATCTTCTGGATATGGAACCAATACACCCAGTTCCACTGTCTCTGTATGTATTGACTATGTTACTGTATTGTATCACTTTTACCAGTTAAGGATTAATTGCACATTCCAAGCGGTACCTATATTTACACTGCAGTTTAATATAGTGAATTGTAAAAGTGCACAATGTAGAAGCACATGCTGATTGTCATGCTTGTGCTAATCAATTGCATATGTTACCTTGCTGTTAGATCTAGATCTGAAATTCCTCTGATACCATTATTTCTCCAATTCCCCCAAAAAATGTAAAATATTGTGTTAAATGGCCTCCTTTTTTTTGCTTTAAGGTCAGCTTGTTCTATTTCATCTCTCATTTAAGCTTTTTGTCCCTATGATCATTCTCACAATTCTGGGCATTTGCTGCCCCCTTTCATTCCAAGCATTAGATTCCTCATTGGTCTTGCACCATGCAGTTCTTGTTCATGCTTTTGAAACTGAGGATTTCATGCACAGTGATTTTCATAGCATATACAGTAAAATGCCGATAAACCATTATGTTTGAACTCGTGAGATGTCAACAACACCTGTTTCTTTTGCTGAAAAATGAATTAAAATGTGTTGGGGTATTAATCGTAATAACGATGAACAATCCACCGAAGGGTTTGGCTGATGATTAATGTTTTACCATATTGGGATAATTGAAGACCCATTACAACTACCTTGTAGTTCTTGAATCTTGCTATGATTTGCCTGAAAATTTGATCCTCTGGTTTCTATTCACGTTTGCTGGGATCTTCAGTGTGCACTGGCACCTTGAAAGTTTTTCAGTTAACCATATAACCATATAACAATTACAGCACGGAAACAGGCCCTCTTGGCCCTTCGAGTCCGTGCCGACCATTTGTTTTCCCCTAGTCCCATCTACCTGCACTCAGACCATACCCCTCCATTCCCTTCACGTCCATATACCTATCCACTTTACTTTAAAATGTTAAAAACGATCCTGCCTCCACCACTTCTAGTAAATCTCCTCTGTACTCTCTCTATTTTGTTGACATCCTTCCTATAATTAGGCGACCAAAATTGTACACCATACTCCAGAATTGGTCTTACCAATGCCTTGTACAATTTTAACATTACTTCCCTACTCCTATATTCAATGCTCTGATTTATAAAGGCCAGCACACCAAAGGCTTTCTTTACCACCCTATCTAGTTGTTGCATTATTTCAACCAGAATGATTATTTTTACAAATCTTGAGTGTATAATTCAAATTTCATTATTTTTACCAATACACATGTTAGGCCAACTGCTCCACAGTTTTCTATGTTTTCTCTGTTTCTAAATCGGGGTGTGATGTTTGCAGGTTTCCAGACCACTGGGATCTTTGTAGCAAATCCATGGAACGTTAGAAAACTACAATAATACAAATACTGCACATAATTAGGAAATCAAATGGTATGCTACATTTATTGCAGGGGAATTGGAATAGATGAGAAAGAACATTGTGATAAAATAGTAGAGCTTTTAATTATACCACATTTGGAGTACTTTCCCCAGTGCTTTTTATGTGACAGTATGGCATTTATCATTATTTCCTTTTCGAGCCACATGACATGTATGTATATTAAAGATGCAGATTTGCACCTTTTTGTCTCCAAAAAAGCATTGACCTTCCCATATCTAAATAAGTGGATATATTTGTTTTGGAATCAGTGCAGCGTGGATATGCACGTCTCAAAATGGGTTCCTTTCGAAATTACAGACCCTAAACATACCTGCAGTTAAACACGATAAAGACCCCTTCCTGACTGTTTCACATCTTTGTGGTAGCACAGTGTTAAAGAAGGAACTGCAGATGCTGGAAAATCGAGGGTACACAAAATGCTGGAGAAACTCAGCGGGTGTAGTTTGTGGTAGCACAGCTGGGCATTTCCTGGCGCCAGTCACTCTTGAGATGAGATTTTGGTGTTGGATGCGTGAGATGGAAATGCCGCACTCCTATGGAGGGCATTGTAAGGGAGCTTGCACCACATTGTCCTATGAGCTCTTGAGACAATGATTCTAAGACAATTTGCTAACCACCAAAAAAATCAATTACTTGGCTTCATCTTAGGAACCCCATCATTGCACCAGAACCTTCGGCACCACTACCGAGTGCACGCCGTGCAAGTCCCAAAGTCCTTACTTACTTTTTCTCAGTAACAATTGTTGGTCTCCTTTTACTGATTTATCTTCTCTAATCACATTCAAATGCAATATAATTGTTTCCCAGAATCAATTTTCTCCCGACTATCACTACCAAAATGTTGATCCCACTCGCTTGACTTTTCTATCCACATCACAAGCTAAATGTGGTCATTTGTTGCCATTTTCCCAATTCCAGCCTTTGAATTGAGTCGCTCTAAAAAATGTGTAATACTTATTAATTTTGACATCAATAAAGTTTTCAGCAGAGGCTAACAATCAAAAGGATCTGCTAAGCCCTTTTATTGCTCAGGGGGTCATTTCTAGGCAACTAATTTGGTTTTGGGACTAGGGGATTTGTCCTATGTTGAGTGATTGGCTTGAATTCATTGATATTTTGAAGAATGACACATGACATTCAACATGAAATATTTTGAGAGACTTGTCAAGAGGTGATCTTCTGTTTTTCTAAATCCAGAATATAGGAGCATAATCTCAGGGTAAGGATTGGTCATTTAGGAGACACTCGAGAGATGGCAGCTGGTGGTATTTTGAGCAAAAATCAAAGTGCTGAAGGAACTTAGCTGGCCAGGCAGCATCTAACGGCACTGGACGGATGCTTTCTTGGGTCAGGATCCGTCTTCATACTGAGGGAATAAAAGCTGGTAAAGAGAGGTGAAGGTAAGAGGTGGAGCGAGAACTGACACATGATAGGTGCGTTCACCCTAATACGATAGGTGACCCTTCTTCAGACTGATAGTGGGGAGTAAGCGGGGGAAGAAAGCTGGAAGCGAGGAGGGTAGGACAAAGCCTGGCAAGCAATAGGTTGACACTTATGGGTGTGTGTGGGGATGGGGATGATATGCAAATGTTGGACAAA
Source organism: Okamejei kenojei (assembly GCA_035221665.1). Lineage (NCBI taxonomy): Eukaryota > Metazoa > Chordata > Chondrichthyes > Rajiformes > Rajidae > Okamejei > Okamejei kenojei. The sequence continues at coordinate 51,405,980 of CM069140.1, read as the reverse complement.
GGCCAAAGATGAAAAGACTGAAGGTGTGAGACAAAAGGATTGAAGAACAGGAGGAGACGTCCTTGATGCAGTTGTCGAAGTAGTGGATAAAGAGTCGGGGGATGGTGCCAGTGTATGTTTGGCTAAATGGACTGTTTGGACCATGACTACACATTTAACCAGAGGAAAGTGAGAGGAAGCAAAAGAGATGTTGTTGAGGGTAAGACCAAGTTCCACCAGGTGGAGGAGATTGTTAGAAGGAGGAAATGGATTGGGTCTCTGTTCAAGCAACTGGAGGGACTTGAGACTTTGCTTCTGCGGGGTAGAGTTGTAAAGAAACTGGACGAAAGGCAAGAATCACTGATAATAGATTTTCAGGTAAGATGAATTAGATGATAGCTCGTAAATCGTGAAGTATGAAATAGTACTTTGATTAGTAAGGGTGTCAAGGGTCATGGGGCAAAGACAGGAGAATGTGGTTGAGAAGAAAAGATAGACCAGCTGTGATCGAATGGTGGAGTACACTTGATGCGCTGGATGGCTTAATTCTGCTCCTAGAACTTATGAAGTATTCATGTTCCTATTAAAAAGGTAGAATAGGTTCAAGAGCCATAAGATCTATTCCTAGTTATATTTATTCCGTTATATACGTCAGCCTTCTTGATATGATGGTATCTATGCAATCAAGATTTACTTAAGATTGAAAAACATGTTAATGGAATAGATCTTCTGCCTTATTGTCAGAGCATATACCGATTATTCCAGTGAGTCAGATTCATAGTGTAGTCCAGTTAAACCAGTTCCCGTGAGTCCAATAGTGAAAAACATATGTCAGCCTGCTTGATTCTGCACAAGGGTAAGCTGCTGCGAGCTCTGACGTCTCCCATCACATGAATGGGAGAAACTGCCTGTTGGGAAAATTACATCCAATATCTTTTTGATTTTTGTTTAAATTGTGTCAACGTTTATAATTAATTTTTTAGAGTTTAAATATATTTCTTAATGTCGAAAATTATCTTTTTTAATTTTAGTAATAATATTTTTATTTTAAATGGGTCCAATGAATTACTGCAAATGTCAGACATGGACGGTCCGGTAAAATTATTATATTTAATTTGAGTAATATTTTTCTTTTAAATGGGTCCTCTTGAGTGACTGCAAATGTCAAGGACATTGACAGTCAGGTAAACTGATAACCAGACTGCGGGTGAACCTTATGAGCTGAAGAAACAAGTCTGGAAGTAAACAGATTGGCTGTGTTGAGATAGCCTTGAAGTATGACGAAATACCAATTGCCAAAGATTCATAGATTCCCAAGGAAAACTCTGCCAGGACCTCTCTGGGACAAAAAAATGTGGCCCTTGAGAAGGCAGCCAACAACTTTGGAGCAATTGGAGATCTGCCCCAATGCATTTCTAGCTGCAACGCTGTTTGTTTTGATAACTTGTATTGAACTTTGTTTTTAATGTTATACTTACTGGTGAATGAGTTACATAAAGAGGAGTTTTTATTTTTTGTTCTTACTCCTCAAAATGTGAATTCACTGCTGTCATGCAGTCCAGTTAAACCTAGTGTTGTATTTCTTATTTTTACCTAAGCAATAGTTTGCATCTGGACCACTTCATGATTATAACTCCCTTTGAATTGAAACACCCTTGCTGAAATAACTTAACAGAGATGGTAATGGCCATTAAGAGAAAGTACATCAGCTGAAGATTGTATTTAACTCATAAAAATAAATTTGGCTTGCTTTCCAGAGTGTGTTGACTGCGATGTGATTCAGATTATTTAGGTTTGAGCTGTGAGCTTCAAATGATTTATTTACTTAACTCTTTCTTCCTTCCTTTACTTTTATACTGTAACATTTTAGCGGGTTCGAATGAGATATGAGATATAGCACTAAGAATTGTTTTTCTTTACTGCACACAGTCATCCTGCTCGTCACAGGAGAAACTTCACCAGCTGCCCTATCAGCCAACGGCCGATGAACTGCATTTTCTCAGCAAGCACTTCAGCACAGAGAGCATCACAGATGATGATGGACGACAATCTCCTGCCATGCGTCCTCGATCACGTAGCCTCAGGTTAGTGGTATAAAAATAACTTCTGACGTGCACATCAGTTAAATGTAATACTACCAAAGTAGAAATCACAGTGAGGAGACATTGCATTTGTTTGAATGATCATGGCTGTCGAGTACTGATTTATTTAAAACATTTAATCATTACTGAACATGGTTATCAATAAAGACAAGGTTCAGGATAGGAAGCCAAGGAATTCTTTCATCTACTTATTTGTAAATGGGAAATTCTACAGTGCGCATCAGAAATTATTAACAACAGATGGCCTTGTTTCAAGTGTTAGAGATTCACTAACAATGGTTTACTCTTCCTATTCTGGGAGTGAACAAATTCCAGTGCTCAACAACCTTTTCCACCATTTGCTCAATGTTATTTAGCCAATCTTTGATATTTGATCGATTATCGTCCCTCAATTAATGGCTTCTACCAAGATATAATTAACTCTAGTATTGTCACGTTCACAAATGTAAGTGAAAAAGACAATGGGCTGGATCGTGGACCTGTCTTACTGTCTACCCACCGCACAGCCCCACGTTTACTTGTGCTGATGCAAAGGTTCAAATTCACTGGCTCTTCCCACCTTTGGCTTCAGGTACAACTCCAGATGATGGCTTGTTTTCATATGATGTGGTAGGAAATTACCCACCCCCACCCTGAAATGTTCCTGGTAGACTTTGGTCGACAGCAAAAGTGATAACATAGATTTGCTTTTTGTCATTGATTTAATCCTAGAGTCATGCAGCATGTAAACAGGCCCTTTGGCCCAACACGTTGACGAGGATGTGCCATCTAAGTTGGTTCCATTTGCCCTCGTTTGGCCATATCCCTCTAAACCTTTGCGATCCATGTACCTGTCCAGGTGTTTTTTAAATGTTGTCATGGTGCCTGCCTCAACAACCTCCTTTGGCAGCTCGTTCTGTTTCCCTGTCACCCTCTGAGTGAAAAAGGCGCTCCTCAGATTTCTATTAAACCTTGCTCCGATCAACTTAAATCTATGTCTTTTGATTCTTGATTTGCCGTAACATGGGTAAAAGACATTGTGCATTCACCCTATCTTTACATGATTTCATGATCAGAAACATGAAAAAATGATTAAAATTGATATGTTAAAATAATGACTTTTAAAAATCAAAAAGGTTAATTAAAACATAAAAATGCTTGGGAACTAAAACAAAAATAAAGATGCAAATTTATCTTCCCGTTTACCTGCACGCTTTGTTTCCCCATTGAAATCAATGGGGTCATAAATCCGGTATTTTGTTTGACTCCAATAGGGGATTTGACTTGAGGGGATTTAACCAGTGTAATTTTGGGAAATCCCAGCAAGACAGAGTTCTGTTTCTGGACACCATGAGGAGTCCTGCAGCAAAGCAAATTGACAGATTTAGAAGAAATCTGTCAGTAAGGCTTGAAATCACAGCACGTGTGCAAGTCAGGACTTCAGTTCAAATGGCTGAACACTGCACAGATGCCTTTGGAGCAGCAGGCTGTTTCTAGCAATGTTTAGCTCAGGGACCGATATTTTGCAAACAGCACAAATGAACAGCATTCATCATTTGCTAGACTGGTTATAACATTTAATGCCCACTTGGAATGAAAGGTTGCCAAATGTTTCCTGACATGATGCAAATTTTGTGTTTTTAATTTCAGATTTTCATCATCTGCAATTTTTAATTTTCTGAATTTTACTGGTTGTAACGCAATAGTTAACATTAACGAGAGAGTCACTTAAATGTTGCATACACTGGGACCTGAATGAGCAAAGTGTCTCTTCAACAATTCAGATTGAAAATCTTTACTAAAGGGCCTGTCCCACTTGCCGATTTTTTTCGGCGACTGCCAGCGTCATATCAGTGTCACCAAAAGATTTTAAACATTTCAAAATCCAGCAGCAACAGAAAAAATGTTACGACACTTGAAAAAACATCACACGTCATACGTTGTCATGCCGCAAATTGTTTGGTGACCTGATACGTCAGTCAATGATGCCGGCAGTTGCCGAAAAAGTCACCAAGTGGGACAGGCCCCTAAGACACCCAATCTAAATCATGTAGTGAAAGGTGGAATACTTTATTCAATTTTTAAATCATCTATTGGCAGTGAAATAAAGACACAAACAGAAAGATAAGATTAAGAGAGACAAAAATTGATTTTATCTTTTAACAAGTTGTACATTTCTAGCAGTAATTAATCACCTATGAATGAATACTAAAGACAATTTTTGACAACAATCATAATTTATCACGGTTAAAAATTCATTTACTTATCAGTGGATAAGCCCAATTTTTTTCTTGGTGTTTTAAGTAAAGTACTGAACTTTAATAATGTTCCTGCTTTTGTGCTAAGTCTCCCAATTTATTCATTTTGTGAAGCTTATGGAGGAACAAGACAACCCAAAAAGCAACTTCCAATTTATTTTTTAATTTAAAAAATTCTGATTCTGAAAGTCTGATATACTTCACATTGATGATGAATGATGACAACAACAAGGTTATTATTGTCTGAAATCCAGACAGTATTCTGATCAAATCCTATCTATACAAAATCACACCTTTGGCACATTTGTTGTTTATAGCTAGTCTAAATGTTTCCTCGATGTTTTGCAAGTGGTTCCATTTAATTGAGTAATAGAGTTGAACAGCATAGAACCAGGGCCCATCTCGTCCATGCTGACCAAGATGCCCCATCTAAGATAGTCCCATTTACCTGCATTTGTCCCATAAATCTTTTAATTATACCTGTCTAAATGTCTTTTAAATATTGTTATTGTACTTGCCTCAACTACATTCTCCAGCAGCTCGTTCCTTATACCCACTGCCCTCTTTGTGAATATGTTGTCCGTAAGTTCCTGTTCAATCTTTCCCCTTTCACCTTAAACAAATGCCCTCTAGTTCTTGATTTTTCCTATCCTGGGATATTGATAGTGCATTCATCCTATTGATTTTATACACATCTATAAGATCACCACTCAGCCTCCTGTGCTCCAAGGAATAAAGTCCCAGCTTGCCCAATGTCTCCCTATAGTTCATACCCTCAAGTCCAGGCAACATCCTTGAAAATCTCTGTTTTCTTTCCAGCTTAATGGCATATTTCCTTTAGCAGGGTGAGCATAGCTGAACACAATACTCGAAGTGTTGTCTCGCCAACATCTTGTACAAGTTTAATGCAGCTTCTATATCAATTCAGTGACTGATGAAGACCAATGTGTCAAAAGCCTTCTACACCACCCTATCTACCTCTGACACCACTTTCAGGGAACTATGCACTTTTACGCTTAGATCCCTCTGATCTACAATGCTTCGCAGAGCTCTAACATTCACTGTGAAGTTTCTTGCCCTGGTTAGACTTCTCTAAATACAACATCTTACACTCATTTGAATTGGTCCGTTAGCCATTCCTCGGTCCACATGCCCAGCTGATCAAGATCCCGCGGTAATTCTTGATAAACCATCTTCACAGTCTAAGATACACCCTGTTTTAGTGTAATCTGCAAACTTACTATCATGCATGTGCATTACAATCCAAATTGCTGATGTAGATGACAAACAATAATGGCCCCGGAACTGAACCCTGGCGCACACCACTAGTCACAGGGAGCTACTTCGCTAAACAACATTCCGTCACCACCCTCTGCTTCCCTCCATGAAGCCATGAAGCTAGTTAGCTAGCTCTCCCTGGATCCCACGTGTGCTAACCTTTCAGAGCAGCCTACCACATCAAACCATATCAAAGGCCTTGCTGACGTTCATATAGACAATATTTACAGCCTTGTCCTTGTCAACTATCTTAGTTACTTTTTCAAAAACTTCAATTACATTTGTGGGATGTGATCTCTCATGTACAAAACCATGCTGACCATCCCCAACCAAACTTTACCCAAATGCATGTATATTTTATTATCCTTCCTTTCCTTCCACAGATGTTAGGTTTGCCGTCAACAGTTGCCAGGTTTTTCTTTGCAGCCCTTCTTAAATGGATACACACCATTAGCCACCCTCCAGTTTTCCGGCACCTCACCCATGTCTAATAGTGATTCATACGTCTCAGCTGGGGCACCTGCAATTTCTTCTCTAGCTTCCCACAGTGTTCTTGGATATTTCTGATCAGGCTTGGGAGATTTATCTACCTTAATATATTTAGGGTGTCCATCATGTCTTCAACTGTAATACAATTCCATTAAAATATTGTTGTCATTGAAAGCATCAAATAAACTCCCCACAGTCAACTGTTTTCCTGTAATATTTTATCCTTTAAAATTGTGCATTACCATTGTGACATTTTTAAGATCGTGTCCACTGAAGTAGGGATGAAAATTAGAATTCTGTTACTCAACAAAAGAGGAAAATATTGGACTGAATCTAAAAAGTGAATTTTTTGTCTTCGACTATCATCATTTCATCAAACGCACAAACCTTCATCTCAATTTTGAGCCTTGCTTTCAAGGCTGCTCCACAACAGCAGCAGTGGTAGAGTCACCACCAATGCCTAAAGACAGATTACACAATGAGAGACATTTAACAACAGTGGATGTAGATTTTTATTTTTAATTTAAAATTAATAAGGCATAATACGTTTACTTGAAACACAATTAAGTTGTTGCAAACAATAACAGGAGTGAGTAAGATTTAAGAAAAATAAAACTGGAAATGGATGGGCTTTTGTTGCACATCAGCTGTGCGTGACATAAAGTTGAAGGGTCAGATGCTCAGCTTGGCGAAGCTCTGCCCCTGGAGTGTTAAATTGTCAGATATGTTTGCATCTGACCTCCAGTGTGCTCCTGATCTCCACATTGCACTGCACAGGTGTGATATTCAGGAATGTGCTGACTCACACACTGCATGTTGCCAGCTCTTCTCCACTCATGCAGCTAGCCATCTGTACGATCTAGCTCAAGTGCTGTGCAATGCTGTTCTATTAATATTTTAGTGGAATAACATTCTGGTGAGACATTTTTTATGGGTAATATAAAATATGAACTGTATGATTTGTATTGTCGTTTTGGTCATAAAAATGACTGACCCTTACTACTCTAAAGTAAAATAGAAAGATACAGTGCCCTCCATAATGTTTGGGACAAAGACCCATCATTTATTTATTTGCCTCTATACTCCACAATTTGAGATTTGTAATAGAAAACAATCACACGTGGTTAAAGTGCAGATTATAATAAAGGCCAATTGTATACATTTTCATTTCACCATGTAGAAATTACAGCAGTGTTTATACATAGCTCACCCCCCCCCCAAAAAAAAAACCCAACTATAAGCAGTATGTTTGGGATCATTGTCATACTGCAGAATGAACTGCCGACCAATGAGTTTTGAGGCATTTGTTTGAACTTGAGCAGATATAATGTGTCTATACACTTCAGAATTCATTATGCTACTACCATCAGCAGTTGTATCATCAATGAAGATAAGTGAACCAGTACCTTCAGGAGCGATACATGCCCGGGCCGTAACACCCCCACCACCGTGTTTCACAAATGAGGTGGTATGCTTTGGATCTTGGGCAGTTTCTTCTCTCCTCCATATTTTGCACTTGCCATCACTCTGATATGGCAATCTTCATCTCATCTGTCCACAAGACCTTTTTTCCAGAACTGTGGTTGCTCTTTTAAGTATTTCTTGGCAAACTGTAACCTGGCCATCCTATTTTTGCAGTTAACCAGTGGTTTGCATCTTGCAGTGTAGCCTCTGCATTTATGTTCATGAAGTCTTCAGCGGACAGTGGTCATTGACAAATCCACACCTGAAGAATGTTTCTGATGTGTCAGACAGGTGTTTGGGGATTTTTCTTTATTGTAGAGAGAATTCTTCTGTTATCAGCTGTAGAGGTCTTCCTTGGCCTGCCAGTCCCTTTGCAATTAGTAAGCTCACTTGTGCTCTCTTTCTTCTTAATGATATTCTAAACAGTTGATTTTGGTTAGCCTAATGTTTGGCTGATGACTCTAACAGTTTTATTCTTGTTTCTCAGTCTCATAATGGCTTCTTTGACTTTCATTGGCACAACTTTGGTCCTCATGTTGATAAACAGCAATAAAAGTTTCCAAAGGTGATGGAAAAACTGGAGGAAAGACTAGGTGCTGAGAGCTCTCTTATACCTGCATTAAGGAGGCAATTAAACACACCTGAGCAATTACAAACGCCTGTGAAGCCATGTGTCCCAAACATTATGGTGCCATGAAATGGGGGGCCTATGTATAAACACAGCTGTAATTTCTACATGGTGAAACCAAAATGTATAAAAATGGCCTTTAATAAAATCTGACAATGTGCACTTTAACCATGCATGATATTTTTCTATTACATATCTCAAATTGTGGAGTACAAAGGCAAATAAATAAATGATGGGTCTTTGTCCCAAACATTATGGAGGGCACTGTAGCATTTCCTAATTAAAATAGTGGCTTTAAAAAGAGGAAATTTGTAGGGAACAATTGTTGACATCAATGAATTTCAGTCTATGGCTCTCTGAATGATTGTAGATCAGTTGGGCTAATGGCACTCAATAAAAAGGACTGTTTATCATTTGTTCACCGTAGTTGCTCAATTCTTAAGAATCTATGTATACTTTGTGTTCCTCTTCCCATTTGCCCCCTTGGTTGTCCTACTATGCATTGTAGGTACATGGTTAATAGTGTGTAAGACATGCCAGATTGCGAACCATACATCGATAGTAACTACTTCCCAACCTGCCACCAGATTAATATGCAATTGAAACCTCATCAACAACAGGCTGCATTTGCGTGCCATCCTCATCCCCAGGGACTTGTATTTTTATTTAATCATATCAAAATAAATAACCCATATTAGTCCTCGGTCGATGCTTCCTTGTTCTCTCATGACACCATATAACCATATAACAATTACAGCACGGAAACAGGCCCCCTCAGCCCTTCCAGTCCGTGCCGACCATTTGTTTTCCCCTAGTCCCATCTACCTGCACTCAGACCATACCCCTCCATTCCCTTCCTGTCCATATACCTATCCACTTTACTTTTAAATGTTAAAATCGATCCTGCCTCCACCACTTCTGCTGGAAGCTCATTCCACACAGCCACCACTCTCTGAGTAAAGAAGTTCCCCCTCATGTTACCCCTAGACTTCTGTCCCTTAATTCTCATGTCATGCCCTCTTGTTTGAATCTTCCCTACCCTCAATGGGAAAAGCTTATCCACGTCAACTCTGTCTATCCCTTTCATCATTTTAAAGACCTCAATCAAGTCCCCGTCCCCCCCCCCCCCCTAACCTTCTGCGCTCCAAAGAATAAAGGCGTAACTTGTTCAACCTTTCTCTGTAACTTAGTTGCTGGAACCCAGGCAACATTCTAGTAAATCTCCTCTGTACTCTCTCTATTTTGTTGGCATCCTTCCTATAATTAGGCGACCAAAATTGTACACCATACTCCAGAATTGGTCACACCAATGCCTTGTACAATTTTAACATCACTTCCCTACTCCTATATTCAATGCTCTGATTTATAAAGGCCAGCACACCAAAAGCTTTCTTTACCACCCTATCTACATGCGATTCCACCTTCAGGGAACTATGCACAGTTATTCCTAGATCCCTCTGTTCCACAGCATTCCTCCATTCCCTACCATTTACCATGTACGTCCTATTTTGATTTGTCCTGCCAAGATGTAGCACCTCACACTTATCAGCATTAAACTCCATCTGCCATCTTTCAGCCCACTCTTCCAAATGGCCCAAATCTCTCTGTAGACTTTGAAAATCTACTTCATTATCCACAACACCACCTATCTTAGTATCATCTGCATACTTACTTATTCAATTTTCCACCCCATCATCCAGATCATTGATGTACATGACAAACAACAGTGGATCCAACACAGATCCCTGAGGCACCCCACTGGTCACCGGCTTCCAACCTGACAAACAGTCATCCACCATTACTCTCTGGCATCTCCCATTCAGCCACTGTTGAATCCATCTTTCTACTCCGCAAGATGTAACCTGTACTTGAATTGGAATTCCAAATGGAAATGTTTTGGTTATTCTATTCAACCAGACGCAAAATTCAATTTCCATTGGCTTGGGACTTGGTGACTTGTCTCAATATGAGAGCATTTATTAAGATGGGAGTGTTATGACAATACAAACCACAGATATCATTAACATAATAAACAGACATGTTTTGACAGACCTTGAGCAAACAATACATTTGAACAGTTAAATGCAAACTTATGGGAAATGCTTTTGTTTGGTTTAGTTTATTATCGTCAAGTGGAACATCTTATGAATACCCCAAATCAAATTCCCTCTCCACTAAATCCAGTGAAGCAGAAAATATTTTCCAAAGTTTGTACTGTAATTATTAATGAACAAATTGTATTATGTGAAACGCTTTTTTAATTACACTTTTTGTACCTTTGTCTTAAAAATCACAGTCCCGGGAGATCCCCTTGTTTCTATGATAATGAGATAGTAATGATGAACCATGTGTACAAAGAAAGATTTCCCAAGGTGAGTACTGATTCTGTTTTGTCCACCTGTTTATTTTTAATTTTATCTAGTTGATAAATGCTAAAAATACTCCACTTGCTGAAAGTCTTAAATTACAAAAACAGAAAATGCTAGAAACACAGCATTTTAGAGGAGCTTCAAAATTATCAATTGGTGTAAGGTTAGAGCAGGGTGAGATAGTTTAATGAATAAGGATGAGAATTTTAAAGTCAAGCATTGCATACCTGGAAGCCGTTGTTGGCCAGTTGTGGAAGCTGGTGTTAAATTTGAAATGATTAATTTCCCCCCAAAATTCCCGCGACGCGTATTTTTGCAAGTTTTGAGTTTCCATTGTTATGTAAATCCGTTTATTGCCCGTGTGTTCCTAGTATTCTCACACTTTGAGTCGCTTGTTATTTTATTAAGCATTTAAACATGTGGGCGGGATTTGATCCATTACAGTTATGAACTAGTCGTGATCTTACTGCATCCCATTAAAATGGTGTTTATAGATCTGCGTTTTCAAATTTTAGATGACAATATTTTCATTTTGTTTCAATTTAGTGCAAGAAGCAGCTTTGCACCTGATAAGTAATCTGAATGTAATATAACTTTCCATCACTTGCTTCATTAGGAGTATGTTACAGTAGTGTTTTTCATATTAACACAGTGGTTTTGTAAGCAAATCCTCTCTTGGCAAGTTGTACATGTATTCTATAAATCCTGTAATATATAGCAAGGCTCGAAAACAAATAAGTACAGGAAATCTGCCAGATTGTTAGAAAACCTCTCTTCTCGTTTACTTCTGCTCACCAAGAAATTATTGAATATCATATGCAGTTTTTACTCACTATCATCTGAAACAACCTAGCTTGTTCCATTCCAAGACTTGTAATGGAAAGCCTTACCATTCTGCAGAAGTCACCATTTCAGGGAAATTAAGGATGTTCAGTAACAGCATTCTTGCCAGGGCCATCTCCATCTGCAAACCAATCAATACTCCCACAGCCAGGGGACTTCATTGAACTTTTCAGTCGAACTTTTCTCAGATCCAGAAATGATTTACCACGTCCTTGTTCTTGTATTCTCTTCTATCTTAAAAGGTTATTTCAGAACACTTTCCACCTTATTATTTTCTGGTATTTCACTACAGAACCATTTGAAATAACTCCCAATATGTTTTCATATACTTGTAGCTAGACAATAAATTGTTTATATTGATTAAACCTTCCATGGACTACGATTTGGATTTTTAAGTTTTCCCTCCAGATAAGTACTTATACTTTTATCAAAGTATTGTTGCCTCACAGTCTTCCATCCACAGACTACAATATTATTTTATAGCAACCTAATCTTTTATGCCATAAATCTTGTCTCTTCCCATTGGTTTCTTGAAACAAAATAAAAGCAGTAGAAGACTCATGCTTATACTGTTCTAAAACAACAGTTTCTGCACTTCAGAAAAAATTATTGACTATAAGTGCTGTGTAATATCCCAACGTTGCGTATTTTTATAAATAAAAGTCCTTCCATTGTGCATTCGATCACTGCCTTGTTTTTTTTTAAATAATCCAAGAACATTAGAGCACCTTTACTGTGTGTGTGTATGTGTGTGTGTGTGTGTCTATATATATATATATATATATATATATATATATATATATATATATATATATACATATATATATATATATATATATATATATATATATATATATTCATACATACACACAGACACACATATATATGTGTATATACATATATTTATGTACATACACTAAAGGTACTGTATTGTTCTTGTATTTTTTTATGTATAAATACAAATTTTGTTTATTATATTTTGTAAGAGCAATAACTATAGTTTCATGGCACATAACCTATGGCAAACAAATTTTATTCAACAGGCCACGGCTCAAATGGAAGAGAATCTCCAGGAGTTTATCAAATCAAGTGCTCCTGAGAATGTGCTGCCATTAGCTGATGGGGTTCTCAGCTTTATCCACCACCAGGTTATTGAGCTGGCTAGGGATTGCCTGGCAAAATCTCGAGATGGGCTCATCACTTCCAGATATTTCTTCGAGCTGCAAGAGAACTTTGAGAAGCTACTGCAAGATGTAAGTATTCATTTTGAGTTTAAAATTCAGGTCGCATTGTAACCAATTTTGCGTGTAGACATTACCTTTTCCTTTATCACAGAAAATAAATGTGGCACAAATCAGACCATGAAACAATCATGTAGATATGAATAATAAAGAAAAAAATTGCACATTCTGGAACTCTGAAAGAAAAATACATTTGATTGACCATGATTTTATGTGGTCCTTCTTTCTTATTCATTTTTTTTTACTGACAGAATATTGTTTGCTCAACTAAAAACATGGTCAGTGTTACAATAGGTGTTTATTTAAAGGCCATTATTTTAAAACTGTCCACTTGGTTGCAGAAGCTTGGACATGTTCACAATGCCACCCTCTTACAAATAAAGCTCTGATAGAGTAAACTTATGTTGAGGCAAATTTTATTGATGCTAATGAGATTTATTTCCAAATGGCGTGGCACTTATTTTCATGTTGAGACTCATTACTGCAAACATTGGACTTTTTTGCAATTAGTATTTGATTTTCAGAATTAGCCTTAGATTTGCCATTTGGATATTAAACTCATTAGAATCATGTTATGTGATTTAGACATGACAATTGAGAATTTTCTACAATGTCCACAACGCTTGTGATAACTGAAGCAGTGTTAGAATAAATATATTTGCTCTATTTATTTTGAATTCTCCTGTTTTCCTCTACTTTCTAGCAGCATACAAGTTGTACTAAATTTTAGGGCACCTAAATCCCAACTAATTATACAGATAGCCCATTGGTGTCAGGGAACATAACTTTAAATTTAGTGATCACAATCACTGTTGTGTTCTGTAATGCATTTCTTAGCAAGTCTTAACTATTTCTTGTAAATACCTGCCAGTTTTCTTTTATGTTTTTGCTGTCCGATTGCTTTCTCTGTTTAAATTATGGAGTGTGTATCTGTGACACAAGATAGAAGAAACCAGCAGCAGGAATAGGTCACGAGCTCTCTTAAGCCTAACTTACAATTCATTACGATCATGGCTGATATGCCCCAAGACCTAACATCTTCAATACAGTTCCACATAACCCTCAATTCCCCAGTTGTTCAAATATTTATATACCACTTCTGTAAATATCTTTACTGACATAGCTTCCATAATCCCAAGAGAAATTCAGGGATTCGCCACTCTCTTAAAAGAAATTCAACGCAGTTTTAAATGAAGTCCATTTAAATCTCACCTCCCAATATCTTGGAATGGAATGGAATTGAGTGCTTTATTGTCACATGTGACAAGGCACAGTGAAATTCTTTGCTTGCATACCCAAGGTATACAAATATTGGCCACCTACGACACTGATCTTGTAACAACATATCTTTATCTCTCTTATCTGGTGCCACTTTCCTATCCTCCCTCCCTTATCTGGTTCCATTTATTATCTTCCAACCTCTATCAACCTTCCCTCTCCCCTGTCCCAACCTGACTCCATCCGATCTGTTTCCATCTATCAGCAAGCAACCACAGTCTCATAACATCTTCCTTATCCATCTGTCTCCATCTGACCATCAAACCCACCGCACCTAGTTCCACCTAAAGGGGCTGTCTCACTGCGGCGACCTAATCTGCGAGTTTAGAAGAGTTTGCCCTCGAATCACAGCATGGTCGGCACTGGAACTCTCCTTCATGCTCGAGGGTAGTTGCCGCATACTCGCGGCCTCAGCTAGGTCGCAGAAAAATTTTCAGCATTTTGAAAACGGAGACGAGGAAACACTTTTTCTCACAGAGAGATGTGAGTCTGTGGAATTCTCTGCCTCAGAGGGCGTTGGAGGCCGGTTCTCTGGATACTTTCCAGAGAGAGCTAGATAGGGCTCTTAAAGATAACGGAGTCAGGGGATATGGTGAGAAGGCAGGATCGGGATACTGATAGGGGATGATCAGCCATGATCACATTGAATGGCGGCGCAGGCTCAAGATACAAGATACATTTATTTGTCACATGTGCCAGTTGGTACAGTGAAATGTGATCACCATACAGCCATACAATAAAAATAAAGAACACAACACGCGATAGAGTTCAACATAAAACATCCCCGCACAACAGAATCAAAGTTTCCCACAGTGAGGGAAGGCACCAAAGTCAGTCAACTTCCTCGATGTTCCTGATGTTCACCCGTGGTCGGGGCCTCCGGAGCCCTCCGCAGTCGCCGCTACGGTTGGCCCGCCGCACAGGCCCGCTCGCTGGGATGTTGGAACTCCGACGTTTGAACGGGAGGCCAATCTCAGCGGCTTGGACCTCCAAATCGGCCGCTTCCCACTGGAGTCCACGGCTCCCGAAGTCCCCAATCCGCGTTCCGGGCGGAGATTCATGCTGGTGGCCCTCGGCAAAGGGCCCCAGGGACTCCGCGATGTCGGTCAGCGCCGCCCACGCTGGGAGCTCTGCGAACCACAGCTCCGCGATGTCGATGCTGCAGGCCCAATGCTCCGGAGCTTCAAACGGTGATCCAGGTAGGCATCGCCCGCTCCGCAGTGAATCCAGTGCCACGCTGCCGAAGCTCTGGTCCGGTCAGCGGTCTCCATTAGAAAAGGCTGCTCCGTACCAGTGGTAGACTGCGAGGAGGGGGGGCGAAGATGCGACTTGGAGAAATAGTCGCATCCGCGCCAAGAAGCGACTGGGAAACGCTTTCCCCCTTACCCTAACCCCCTCCCCCACATAGAAAATCTAAAGTATCCCCAAAACAAACTGGTTAGACAAACTAAAATTTAAAAAAGATGGGAAAAAACGGACAGACTATAGGCAGAGGCGGCGGCCCTAGCTCGAAGGGCCGAATTGCCTACTCCTGCACCTATTGTCTATTGAAATATTTTCCGCGAGTAAAAATTGTTCGGCATGGTTCTTTTGTACTCGTAGTGCAGTGGTGTGGGGTCGCTATGTAGTTATAGGCAGTCGAGGGCAGTCGTAGGCAATTTTAATTGGCTCATTGGAGTTTTCAGGACCAAGGAAAGCCGACCGGTTAAATGCCCGCTAAACTTTATTACACTTCTTAAAAGTGTTTCTAGTCCTTCTCCCCCCTTCTTTCCCCTTCTCTCCCCTTCTCTCCCCTTCTCTCCCCCCCTCTCTCCCCATCTCTTCCCCTCCCCTGTCCACGCTCTCTAAAGGACTTACCGTTACTGTGCAGCCGTCTTTTACCTTCCTCTTCATCGAAGGTGGGAGTTTCAGACAGCGCTCCCCTGCTTTCCCTAGCCCCCTCCTTTGCGATGTGTTTGTGTGTATGTGTGTGCGGTCGGTAGATCCAGCTCACGGTTTCATCACTGACGGTCGATCACGCTCGAGGTCTTTCAAGCGAGTGGCCTCGAGCTTGAAGGTCGAAGACACTCTTCTGAACTTGCGGATTAGGTCGCCGCAGTGGGACAGCCCATTTACACAGAGCTGCTCTTTTTTCACCACTTACCTCTTTATATTGGCTATCCTACTACACACTCTGATGCAGGATTTTGACCTGAAACATCAACCATCCCTTTGCCTCCACAGATGCTGTTTTACCAGCAGAGTTATTCCAATGGTTTAATTATTGTATGTTTATCATTATTCATCATGATGCCATTACTTTATTTGATTAACAATGTGTCACTTTTTGTGCCAATTCCTTTGGAATATGGAATAACCTGGAATATTGAGTTTGGACAAGGCTGAGCACGGAGGCTCCCCAGAGCAACCTTCTTCGGATTCCTCCACTTGCATTCATATTGTAGTGCCCCAGAGCACTGATCAAATTTTAGTTAATTAATCATCCTCCTGGAGTAGAGTGCCCAGGTAACATTCACTCTCCCTGAAGTGTCCTGATCTCTGAAGCCTGCACATACACAATAGGGTCTATAGATTTCCACATACTGCAGCCACAATGCATCACCTGCCCAGCTAATTGGTGTTAGGGTGTAATTATTTTAATCATGCACTTGAGATTATATTTTTGTCCCCTGATTTAAATCATTTGAGATTTAAGAGATTGGACAGAAGTACCCACCTGTCATTACCAGATGTCCTGTGACATTGGGCTTCAGCATTGACAGCTAGGAATAGGTTGGGGCCAGGTCTTGTCTTCCATGTCTGTATCTCTCCACTTGCTCAGACTTCTGGTGACAAGTCAAGGAACCCTTATCTCGCCATTCTCCCAGATTCCAGCTTCTCACACCAGGACGAGTAAATCTTGCTGCCCCAGACCACTGTGCATTAATTCATATGTCACAGAAACAGACCCTTTGAAACACCATGTCTAAATCAACGTCATACAATCTATATTACTTCCTTTTATCATCACTTGGTCTTTACAATCATTTCACCACTTTAATTATTATGTTGTATTTTATTATTATTAGTTTAGATTAGAGATTCAACACGGAAACAGACCCTTCCGCCAACCGAGTCTGCACCGACCAGCGATCCCTACACATTAACACAAGTCTACACACACTAGGGATAATTTACACTTATACCAAGTATACAAACCCAAGCCAATTAATCTACAAGCCTGTACGCCTGTGGAGTGTGGGAGGAAACCAAAGATCTCGGAGAAAACACACGTGGTCACGGGGAGAATGTACAATCTCCGTACAGACAGCACCCGTAGTCGGGATTGAACCCGGGTCTCTGGTGCTGCAAGCACTCTAAGGCAGCAACTCTACCGCTGCTCCACCATGCCACCATGTTGTATTTCTTATTGAAATGAAAACATTTCCTTTGGTTTGGGTTTATTAGAGTACACCTGGGGCCAATAACAATGCAGGAAGGTGATCCATGCTAAATAATTGCCTGGACGATGATGCAATTGTCTGCAATATCTCTGTGCACAGAACCTTCATCACCACATTCCCATGATGTTCTTATTTGCATTTATTCAATTTAGTTTGATTTTGTCTGGCTTTAATTTATAAAATGCGAGTTGAACATGTTGATATAAATTGAAGAAAATTAAATATGACTGACTGTAATAATGAACATCAATTAGGTATCAAAAGCAAGTGGTATATATATTGTATAACCTCTGAGTAGTAGTGTTTTTATTTTATTTCTATCACCCGTGAATTTTATGCAAATGGACAGCAATTGGAACCACATTTAACTCTTTACGCATATCAGAGGTTGCTGATATTTATAAATGTTTTTTAATATAAATTATCCCAAGTATTTCACAAATAAAATTTTGGCAATGTCATAAAGGTATCAATGGGTTGGAGGTTGGGTGAGGTTACATAGACATAGAAACATAGAAAATAGGTGCAGGAGTGGGCCATTCGGCCCTTCGAGCCTGCACTGCCATTCAATATGATCATGGCTGATCATCCAACTCAGTATCCCGTACCGGCCTTCTCTCCATACCCCCTGATCCCTTTAGCCACAAGGGCCACATCTAACTCCCTCTTAAATATAGCCAATGAACTGGCCTCAACTACCTTCTGTGGCAGAGAATTCCAGAGACTCACCACTCTGTGTGAATTTTCTTTTCCTCATCTCGGTCCTAAAGGAATTCCCCCTTATCCTTTGACTGTGACCCCCTGTTCTGGACCTCCCCAACATCGGGAACAATCTTCCTGCATCTAGCCTATCCAACCCCTTAAGAATTTTGTAAGTTTCTATAAGATCCATAAGTTTCTATAAGTTACACAATAAAGAAACAATGAGGCCATGGAGAGATTTGAAAAAAGGGAAGAAAGTTTTAAAATCTATCCATAGTCTGGCCCAGGAAACATTTGAGACCAGTGTGCCTAAGATTGTGTAAGAAAGAACTGCAGATGCTGGTTTAAATCGAAGGTAGACACAAAATGCTGGAGTAACTCAGCAGGTGTGGCAGCATCTCTGGAGAAAAGGAATGGGCGACGTTTTGGGTTGAGAAGAGTCAAGAAGGAAGAAGGGTCTCGACCTGAAACGTTGCCCATTCCTTTTCTCGAGAGATGCTGCTTCACCCACTTACTCCAGCATTTTGCGTGTGCCTAAGATTGTGATGGATAAAAGGAATTTTGTCCATGTGAATTGGTAAAGGAACATTAAAACTAGTCAGTTCTGAGGATTTTAACAGCTGATTGCTCGGGTAGGAATGTGTGCATTATGCGAGTGAAGATATATGGGTTGTGTGACATTTACATCATAAAGGAACAAAACACAGCTCAGCGTTCAGTCGCACAGTGATGACTAAATAAGGTTCAGTCTAGTACATCTTGGGATAGGAATAGAGCTTGAGGTGTGGAGACGAAAATAAATAATTTTATTTTCTCAATATTTAAAGTAAAATTCTGAGAATCTCGCATTGTGTCCTTGGACAGTGTTGCTGCAGCAAATGAGAAGAGGATCTAGAATCAATCTTTGGGAGGACAGAAGTTCTCAACCTTGTATTAAACGATGGTGACAATTGCATCAGGCTGGAAAATAAAGTAAATATATTGGAGAATGATAGTATATATTTAACGGAATTATAGGCAGCATTCTTTAAACTTTTTTGTCAATATTATTACATTCTCAATATTATTACATTGTGGATGATACTGTGTGACTCACTTGTTGAAAACATAGTATGTATCTTAACTGATGCCACTTAAGGGAGATCTTGTATGTCTTCTGAGTTCTGACAGTACACTTATACAATAAACAATATGAAGCCGTTGAAGCGTTGATGAAGTTCAGAAATAAGATTTGGGGAGGAGTGAAGCGATAGTTATTGTATTGAATTTTAAATTATTTTACACTTAATGTTGAGTAGCATTCTGCACCAATTATTTTCTTTGTCACTGTTTAATCTTGTTACCGTGATCTATTGTTTCTTGCAAATGCAAAATATTAATTTGTAAGTCCTAAAATATGTAGGCATTAAAAACCAACTACAGTAATCTGAGGACCTATTTCATTAGAAAAGCATAACATTTTAAAGAAAATTATAATTATATTTTTCAGAAAAAATATGCTTTGTTGTTTTCCTCTTTTTTTATTGCATTACACCCGCCAGTTGGAGTCTCTTAAGGAGACAGTGTGATGTGACCTAGAGGGGTGGGGGAATAGCGGGTCATTTTAATTTCATGCGCCGACGATTTACTAGTGGTGATGGATGATTTTTCAGACACAGTATAACTTAACCTGCCTGGATAAATTGTTCTGCTGGTGATTATGTCATTGGGATTCATGGTGTAGAGGAATGACATAGGCATTCCTCAGTTAAGCATGACATCAGCTTCAGATGCTAATGATTGTGTGCTGTTGCTGGCAAGGCACAAACTGCACATAAATGAGGTTCTAGTATGTGGTGCAGCATGTTTCAAAAGAGGTTTAAACACCAACAAAGCAAGATGCCCAGATTGTCCTTTGAGCACGACAGTATTTTGATGCGAATTTTGGTGCCACAGAAATGCGCAAGATTTTTGGCAAGCATACTATTACAAGTTGAGCCCCTTCTTTCACTAATGCTTTTGATGTGGAGGGCATTGTGTAATAATTGTGTACAATGTAGAATTTCTATTCTTGAAATAAATTGTGATGTTGCAAAATTCTGGTTTAAATGTAAAATCTGCTTTTTATTTTATAGGCTCATGAACGGTCGGAGAGTTCAGAGGTGACGTTTGTGACCCAGCTGGTGAAGAAGCTGATGATTATTATTGCCCGGCCAGCCCGACTGCTTGAGTGTCTGGTGAGAGAAACCTTTCATGTACTCATTACCTGAATGTCCATCAATACAATATGCCCAGAATTAAGGAAACAAAGTTAATAAAAATTCAAGGCCAAGCAGATCATTATTATTACATTTATACGTGCAGGCAGAAAGAGTACAGGCAGAAAATGATAGCTTAAGGAAATGTGCGGATGGGTGAGGTTTTAACTGTAAATTGCAATGAAATAACAGTACACTTTTTAAATGTCAAGGTTCTATGGCAGTCCCATACTTCCGACCTGTCTAGCTTCCCAGTGAATTTGGTGTAGCTCTTAAATCAAGGCCACATTTGTTATAAATGAAGGTGTCACAAGACACCACAGAAATGTATGCTACATTGATTCACCTCCACCCCAATGAAGCAATTCTTATTGTGTCACAAAATAGATTTGTAGAGATGGATGAGCAGTTGAATACAAAATATGTGTGCTGCGTTCAGCTGACAGCATTTGAACCTCTTTGTAGTATCTTACAAAGAAGAGGACAAGAATGCAGACAAATATTAAAAGAGACACAATAAGACACACAAATGTTCTGCCTAGCAGGGCTTCACCAGATATGATACATCAACATTATGTTCAAGAATGGCACATCACACTGAATGTTTGGATTGAATGGCTATTTGTTATTTTAAAAGATTTCAAGTACTATAGTCATTTTACTGATGTTCTAGGAGTTAGGTTGCCCTGGTCGCAGTTTATTATATTTTGTTCACTGAAATGACAGGAGTTTGATCACCTGTCCATTTTTAATTTGTTGATTAATGACATGGATGTTGATATTTATTAAAAGTCATATTCCAACCTGTTTATCCCCCATAAATCAACTTGCCTTTCCATGGATTGAAATCAATTGCCAGAATTCCTGATCAATCCACTAATATTTTCATCCAGTCTACAGTTTCATTCCTCACGACCCAACTACAAAAAAAAAGTAAGTTAATAATTAAAGATGCCAAGCTAACAGGCCTATAGTTTCATGCTTTGCATCCCTCCAATCTTGAATAGCAGCATTACATTTGTGGTTTGGCAGTCCTCTGGGACTTTCCAGAAATTAGGAAATGTTGTACTGCTGTTACAAAGTTTGCAGGATCTCAGTGTTGTCCCCCTGCTGGACCAGAGGAACTATTTAGAAACTAGAAAAGGACGATTAAAGATTATAAATAGTGAAAATAAGAGAATAAAGAAGTAATTAATATGAAAACTGTATGAGCTTTTACAGGTATATAATGACGAGAGTGACTTTAGTAAGTATTGCCCCGTTACAGGATAAGATTTGGGAATTAGTAATGTTAATTAGGGAAGTTACTTCAGTTCTTAATAATTACCTTGGAATGGTCTTCACAGTAAAATACACTGAAAATGACCAAGAAAAAGCAGACAATTAAGGCAGTTATAGGGAGGGAGGAACAGAAGGTCACTCAAAAAAAAATGGGACTTGTATTGGAATAAAATGGAAAAATAAGTGGTCTCAGTGAAACTAATGGGACTTGAGGCTGAACAAGTTCATAAACCAGGTGGCTGCCCTTGTAGGGTCTTGTAGAATACCGAGATAAGTTTTTAAAAACCTTGTTATTTCAACGTGAGGAAATGATTTTTAAAATTCAGTTTTGAAAAAATCTTTTTTCTGTTAAAAGTACTTATTTATTATTTTTCCTTGAATATACTTCTCAATCTTTTCATAGAAATAGCAAGCTGATTGGTATTGTGTATCCTTTTTGTATGAAGGTGGTTTATTAGAATTGTATTTTTTTAAATTAACGTGTGATTTATATATATCTATATATATCAGATTAATGGCATATTTTACAAGTTATTCATAGAAACATAGAAAATAGGTGCAGGAGTAGGCCATTCGGCCCTTCGAGCCTGCACCGCCATTCAATATGATCAAGGCTGATCATACCACTCAGTATCCTGTACCTGCCTTCTCTCCATAAACCCCCAGATCCCTTTAGCCACAAAACTCCCTGTTAAATATAGCCAATGAACTGGCCTCAACTACCTTCTGTGGCAGAGAATTCCACAGATTCACCACTCTCCGTATGAATTTTTTTTTCTCATCTCGGTCCTAAAAGACTTCCCCCTTATCCTTAAACTGTGACCCCTTGCTCTAGACTTCCCCAACATGGGGAACAATCTTCCTGCATCTAGCCTGTCCAACCCCTTAAGAATTTTGTAAGTTTCTATAAGATCCCCCCTCAATCTTCTAAATTCTAGCGACTACAAACCGAGTCTATCCAGTCTCTTCATATGAAAGTCCTGCCATCCCAGGAATCAGTCTGGTGAACCTTCTCTGTACTCCCTTTACAAGAATGTCTTTCCTCAGATTAGGAGACCAAAACTGTACACAATACTCAGGGCCGGATTAGAGGCCCTAAGCACTTAAAAGATTTTGGTGCCCCCATATATATGTAATTCAAAATCTAAATTTTATATGACGTCACTATGACACCATGAACACATTGAAATTATATTTCCGATCATACAAACCACTTCGAATATTATTTTAGCAAGTTTAAAGTGATTTATTTTGTGCCGTAAACCATTTACCATTTCTGTGGTGCCCCCTTCCCTTGATGCCCTAAGCTTGTGCTTATTTTGCTTAAATGTTGATTCGTCCCTGACAATACTCCAGGTGTGGTCTCACCAAGGCCCTGTACAACTGCAGTAGAACCTCCCTGCTCCTATACTCAAATCCTTTTGCTATGAATGCTAACATACCATTCGCTTTCTTCACTGCCTGCTGCACCTGCATGCCTACTTTCAATGACTGGTGTACCATGACACCCAGGTCTTGTTGCATCTTAGTTCACATTTCACATAATTAAAATTCACATTTTAAACTTTACAAAAATCACTTTTACAAAAATCACTTTTCCACTTGCCCTGCCCGTCACCAGCGTTTGATGTCACAATGACGTCACAATGGCATCCCAAATTTGATTTTTTTTTAATTGCCTTTTTTTTTTGCCTGGCCTCACAAGGGGTCACAGCGGCTCCACTAGTACATTTCTTTCTACTCTACAAATGCCTCCAAAGGTCTTCTATTCACTTTATTAACTTTAACTTAATTTCAACTGACAACGGCACAACTCATGTGCAGTTTGGTGGAATATTGTGTTGGGGAGCGGCCCCAGCGGGTCCGCACTTGGTCTAGTATATATATGACTAAAACTCTCATCTTGTTTATATATATGTGTGTGTGTGTGTCCGAAACTACGCCAACATGGTACAGGATAGTGCTACAATTTCCCCCCCAACTTACTCTCCATTGTCCTGCGATGTAAACTAGCAAGTTTTGTTCAGATTGATGGTTTATTTTACAGGTTATTCACATTTTAAACTTTACAAAAAACACTTATCCATTTGCCCTTCCTGTCAGCCGCATTCGACGTCACAACAACGTCATAATGGGATCCCAACGGGTCCCCCCCGTGCGCAGTTGGCCCGCCGCCATCTTTCAATCGACTTTCACGTAGCAATATTTTCTTTTTTTTTGGCCTCACAACGGGAACCCAACAGCTCCACGGGTAAGTTTCCATCTACTTTACAAATGCCTCCACGGGTCCTCTATTCACTCTATTAACTTTAACTTAATTTCAGTCGTCAATGGCACAACTTTGAATGCGGCAGCCCCTCATGCGCAGTTTGGTGGAATATTGCGTTGGGCGAGCGGGCCCAATGGGTCCACAGTTGGTCTAGTGTATATATATATATATATATATAACCCGCCGAGTTACTACAGCATTTTGTATCTACGTTCTATATATATATATATATATACCTATATCTGTACATATAGATACGTGTGTGTGTGTAGTATCAATTCCATTCCTCTTAATCATAACACACAATTCACTCCTCATTGGACATGTTACTTTGCCTTGTTATTTGGTTGGTAGCAGATGAATGGAGATCAAAAAACTATGATGAGAAATCTTGCAGATTCAGGCAAGAATTTAAGAATTCTAGATCACAGTGATGATAAATAGAAAAGTCATTTGTTTCTGCAAAGGTTATTAGCTCCTGGGGGAGATTTGATCTCCTTATTAACACGAAATGGTGTGATATTGTTAGCACGCATAAATTCTCCAATCTCTCTTCACAGCTGTACTGCTGCATCCTAGCCAAGATTCTGGTAAATCTCCTGTGCATCCTCTTCAATGCTAACATATTCTTCCCATACCATCGTGCCCAGAACCGCACATAGTACTCCAGCTGAGGTCTGACCAAAATGTTATACTGTCGTAACATAACCATTTCTCCTTTCCCTGTCAACTTAAAGATTCCCCAACTCCTTGAGCAAAACCTCCCATCAAAGATGTTTGCACCACCCTGGTAGAGATGCAACATGTATATTTTTTGGACAAAGATCAATTTAAACTGTTTTTACTAGGCATGTTTTATTTCCTGAGCACTCAATATTTTAAGTAGTTAAAGTTTACATGATTAAGAGTACATTAAACAGTTGTACTGCAAAGGAAAAGTGGTGAATAAGTACAAGCTATTTGTTTCAGTCAAACTTTTTTCCAAATTGTTTTAAGTTTTTGACTTGTTCACATGATATTAAATGTATTTTTTCCATTCCACCATGCACTGTATCAAAGGGATGACGTAACTAATGTTATTTAAGTTTCAGTTTTCAGAAAATTTTGTGAAGAAGCTAAAAACTGAGAAGAAGATGCAGAGGGTGCTAACATAACTTTGGTGCTAACATAACTTTGTACTTTCTAGTTTAATCCCAACTAAAACATGCTGTTTTTTGATTTTTTAGGAGTTTGATCCTGAAGAATTTTATCATTTATTGGAAGCAGCTGAAGGCCATGCCAAAGAAGGACAAGGAATCAAATGTGATATTCCACGCTATATCATCAGTCAACTGGGGCTCACCAGGGATCCCTTGGAGGGTAAGTGAATTTTAATGAAAAGGGTAGTAGTACTTGTCCAATGCTGGTGAATTCTTACATTACTTATGCAAGTAATGAATTTGGACCTCCAAGTTTAAATATTTTTAGGGCTGGAAATGCTAAATAGCAATGATTGAATTTAAAGCACAGGAACATCGGGATAGATGAGATTTGATTGATTACAAGAAACAACCTGGAAATGGGCCCTTCGGCCCACCAGGTCCATGTCGAACATCGATCACTCATTCACACTGCTTTCTATGTTATCCCACTTTCACATCCACTCCCTGCACGCTAGGGCTAATTTACAAAGGCCAATTAACCAAAAAAACTGCGTCTCTTTGGGCTTCGGAGGAAACCTTCGTGGTCTCGGGGAGAACGTGCAAACTCCACATGGACAGCACCCGAGGTCAGGATCGGACACAGTTTTTTAGCAATGTGCGTTAGCATCTCTACCAACTGTGCCACTGTGACTAATGGTTGTTTCGTTCCTTCAGTTTCTTCAGCTATTCAATGAAAACATGGATGGTCTGACAATTCCATAAATTCACTAAACTCTTTTCATATCTGATAATATGTCCATCTCAGATTTTCAATTAAAAATTGCCGTTAGCATCATTTGAGTTTTGATAAAGAGAATTCCAAATTTCTACTGTCTTGATGTAAGGCTTGGCTCTGATTTTAAAGCCTTGCCCCCGTTGTTGTGGATTTCTACAACCAGCAAGAGAAACTGTATCTTTGTCTTCATGATTCCTGATTAATCTACTAATTATGGCAATTCATAGTTCTGTACCATATTCTCAAGATTTCATGAATGAGGTTGGGCTTCATTTATATGTGGTATTTATTGTCCAGTAAAGTACATGGAACAGCAGAGGAACAGGCCATTTGGCCCACTATGTCTGTGCAAACGTGATGCCAAATTATAATCCATATTCTTCCGTAAAGTCGGTACCAGATGTGATAATGTGAATAATGGTGTAAAACTTGGGAAATTCTTTCCGAAAATACATATTGTTCATTTATGCAGCAGGTTGCCAGCCACTAATCAGGGTTCATTCCATAATCAATTGTAATAATTAATTTATTATTGTACATTTGCCTATGACATCTTGACGTTTGATATATGCCAGTTGTACTCTTTGCCTTTCTTTTCCTGAAACAATTACTATTTTGCGTGCTTCTATTTCGACCAGAAATGGCCCAGTTAACCAGCTTTGACAGTGGCAGTACAGAACCTCCAGAAAATGAAGATTCTTTGGATGTGAGTATTGTTGGTCAACAGTAAAACGTTCAAATAAAAGGTAGCAAACAGTTTCATCAATTTAAATGGACATGGCTAATAGCATGTTAAGTAAACCTTTATGACAGTATGTCCATTACTGTAAAAGAGTGTTGAGGAACATGGATATTTAAAGGATATATTTTTATCTTTATATATAACAACAACTTCTCTTTAAATTGCACATATCATACTAAACTGTCTTAGTAGAGCATCCACAACCAAGGATTTGCTACAAAAGTGTAGAACACAATGTGAGATGATCAAGAGTGTAGAATTGAATGAGACCAGAGCGCTTGGAAAATTGTGGGCCATGTTAGGTTATAGATATGGGAAGCAGTGAGTGCTTGAATGAAAGCAATGATGTGAATTTTATTATTGATGAAATCCGCGTGCAGCTCAAGGACAATGAATGAACAAAACGTAGGCTGGTTATGATTTGGGCTATTTTAAATGAGCACATTTTTACAGTGTATTATTGGCTATCCATGATTGTACTGGAATAGTTAAGACTTAAGGTCTCATAATTGTTTCACTAGCAGATTAATTGCAATGGGTGGAGGGGTTAATTAGACAAACTTACTGAGGTGAAAATTATCATAGCACTAATATGTAGTTGGATGCTTATCTTCAAGTTAGCTATGTTACCAAGGAGATAAACAGCATCAATGACAAAAGAGCTGAGATTATAGTGGGTGCAGAAGATGGTGACTGATTTTTGCAGCATTTAGTCATAGCTAATTTCTACTTCACTAACACTGGGTATCAGACTAGCAATCTGACATTTTAGAGGCAGAGGAGGAGCTGAGAGGTGTTAGTGAGGTAGAAGTTGGTATTATCTACATATCACTGCATTTTCAGATGATCTCATCAAGGAGCAGAATGAGGTTGCAAAGTTTAGGACCAAAATTGATTATTTGGTCCAGCATTAGGCCGAGGAAGAGATGCCCAGTGCATGATGTTCTCTGGTTATTACACTGCTACGAATCAAACTAGGTGGCAGCAGTCTTTTCCAGCTGGAGTGACATTACTAAACATGGTCGAGGTCATAGTGTTTAAGGCTGCAGTCAACATAAAACGGATAGTGAGGTACAGTTTTCCACCTTGCATTTATCTAGGAACTAATTGGTGACACGAGTAAAATAACATTTCTGCAATGTGGAAACTATGATGGATACTAACATGGAAAAACGGACATCTATATAGGACAGTGATGGATATGGCAGATAGACGAGAAAACAAGATTGGAAATGGGGGTATATTTTGCAAGGAGGAATAGGGATCAAAAGGTTGTTTGTGCATTTAAAGGGAAAGAACACTAACAATGGAGAAAACCATTAATATTATCAAAAAACAAATGGTTCAGGAAGAGTGTGAGTGCCCGAATGAAGGGAATATGATTGAGGGAGAATATAATAGGTTACGTAGACATGATGATCTTGGGAATGAATTGATGAGAGATGGCATGGAACAATGCATATTGAGGGCTAAAACGAGTGAGATCCTTTGATATAATTTCACCACATGGGTAAAGGAATGGAGGAGAATCTCCGAGACAAATGAATGTATAATCTTCACTTAAGTAAAAAAAAGATTATTTGTGCCTTTTGTACTTTTGATAGTAAGAATAGTGAAGGCAGGGAAGTGGGGTTTAAGAGGATGCTTTGCAAGAAGTAAGTAAGGAAACCTGTATGATTCTGGAATAGCAAGCAGACACAAAAGGATAGGGCTGGGCCTCATTATGTTTTATGATCCAGCCAGATCAGAGGTTAAATGGCTTAGCCAGTTGTTAGCATCTACATTAAAATACATGTCCCTTGTGTTTCAGGGCATTGGCTAATATTTAGTTACATTCAATTGTGGTGCAAGTTGCATTCATGTGATCCAATTTGTGACATCAGCAATAGTGTTTTCAGTTGAGAAGAATTATCCATACTGAAAGAGAAGTGATGATATTTTCAGAATCGTTAAACCTCTCTATAATGAGTCCTTTATTTCTCAAAAATACCCTCCAGTTTAAACTTTGAAGTTGTTACTTTGTCTATCTCAATAGACTCAAATTTTATTTGTAGGATAAAGGGTATTTTGTGTTTCTAAAAAAAATCTACACATTTATTTTAAGAATGCAATAATGTACACAATGCACAAATTTACCTGCTGCCAGAATATCAGATTTTTTTGTTCAATTTTCATTACTTTCAGGGTCGTGGTGCTACATTTAACACAAAGAAAACCCCATGTGAGGAAGACTTCGAAAACCTAAAACTGATCAGCAATGGAGCTTATGGGTAAAGTTTTTTTTATTGTTTAACAGAGAACCTTGTGATCCTTTTCATTGTTTCTAAAATAAGGACTTTTTCATTGGTTGGTGAGTACATGACATTGTTAGTGGGCTACAACTTGGACAGCAATGCAGCTAAAGTAAAACAATCAATGAAGATTCTCCTTTACTCTTCCCAGGTGACAGCAACTTAAAATATGAATGTAAGTAACAAAAAACAAAGAAGGCTGTAAACAAGCACTCAAGACTTTGAGCTATCCTCTCTATTCGTAGCCTGGAATTCCCTTGGGAACTTGGGGGCCAGAAGTTGGAACAGTAAATTTGTCCATTGTTATTATTCTCCAAAGATGGAAATTAAAATTTAATTTGGGTTCTAAAGAAAACATGGTCCATTTTTTCAATGAGGATATATTAAATGAAACATCTCAAAGATTTCAGTTGCACCAGAAAAATGATTTTTTCCACAAAACCTAAAATCTTGCTGTCTTTTGAAGATGGTGTCCTTTGGGTATAGCTGGTGGAAGCTAATATATGTGGCTTAAAACTTGGTAAGGTTGCTGTTATTAGGGAAATTTATGTAATTGGAGGTGGAATTGATAAACATTTGATTAAAGATTAAGGATATGTTGCCCTATTAAACACATAACGGTGTCAAAATTCAGCAAAATGTTAGACATTATATTTGATTTGTGCTTAGATGCATGTGTTTTGGGATGCACTTACGTGGGATGTTCCAGGCCAGTTGTTATTGTTTCAGCCAAAGAACCAGAACTGGTAAATAAATGCATGCCAACACCATTTCTAACATGCTGCTTACTCAAGATTACTTGTGCAGATAATCAGTCACCATTGTGTGGTCAATAGTTAACCCTATATATATATATATATATATATATATATATATATATATATATATATATATATATATATATATATATAATGTATTTGAGTTAGCATTTTTCCACTCATACAATGAAAGTGTTATTCGTTGAGTTACCTGATTAATCTGCCATTTGCTTAGTCACAAGCTAACCCCCTAAGAATGTTGCTAATATTCCTTTGCTGACTTTCCTTTCCTTTGTTGCTTCTGATAATATAATTTTGCTGTTATCACAGTGGTAAGTAATTGGTACAATGTGTGCATATCTTACAGAGCAGTCCACCTTGTGAGACATAAGGAAACACGGCAGAGGTTTGCTATGAAGAAAATTAACAAGCAGAATCTCATTCTAAGGAACCAAATCCAACAAGCATTTGTTGAAAGAGATATCTTGACCTTTGCTGAGAATCCTTTTGTTGTGAGCATGTTCTGCTCTTTTGAGACAAAACGGCATCTGTGTATGGTGATCGAATACGTAGAAGGTAAGTTATTTAATTGACGTGAGGTTAAGTGAATGAAGAAAAAACTAATTCTGTTGTCATAACATTACTGTTGCGTCATTTCCGTTTCCTCTTTAACTGCAGTAGGCTTTTAGTCATGGAGCACACCTTGCCGGGCTATAAAGATCTCATTTTACCCTGAGGATAGTTCATAAATGCCAGAAGTTCAACATAATTCAACTGATTTCCTTTTGTTGCAATAGAGAAGACAACAGCTTAGATTGTGAATCACTGACACTTATTTTGCAATTTCACTTCAATCCACACAGTAATGGAAATCTTGAATTGCATGTCAGATTTACCTTAATAACAAGCATTTTCCATTTCACTGCCATTAAAATTTGATAATTCTGGCATTGGTGCCATGAATTTCATTTAACATCTAACTGGGATGGTTAGAGATAAATTATGGTTTGATGAAGTAACCATATCTTCATTGCTGCTTTGATGTTCATTGACTTATCCTGTTGATCTCATTTGTGGAGTTATATACACTTATTCAGTGTTCCGACTCAAATGTCGTCAATGAGTCTCCCAAGCAACATGACCTTAATTATTTGTAAATCATTGGACAGGTTGAGCATTTTAAGTAAACAACTATTTGGCTGGATGAAGTGATCCATTGTTCTCTGATCTCCCTATACTGCTCATGAAATTGGACCGTGTTATTTCTCATTGGGCACGCTCTGTAAATTCATTACTCTTACTTAACAGCTCATCTTCAGTCACCTAGTACCTACTGTGCACTGTAGGACTTTGCTTGTGTCCACGTTGTTTACAGTCCAATGACTGATCACATTGTTGTATTCACAAGCAAGTTTCGATGAATGCTTGTAACTACTTGCAAAATATATCCTTTGCTAATGACAAATGGAAATGACTGCAAGTGCAGAAAAACAAGAAATTTTGGCTTTCAAGTGTTTCCACAAGTTCTAAAACTCAACAAAGATTGGCTTGTTTGATTCAAGATAGATTGGTATGCAAACTTATATAATTGACCTTTTCCAATGAAGGTCATTTACACTATTATTCTGAGACATTGGCTCCTCTATATGCTTACAAATACTGGTAATTTGGATTTTTTTGAAGATCTGTCAAAATCACTTAGGATTGCTCTTTAATTTTTTTAGATCCATATCTTTAATCTTTAACAATGTAATCTGAAGTGAAATACCCATGGAATCTCAAATTATATTTAGTTTGAGGCTACCGAGTACTAAAATTTAAAGGTATATTTAGTTATTGTCAAACTTCATTGTTGATCAGCGTGGTGAAAAGCTGGCTAATCTCTTGCAGGAGTTGACTGGGTTCACTTTAGATGTTTGAAAGTTATTAAAGAATCATTTTGGAGTTGTCATCCTGCAAGAAGATGATTCTCCTCATCTCTGTTACAAAGAGCAGCCACTTATTCTGCAACTATCCTATCTAGTTCTAGATATCCTCGCTCAATAAACTTCCTCTCAGTATTTCCTGTGTCAATATCACTCAGAAACCTGTTTGTTTCAATTAGATCAACTCTTTTTTTCTAAACTTAAGTATTTATATGGAGCCAGCATGCTCATACTTTGCAATAAAGGCCAAAGTTAAGACTTCCTTCCCGTTTATCTGTTGGATCTGCGTGCTAACTCTTTGTGTTTCATGTACCCTGACCTCCAGATTTTGTGTATCACATCATTTTGTAGTTTCACTGCATTTGTACAGTAAACTCTCGTTATTATAGACCTATTTATAATGTCTCTTTAAGAACACAGGCTGCTAGTTACATTGAGGAGGGCATTAAAATTCACAAGCATTTGCTTTGATCGACACTCTATTCAACGAAATGTTACAAACAGCCTTTAGTGTTCTTAGCTTGTATCAAAAATATATTTTTAGTTGTTAAAAAAGAACTTTACTCTCAGCAGATTAGGCGAGTGTGTGTCTTTTGGAAACGGAGTTAACATTTCAGGTCGATGTCCTTCCACCCTGAACTCCAGGCAAGCAGTTGGTCCTGGGAATCTCACTTAGAGTGGGACCGGGTTTCCTCACCTCACCACTCCGAAGCCCCAGACCTCCCATTTTGCTCTCAATCTCTGAATGCTGTTACCAGCAGCAAGGGCAGTGGTTATTGTCATCTTCTAGTTGCACTGGACAAGGTGGTGCCTTCTTGGCCGCTGTGTTCCATGTGGTGATTGAGGTCCTATTACAGATTGTGAATCTGTGGAATTCTCTGCCTCAGAAGGCAGTGGAGGCCAATGCTCTGGATGCTTTCAAGAGAGAGCTAGATGAAGCTCTTAAAGATAGTGGAGTCAAGGAATATGGGGAGAAGGCAGGAACGTGGTATTGATTGTGGATGATCAGCCATGATCACAGTGAATGGCGGTGCTGGCTCGAAGGGTCGAATGGCCTACTCCTGCATCTATTGTCAATTGTCCACTGGGTTCTCAGTGATGGGCATCAGGATCCTGACCTGGTGCTGGGGCAGTGATATAAAGGGGGGGAAATCCCTTACTTGGTTATGGCGGACCATTGGCAATAATGGACACCACCCCCCTACCCCCCCACT
This sequence comes from Okamejei kenojei, assembly GCA_035221665.1. NCBI lineage: Eukaryota > Metazoa > Chordata > Chondrichthyes > Rajiformes > Rajidae > Okamejei > Okamejei kenojei. The sequence continues at coordinate 51,373,293 of CM069140.1, read as the reverse complement.
CCTGCCTATGGTCCACTGTAACAAGGGTTTACTGTATAATAATCTGCTTTTTCCTTCCAAAGTGGATAATTTCTCAGTTTCTAACTTTATGCTACATCTGCCAATTTTTCATCCATACACATAACCTATCTATATCTTTACTATTTGTGTCCTCCACACAATTTATATCCTCAACACTTGACTGAATTGCACTCAACAACTTCATCTAGTTATTAAAATGAATTGTATGTATTAATACCTCTGTTTCTGCACCAGTTATTCAATGCCAATATGAAAACCAACTTTTATCCTGGCTTTGTGTTCTTTGTTAGTTAGCTACTACTCTATCCATCTCAATATATAACCCTCATTCTCATATGCTTATATCATGTACAATAATAATGTCTGCTGGAAATTGAAACACACCATATCTACTGGTCCTGCTTTACGCATCTACATCTTTGTATCAAAAGTTGTAGCAGGTTTAGCAAATATAATTTCCGTTTCACAAAACTACATTGATTGTGCTTGATCCAAATGCAAATACAGCTTTAATAATAGACTCCAGTATTTTCACAATGTAAGATGATCAGCTAATGACTTTGCCTTCTACTTTTGGTCTTTAAGTTCCTCCCCATGGCCTTTTGATTAATTGTTATCGGGATATTTTTAGTTTCTTCTGGTATGAAGTCTGATCCAAAAGTAATTAATTAGAATTTCAGCCATTCTAGAACTGTTAAGTAACAAAGCATCTACATAACTATGTCCTTTGTATTTAAATTTGTATCATAGGTGGGGATTGTGCCACTTTACTGAAGAATATTGGTGCTTTGCCGGTTGAAATGGCCCGGATGTATTTTGCAGAAACCGTGTTGGCTTTGGAATATCTGCACAATTATGGCATTGTTCACCGAGACCTCAAACCAGACAAGTATAAATTCTTGAACTTAATAATTTCTACCTGCCTAGAGACCTATACCTGAGGAACTTGCATTTCTTGCATGTTTGGTATCTTCTTGATTTGTAGATTTAGTTATTGTGACTAACAAACTGTTAAACCAGATGACATTAAAATAATTGTACATATGGATGTTTGTATGTTGTAATTCTAGTTGTTAAGGTATGCATCCTCCTGTTAGAGATTTAGAGGACAGGAGACCAACCATTGAGCCTATTATATACGTGCTGGTCTTATTCAAACCTATTCCATTATCTTCGTTTCAAGTTGATGAACAAAATTTGCCATATAATGAATTCTGCTTGATGAGTATCATTCTAAACAAAGGAAAAAGACTGGTTAGTGCAAACAGTCATGGTTAGTGCAAACACTCTCACCTCTGACTTGGGAGTTTCCAATCCAGATTTGACAGTTCAGAAAAGTCCTGGTGAAGTATTACAATATTAGAAGATATGTATTTTTAATGAGAATTGAATAGGCGTTATTTCTGAGAATAATGTAGTACTATAAGCATTAATCTGAAATATCATTGCTACATTCTCAAAATTGTCTATCGCTGCGAGAATTAATTTTGCTTTGTAGAGCAAAACAACATGGAGGTATGAATTTGTTGCTGAGATTATTTTTTTCTCATGTAATAGTATATTTTAATTTCCATAAAATATCACACACTTTTTCAAAATAAATTACTAATAAAATCTAAGCTAAAGATATTGACTTGCTTTTTTCCCCAGTTCATTTGTAAATTTATCTAGAGAATCCATAAATGTCAGAATCAACTTTATACAATAATCAAAGCACTTTAATATGCTTCAAACAGTATTTGAAGATTTTACAGAGCGATCAAAAATACCAGCCTAGAATAAAGGTTTACGATTTTTCACAAATCCCCCGTTCCACAGGTCCACACACAGTGCTGGCCTCGATTTTTCTCTGCTTTTTAAGTTTTCTCATCTCTTTTTTTCTTTTCTTATTCTCTTTCTATCTGCATCTTATGTTCTTCCAGTTTATTTGACTTTAAAGTGCTGATACCTACATTACTGCTTGCAATGTTCCCAACCCTTTTGTTTAATTGCTAATGCAATCTTCTCCCCACTATTGAAGTCCTGCTCATAGATTCTCTTCGCTCCTCTTCCTATCCCATCCACTCTCCAAAGTGCCAGATGAGCTGAATTTATGTCTGTACCCCTTTAAAAATTATTATTCCTGCCTTGTACCGTCTTCAGTTCAAAATAAGCATATAACCATATAACCATATAACAATTACAGCACAGAAACAGGCCCTCTCGGCCCTTCCAGTCCGTGCCGACCATTTGTTTTCCCCTAGTCCCATCTACCTGCACTCAGACCATACCCCTCCATTCCCTTCCCGTCCATATACCTATCCACTACATCATAAATTTCTGTATACAAGTCCACTGATAATATTTTTCCATATTCTCAAGTTATTTTCCCCGCCACAATTTTTCTTCTTTGTCAATCCTTTGTTGAAGTGAAACATAAAATCCGACCTTGAGTTAACATTCCAAAGTTAAATGTCTAGACAACGCCTCGAGGAAAGTTCTCCATCTTAACCAGAGCAGTATTTTTTGTATGTTAAAAAAAGGAAACACAGTTCTTTCTTCGTCGTTTCTCATGATCAGTAGTCCTCGTTTGTGATACTTTGTGCATAATTAAATGCCATCGTAATAAACATTGTCTTTTAATGAATTATGAAATTTCAAAAAAATGCATTTCAGCATAATCATGTATTTTAGTGATAAATCCCAATGCTTGATTAGCTTTGTTGACAGCAGCTTCAGTTCTCATGAATAGCTGCTTAATCCTTCCCAAAACCTCAAGTGTTTATCTCTAGGCAACTAGGTGTAATGTTTGAAGATACCTATACTAAATGCATGATCATAGAATACCACAGCACAGGAACAGATCTTTTGGCCCACAATGTCCATGGCGAAAATGATGCCAAGATAAACTGCTCCCAATTTACTCAACCTAGCTCCTGCATAATAGTGTTGCAATCTGCCTTCTCCCAAGATCCAGACTTATTCATAACTATCATAAAACTTAGGGAGTTGTAATCACTGCTTCCAGAATGCTCCTCCACTGAAACACCAATCACCTGGCCAGGCATGTTTCCCAATTCAAGGTCCTGCATATGGTCCTTCCTTAAGTTCGACTATCCACATACTGTTCAAGGACACCCTCTAGGACACATCTCACAAATTCTTCTTTAATACACCCGATATTTTATCTGCCATTCTTTAACTCAGCAACATAAAATCTCCTTTTTTTTTGAATATCTGTGAAATTTGTTCATTTCCATCTAAGGGTTTTATTTTTTTCTGCACCGCACAACAGTATATAATGGAAATAACCTTACAGTGACAATTCATTTTAAAGTGGGCTAATTGATTATACGTTACACTCACATTTGTCTATACTTGGGTTATTAATTGACCTCATATTTAACAGACACTCAAAAGCCACTCTATGAAGAAGTGGATACTGATTTTTTTAATTGAACATTTTATATATGTTATCCAAATTACTGTTGAAATAGTTAATATCCATGAGCACTATTCAAATAAATAAAATGTTTAACATTTATGAATTATATAATTTCCACTTGTAAAGCAGATCACTGATATCCAAATTATTATTTCAATTACATTAGTTCACAAGACATTATAAATATTTTGAGCAAGGATCTCAAAGCATATCCAGCACCTTCATATTAGATTGGTGCATTGAATTCACTTCTATATATCTGTGTATTATTGATATAAAACCTTCCAAAAGTTAGCACATTGGAATTTTTTTAACATTGGCAATTTGACATCATTACATTAACAATAGGTATGCTCAATTTATTTATGGAAACATTTTGTAGAGTTTGATTTTGAAATGTTTTGGCAATCATGTATTCACAAAACCTGACCTGTTTAAGTGGTCTCCATTATTGACCGTGTTCTTTTCATTTACAGTCTTCTCATCACTTCAATGGGTCACATCAAGCTGACGGATTTTGGCCTTTCAAAGATTGGTCTGATGAGCCTCACCACCAATTTATATGAAGGGCACATTGAAAAAGATGCAAGAGAATTTCTTGACAAGCAGGTACAAAATCTGTGTAATCTTGGAAACACTTTTAAGTGCTATAATTGCTGATTTTTTTTTTCATGGATTGTTTGTTGCCAAGCCAGCAGTGGGGGCCAGTGATGATGGTGGAGGCATACAGTGGCTTTCAAAAGTATTCATACCCCTTAAACTTTTCCGCATTTTGTCATGTTACAACCACAAACGTAAATTTATTTTATTGGGATTTTATGTGATAGACCAACACAAAGTGGTGCATAATTGTGAAGCGGAAGGAAAATGATACATAGTTTTCAAATAGTTTTACAAATAAAAAACTGAAAAGTGTGGCGTGCACTAGTATTCAGCCCCCTTTACTCTGATACCCCTAAATAAAATCCAGTGCAACCAATTGCCTTCAGAAGTCACCTAATTAGTAAATAGAGTTTACTTGTGTGTAATCTAATCTCAGTAACGTGACAAAATGTGGAAAAGTTCAAGGGGTATGAATACTTTTGCAAGCCACTGTATATGATAGTGGTGTGTAAGAGACTTTTAGATAAGCACATTGTAAGTGCATGGTATAGAGAGATATGGATCATGTACAGGCAGATGAGACCAGTTAATTTAGCATCATGTTCGGCATAAACATTGTGAGCCGAAGGGCCTGTTCTATACTGTACTTTAATGTTCCATGTTAAGTACAGTTGTTGTTAATCTAATTGTTTCTCATAATTGAACCAAAGTAACCACAATATACTCCTACATCTTTTAAGGTATTTCAGAAATGAGTACATAGTTGAGAATCTTTTTAAATGTAGTAATTTATGAGATAAGAATGTCTTGCTTTCGAGAGGTACTGTTGAGCTACCACCTCGAACAGCTCTAGTTCTTCTGGTAAAGATTCACCCATAATGCTGTTGATTAGGGAGTTCAAGAGTCTAGAGTCAAGAGTGTTTTATTGTCGTATGTCTCAGGCAGAACAATTAAATTCCTACTTGCGGTAGCTCAACAGTTTGCTCTGTAAACAATATAATGAACGAGAAAAAAAAGGTCAGTGATAATATGCAATATATTTGCAAATCAAGGTAGTTTGTGACTTAGAGGGAGATTTATAGATTGTCGACTCCATGTGCTTGCTGGTGTTGTTGATAGTTGGGATTGTAGGCTTGTGAGGTTCTCAAAATAGGGTTGTTGAAAATCTGCATGCATTTTACAAATGATTTATATTGGAACAATAGAATACTGTTGATAAAGGGATAATGGTCATTTCATTTTTCTTTCATACATTATCTTTGAAAGTAGGTCCACATGTTGCTCCTTTGTTGCAGGACAGGAATAATCATTGGTCATTTGATAATTTGAACAATCTACATAACAAAGTAACTGTTAAATACTGGCACAAGGATACAGTTACCCCTGCAATGTGTTCCCTGTTTTATTTTTGTGATACTGAAGAGATTGGCTTTAGGCATACAAAACTATTATGGCAATAGAGAACTATTCTCTCTTCCAATGAATGTCTCAAATCAAAGTGAGGGTGAATGGCCCTCAGTTTTGTTTAAACTACTAAATGAAATAAACTTGCGAAATCAGCTCAATTTCTTGTTCATGACACAAAGCTGTCGAATATTTTGGCACATATTCCCTGCTAGATTTACTGTCGAAAAGCCATGTATTCACTGTCAGCCCTGTTAATCTATAAGTAATTAGCGTAGAAATGGCCTTATATGCTATAAAAAAGCTAGTCGTTCTGTCAGATTTTTAATGTTAAAAACATCAGTTATTATTTTTGGCAAAGGTAGACACAAAATGCTGGAGTAACTTAGTGGGACAAGCAGCATCTCTGGAGAGAAGGAATGATTCACATTTCGGGTATTGTTGGCGACATTGGTTCAGCTTCTGTTAGCACAAGGTCACCACCTTCAAAATCTGAAGAAGGGCTAGACCCGAAACGTCACCCATTCCTTCTCTCCAGAGATGCTGCTCGTCCTGCTGAGTTACTCCAGCATTTTGTGCCACCACCTTCACCCTCCATTCCCCAAGTCTTACCTCTCACAAGCACATGCAATGCTGGTCGTTTCTCAGAATTCAACTTATTCTGCCTTTTGAACATTATGTAGTGATGACTGGAAAATTCATCTCCTTAAATTCAATTATTCATGTTGTAATCAAGCCACACCACAGACCAAGGTATGAATTCACTTGTTTATTGTTCTGAATACCTCAATTTTGGCAGCTAGTTTTGAAAGTTATCCAAACCATCCAGATGAATTTGCTGGCGAAGGTTGTTCAGGTCTGCCAAAGTCAGGTCTTTGCACTACTGAGACCTTTCACTGCCCAGCACCTCATTGCTCAATACCAGGACCATCCCTCGAAGTAAGATTATTATTCCAGATTCAAAACTAGCTACCAAGATTGTCAGTTTTCAAATATTTATGAATATCTCTGATTTATAAAAAGGATTTTTAAACAATTGCAAAAATGTATATGAACATGTACATGAATTATGAACAAAATGATTTAAAAAAAACTCATCTGAAAAACTGATTTAAATAATTACAGCATTAAATAAACCACTGATTTACAAAAATGCTTGGGTACACAAAAGGCTGGAGAAACTCAGCGGGTGCAGCAGCATCTAAGGAGCGAAGGAGATAGGCGACGTTTCGGGTCGAGACCCTTCCGAAGAATTCTCCAGCATCTCGATTCCTTCTTTAACACTTTGTCTACAAAAATGCTTGCCATGTTTTACCCTTTTTTACTCCATCACCATACAGTTCCCATTGAAATCAATAGACTTATGAATCGTGCACGAGTTATAATCTGGTGCAGGTTGAGAATGCTGGATCCTAGTTTAAATGCTGGAGAAACTCAAGGTCCTGTTCTGTCACTGCACTCCATGTGGATTCCAGTGGTGCAGAGCAGCAGGAAAGTGAGTCTTTATTGTGCAGACATTAAAAATGGACTTGCTACTGACTTCAATGTAAGAACATTTCAGTTTAGTTTAGTTTGGAGATACAGCACGGAAACAGGCCCTTCGACCCGCCGAGTCTGCACCAACCAGCAATACCCGCACATTAACTCTATCCTACACACAACAGGAACAAATTACATTTATACCAAGCCAATTAACCTACAAATCTGTGCGCTTTGGACTACGGGAGGAAACCCGAGAACTCTGAGAAAACCCACCCAGTCATGGGGAGAACATACAAACTCCGTACAGACAACACCCATAGTCGGGATTGAAACCGGGTCTCTGGCGCTGTAAGCCACCGTGCCGCCTGGGAAAACAACTTATTTTGCTTTTAATTCATGGTTAAATGTAGTATTAAAAGGACTCAGTGATTTCCAGCAAATATCTATTTAAAAGTACTTAAAAAAAACAAGTGTAAATATCAAATTATATTGTGTATTCAGAACAATACCTATAAGTGAATTCTTACATTGGTGTGTGGTATGGTTTGATTATGCACAAGAATAATTGAATTTCAGGAGATGACATTTCAAAATGCAGTATGTTGAATTCTGAGACACGACCAGCACTGAACTTGCTTGTGAGAGTAACAGGAGGAGCAAAAGATTTAAAGAATACATTTTGATTTTAAAGACGAGCTGAAAGTTCTTCATTTATTGGATGTTGGTAATAAATGGTTAATTGACTATTTCAGTTTGATACTTTCTCGGTGTGTTCTGTGCAGGTTAATCGGTTTTCAAATCAGTTTCAGTTAATCCAGTCTTTATGGAAAATCGTCACAGATCCATAATCCAGTCTGCTAGGTGACTTTTAGCAGATACTCTGTGATTAAGTCCTTGCAGTCTAATTATCAATCAACTCGGGTCAAATATTTTTAAATGACACACGATCGACAAGAATGGATTGAACGCCACAGCAACGTGAAAACTAATTTATTTCACAATATTGACATTTGCTAAGCTGATTTTAAAAACTGCTGAAGTATAAATATGGTGAAGGCTTAAAATAGTGGTGAAATGTATTTCTTGACAAGTGACCTTTCTCTATTGGCGAAGGTTTGTGGAACCCCAGAATACATCGCTCCTGAAGTGATACTGCGGCAAGGTTATGGGAAACCAGTGGATTGGTGGGCTATGGGTATAATCCTGTTTGAATTTCTGGTGGGATGCGTTCCATTTTTTGGAGACACTCCAGAAGAACTATTTGGACACGTAATTTGTGGTAAGTTGTGTTTTTCAATTTTATTTGTACTCTTATCAACAATGTGTGGAGAACATGTGAGAGAAACACCAAATAAATCATACAATATTGAACTGCTTTCTGCAACCGGGATATTAATATTAGAGCAGACATCGGCATCTGTTTCCATAGTACATTAAGGTTTGTGTTTATTATTGTCTAAAACTTTGTTTTGCATACTATCGACTCAATACTATACAATCAAATCAGATAATACTATACATAAATACAATGAAGCTAAACTCAATTATAATAGGTAGAGCAAAGGGGAAGATACAAAGTACAGAATATAGTTCTCAGCATTGTAGCACATCAGTTCCACAGCAAATGTCCAATATCCACAAAGAGTGAGAGGAGAATTTGTCTGTTTCCAAGCAGATGGAATGACAATTCGGTAGTGTGATAAGAGAGGGGAAGAAGTTGTTCCTGAGTCTGATGGTGCATGGTTTCAAGGTAGTGTATCTTCTGCCCGACAGGAGCAGGGAGAAGATGGAATAACTGGGATGGGACATGCCTTTGATTATTTTGACTGTTTTTCCGAGGCAGCATTAATATAGATGGAATCAATGGTGGGGATTTTGGTCTGTGTGATGAATTGGGCTGCATCCACAACACTGCAATATTTTCCACTACATTATTATCCAAGGGAGATCCCAGTCCTAAAATAAAAAAAGATAATACAGTCTGAAGAAGGGTCTCGACCCAAAACGTCACCCATTCCTTCTCTCCAGACATGCTGCTTGTCTCGCTGAGTTACTCCAGCGTTTTGTGTCTATCTTCGATTTCAAGGTCAGTTTATTGGTACATGTACCAATTAAGGTACAGTAAAATTCGAATTACCATACAGCCATACTAAAAACATGCAACAAGACACACAACTACATAAAAGTTAAGATAAACATCCACCAAAGCAGATTGCCCACGTTCCTCACTGTGATTGAAGGCAATAAAGTCAAATCTTCGTCCTCTTTTATTCTCCCACGGTCGGGGCAGTCGAACCATCCGCAGTCGGGGCGATTTAAACCAGCATCAGCAGCTCTCTCCTTCTAAAATAGAAGCAGGAAGTACAAATGCTCAGCAGGTCAGGAGGTGGAGAAAGAAATAACCCTTCATCAGTGAAAATGTAATATTAAGGAACATTTATTGGGGGGAGAGACTAGAGAGAGAAAAAAACCATGCTGAAACTGTGAGATGCATAAACTGTGCAGTTAGTAAAAATCTGAAAAACAAGAGAATGCCCAGCAGTTTAGACAGCAGCTTTTAGAGAGAAACAAAAATAAATTGTTATAGGTGGATAACCTTGCATCATAACTGGTTGGTACTGACACAAACATGAAAGGCCAGTTATCTGGGAGTATTGAATTCATTGTTCACCCTGTAGGGTTGCAAAAGTATGGATGTTTTTGAGTTATGTATGAATGCGGGAAGCAGCACTGTGTCAAAGGAAGAGTTTAAGGAGGAAGCCAGAGCAAAATAGGGAATTGTATATGTATCCGACAGAAAACGAGGCAACGTGTAGCTCAATGCAAGGTCCTATATTTTAGGGCTATGTACCTTAGCAACTTCTATTAGAATAGTTGATGTGCATATAAATAATCTCTTATGTATTATTTTGATAAAGTTGATAGATTATTTCTGAAAGCTTATTGTCTTCAGTAGTAGATATTAGAGGTTCATTCATCAACAATGTTCCAAATATAACACTCAGCCGTTTTACATAGAATTACAATTCAGAAACAGGTCATATTACTGTCATTCTGACCCTTATCCCTTTATTCCCATTTCCTCCATCTTTCTTGTTTATTGTTAAATCCAGACAGATTGACCCTCCATTTGCACCCGCAGTGCATTTCCCAGCCACACAACATTCTGTTTAACAAAAATATATTCTTCAACTCTGCCCGCCATCACTTGTACCAAATGTGATAATATTCAACAGCTTTAGTCTGCCTATCTCAACGAGGATATACAGTTAATTTCCAACACATTCTTGTAAAGTGCTATAAAGGTTGATTGGAGAGCTTTAGTGAAAAACTCGTCATGATTATTTTTTTCTTTCTGGAAAATGAAAGGTTGAGAGTTGATGTGAGGGTTGAACTGCTGAAAAATGAGCTAAATGAGATGTGTAAGCTTTGTTGCCATAAAACACAATTAAGAATGTAGACCTATTTAGAAATTGTTCAGCAAAAATAAATTGGAAATGCAATAGCATCTTTTTTACTAAAATGGTTGGTGGTATAGGGAGCTTATTAGCAATATGGCTGTGAAATGGTAGCCCATAATAGGTTTCAAGGCAGAACTAAATAGGTTTTGATATTCGATGGAATTTGGGGTTAAATCCATGCAGAGAGTTCTGAAGCAAGGTGGAGCAGGGGAATTAGCCATCTGAAACTGTATTGTAGACTGGGCTGTGTTCAAAACTTGTGTTCTATTAAAGCTAATAAGGGAAAAATCTCATTATGCATTTGCCCATAACTTGATACAATCAGTTCAATAAACTTACCAGCACCTTTCCTAGATTCTAGTGTTAAATTAGCATCCTATTATCACTTTAACAAACAATCTTTCATTGAGGGGTGGAGATTTTCCATTCTTCAATCTTTTAAAAAACAGGAAAGATATAATCAGAAAATCGCAAAATGTTACCAGTTAAGTTTCAGCACAACTGATACTCACTTTTTTTGCAACAAATAAGGAATACCTGAGGATAATAATAGTAGACATTGGCATGCTATTTAATGGATGGTCAGATGACAGATTAAATGTAATGCTGTGAACTGTGAAGTGTTGCATTTCAAAAAAGAACAAGAGACAACATGGACTGGAGGACATATTTCTAAAGGGTTCAAGAATAAAGAAATCTAGAGGTACAGTCTACCCTCATTATTAAGGACCTCTTTATAACGGATTTCAGTTAAGCGAACTGAGGTGTCCATTTGTGGTGGTGGTTGGTGGGCATCATGCAGCGCAGCGGAAAGGTAGTGGCGGGGAGAGAGCGAGCAACAACATGCTAGTGGCCCACGACAATCGGCAATATCATACCCCCCCCCCCCCCCCCCCGTGGTCCATTGTAATGAGGGTTTACTGTGTATGTAATTAGATTGTAAAATACGGCAGGCTTAAAAGCATATGGGAACCTCAGCCTTTAAGAGATAAAAATAAAGTACAAAAAAAGTAAGTTATGATGAAGCTTCATAACTGGTGTACTTTGCATGTTTCCAGTTGCACATGTCAGGAAACTTTAAAAGCTCTGGAGAAGATGCAGCAGGAATTACCAAATATAAAATTTAACTGCAGATACTGAAAATCTGAAATGAAACAGAATATACTGGGAACATTAGCAGACAGGGCAATATCTGTAGAGAGAGAATTAATGTTTAAGGTAAAAAACCCTTGATCAGAACTGGGCAAGAGAAAACAAAATAGTTGAAAAGTGATTGTGAGGGACGAATGGACAAAGCCCTGTATGGCCAAAGGTGACTTAATGATATGCTGTTTATGAAATTATCCCACGAACATATCAATGAAGGAGGTTAGAAAGTGACAAAACAAATAAAGCCGTGCTTTGCAGGTCAGAACTGTGGTGAGGCCTAAATCCCAATGGAGAATGTTAAAAATCCCCAGCATATCAGATAATGTTTATGGAGACAGAAAAAGTGAATAAGTATTACAAATAGATATCCTTGCAGTAGAATTGGCCTGTTCTGATATAAAGAGAGTTACTTGAAATTGTTGAACTCCTGTCACTTCTCCATCCCAACGCCATTCTGAACTGTTGCCTCAATAAGGTCCAACATAAGATTCATGAACATGACCACATTCAACAGTCTTCTGTTCTGATCAGAGGATATTATCCTAAAATGTTAACTCTGTTTCTCTTTTTAGCAAGTGCTGGCTGATCTGCTTAGTGTCTTCTATTAAGTTAATGATTCTAGGGATCAGAGGCTGTATTTATCCTTTGTGTAGGAATGAATGCAAAGGGATTGTTAGATGTGTTTAAAAATCATGACGTTTATTGGCAAGGAAGATAAATAGAAACTGTTTCCATTGGCATAGGGGTCAAGAACTAGATTGAAGGTGGTGGTAAAAATGATACAAGGAAAAATATTTGTACAAGAAAGTGATTAGTGTCTGGAACATAATGCCAGAAGCCCAGCAGTTGAAGCAGATTCAAGTGCAATATTTAAAAAGGATTTGGATAGGTATCTGAAGGGAAAGAATTTGCAAGGCTATTTGGAGCAGGCAAGGGAGGGGAACTAAGTAGATTAATGGCGCAATGAGGCCGAATGTGGTCAGCAGACTGAATGTAACCATTCTGTGGTTCATTTCACCCTCTGAACTGAAGTATTAACAAATGAACATATGACATTAGGAGGATTTTTTTTTACACGGGGCATTGTGGGAACATGGAATATTTACCAGAAGCAAATTGGCCATGCGTTTTGTGGAGAAAATGAAAATGAAAAATATACAAAATTGCACATTTAAAACATGTAATGGGAAAATATAAAGTGAAATATGTGGATTGTTTATCTACCAAGAATAAAAAGCTGAGGGAATTTATGGTTTGATTGGTTTAATTTTGTATCTAATTTTAAAATTAGATATTGCAGTTTGTAATTACTATTTTCATATGAAACGTTGCATTGTTAACGGTTTGTTTTAATGCTCAGATCAGATAGCTTGGCCCGATGGAGATGATGCATTACCACCAGATGCTGAGGACCTCATCGCAAAACTACTGAGGCAAAATCCATTAGAGCGCCTGGGTACAGGTAATGATTAGCATTTACTCTTGATATATTGTAAGTGTTGAGTGTACTTATCAAATTAATTAAAATGAGCTAGAATCTAAGATTCTTGAATGTTAACCTTTCGTATAATTAAAGCGTTTCAGTTGACTTACATCTTCTGCATTCCTCTGAGTTGTCTTGTGATATTGTTCCTATTTTTGCTCCTTTTCAAGTTGTTGTTGACATCAATATTGCAATTTTCTTATATTTTTCATTAATTAGTTGTTAAAGAACAAGTGTGTACATATCTACAAGTAAATATATAATGTATGCACGTGTTAGCTTATCACAGACAGAAAATTACCCCAGTATATTAATTTATTTTTAAAAATTAAAACAAAGCATGCATGCATGACGTGAGGAAAGCTGTAGGGTGATGAAATACACAATATCACAATAAGGGATTATGATAGATAGACTTGAATCAGCACAAATCTCTATTTTCTTCCCCTCAGGAAGTGCCTACGAAGTTAAACAACATCGGTTCTTCTCAGATTTGGATTGGAATAGTCTTCTCCGTCAGAAGGCAGAATTTATACCTCAGCTTGAGTCAGAAGATGATACCAGTTACTTTGATAGTAAGTAGGACTTAGAAACCTGGCACTTAGATTGAAATGTTAATGAAAATCCTTCATTGTCGCCTTTTTGTTTCATTGCTTCTTACTATATTACACATATTAAGAGTGCTAGCTATTACACTAACAATAAATGAATAATGTTTAAGGCTAAAGAGGGTCATACTTGCTTTTTTGACAAATAAAATGTTGACCAAAATCCATATACCATATTTTTACATTACAGTTTAACATTACTACTCAATCATTTTATTTTATCAGTGCATATGTTTTTTGGGATGATCAGTTACTAACACGTGAAGGATCAGTTTTGACATCCACAGCGAAAATGAAGCAACACTCTCGATGTTTAGAATTGAAATGATGCATGGCAAGGTGGTTATTTGGTCATAATGTTAGTGCTCATTTTTCAATTTAATACAGAGTAAATTGGGAGTAAGGTATGGCAGTAGAGATTGGCCCCGTGGTTTGTTCAGCCTGCAACATGTGGGAGATCAGGGAGATGGTCGGTGTCCCTGGTGACTACGTTTGCAGGAAGTGTGTCCAGCTGCAGCTCCTGGCAGACCGCATTGAACGATTGGAACTGCGGCTGGATTCATACTGGAGCATCCACGATGCGGAGAAAGTCGTGGATAGCACGTACAGTGAGTTGGTCACACCGCACGGCAAAAGGTAGGAGGACAAGAAGGGAACGGGTGGCCAATAGCCAGCAAAGCAGTAGGCAGGTAGTGCAGGAGTCCCCTGCGGTCATCTCCCTCCTAAACAGGTATACCATTTTGGATACTGTTGAGGGAGATGGCTCATCAGGGGAATGCAGCAGCAGCCAGGTTCATGGCACCATGGGTGGCTCTGCAGCACATGAGGGGGGAAAAAAGAGGGGAAGGGCAATAGTAATAGGGGATTCAATTGTCAGGGGAATAGATAGGCGTTTCTGCGGCCGCAAACGAGACTCCAGGATGGTATGTTGCCTCCCTGGTGCGAAGGTCAGGGATGTCACTGAACGGCTGCAGAACATTCTGGAGGGGGAGGGTGAACAGCCAGTTGTCGTGGTGCATGTTGGCACCAACGATATAGGTAAAAAAAGGGATGAGGTCCTACAAGGTGAATTTAGGGAGCTAGGAGATAAACTTAAAAGTAGGACCTCAAAGGTAGTAATCTCCGGATTACTACCAGTACCACGGGCCAGTCAGAGTAGAAATAGGAGGATAATGCAAATGAATACGTGGCTTGAAAAGTGGTGCAAGGGGGAGGGATTCAAATTTTTAGGGCACTGGGACCAGTTCTGGGGGAGGTGGGACCGGTACAAACAGGACGGTTTGCACCTGGAATGGAATGGAACCAATGTTCTTGGGGGAGTGTTTGCTAGTGCTGTCAGGGAGGATTTAAACTAATGTGGCAGGGGGATGGGTACAAGAGCAGAGAGGCAGGAGGGTGTAAAATGAGGGTAGAAGCATTAGGTAGCAAGGTGAAAGGTAAAAGTGGCAGGCAGACAAAACCAGGGCAAAAATCAAAAAGGGCCACTTTTCAGCAAAATTGTATAAGGGGTAAATGCGTTGTAAAGACAAGCCTGAAGGCTTTGTGTCTCAATGCAAGGAGTATTCGTAATAAGGTGGACGAGTTGAACGTGCAGATAGATATTAATGATTATGATATAGTTGGGATCACGGAGACATGGCTCCAGGGTGACGTAGGCTGGGAGCTGAACATCCAGGGATATTCAATATTCAGGAGGGATAGAGAGAAAGGAAAAGGAGGTGGGGTAGCGTTGCTGGTTAGAGAGGAGATTAAAGCAATGGAAAGGAAGGACATTAGCTTGGAGGATGTGGAATCGGTATGGGTAGAGCTACAAAACACTAAGGGGCAGAAAACGCTGGTGGGTGTTGTGTACAGGCCACCTAACAGTAGCAGAGAAGTTGGGGATGGTATCAAACAGGAAATTAGAAATGCGTGCGACAAAGGCAAAACAGTTATAATGGGTGACTTCAATCTACATATAGATTGGGTTAATCAAATTGGCAGGGGTGCTGAGGAAGAGGATTTTTTGGAATGTATGCGGGATAGTTATCTAAATCAACATGTAGAGGAACCAACGAGAGAGCAGGCTATTTTAGACTGGGTTTTGAGTAATGAGGAAGGGGTAATTAGCCGTCTTGTTGTACGTGCCCCCTTGGGCAAGAGTGACCATAATATGGTTGAGTTCTTCATTAGGATGGAGAGTGACATTGTTAATTCAGAAACAATGGTTCTGAACTTAAAGAAAGGTAACTTTGAGGGTATGAGACGTGAATTGGCCAAGATTGACTGGCAATTAATTCTAAAAGGGTTGACGGTGGATATACAATGGAAGACATTTAAAGACTGCATGGATGAACTACAAAAATTGTTCATCCCAGTTTGGCAAAAGAATAAATCGGGGAAGGTAGTGCATCCGTGGATAACAAGGGAAATCAGGGATAGTATCAAAGCAAAGGATGATGCGTACAAAGTAGCCAGAAAAAAGCAGCATACCAGAGGACTGGGAGAAATTCAGAGACCAGCAGAGGAGGACAAAGGGCTTAATTAGGAAAGGAAAAATAGATTATGAAAGAAAACTGGCAGGGAACATAAAAACTGACTGCAAAAGTTTTTATAGATATGTGAAGAGAAAGAGGTTAGTTAAAACAAATGTAGGTCCCTTGCAGTCAGAAACAGGTGAGTTGATCATGGGGAACAAGGATATGGCGGACCAATTGAATAACTACTTTGGTTCCGTCTTCACTAAGGAAGACATAAATAATCTGCCGGAAATAGCAGGGGACTGTGGGTCAAAGGAGGAATTGAGTGAAATCCAGGTCAGTCGGGAAGTGGTGTTGGGTAAATTGAATAGATTAAAGGCCGATAAATCCCCAGGGCCAGATAGGCTGCATCCCAGAGTACTTAAGGAAGTAGCTCAGGAAATAGTGGATGCATTAGTGATAATCTTTCAAAACTCTTTAGATTCTGGAGTAGTTCCTGAGGATTGGCGGGTAGCAAATGTAACCCCTCTTTTTAAGAAGGGAGGGAGAGAGAAAACGGGGAATTACAGACCAGTTAGTCTAACATCGGTAGTGGGGAAACTGCTAGAGTCAGTTATTAAAGATGGGATAGCAGCACATTTGGAAAGTGGTGAAATCATTGGACAAAGTCAGCATGGATTTACAAAAGGTAAATCATGTCTGACGAATCTTGTGGAATTTTTCGAGGATGTAACTAGTAGCGTGGATAAGGGAGAACCAGTGGATGTGGTATATCTGGACTTCCAGAAGGCTTTCGACAAGGTCCCACATAAGAGATTAGTATACAAACTTAAAGCATACGGTATTAGGGGTTCAGTATTGATGTGGATAGAGAACTGGCTGGCAAACAGGAAGCAAAGAGTAGGAGTAAACGGGTCCTTTTCACAATGGCAGGCAGTAACTAGTGGGGTACCGCAGGGCTCAGTGCTGGGACCCCAGCTATTTACAATATATATTAATGATCTGGATGAGGGAATTGAAGGCAATATCTCCAAGTTTGCAGATGACACTAAGCTGGGGGGCAGTGTTCGCTGTGAGGAGGATGCTAGGAGACTGCAAGGTGACTTGGATAGGCTGGGTGAGTGGGCAAATGTTTGGCAGATGCAGTATAATGTGGATAAATGTGAGGTTATCCACTTTGGTGGCAAAAACAGGAAAGCAGACTATTATTTAAATGGTGGCCGATTAGGAAAAGGGGAGATGCAGCGAGACCTGGGTGTCATAGTACACCAGTCATTGAAAGTAGGCATGCAGGTGCAGCAGGCAGTGAAAAAAGCGAATGGTATGTTAGCTTTCATAGCAAAAGGATTTGAGTACAGGAGCAGGGAGGTTCTACTTCAGTTGTACAGGGTCTTGGTGAGACCACACCTGGAGTATTGCGTGCAGTTTTGGTCTCCAAATCTGAGGAAGGACATTATTGCCATAGAGGGAGTGCAGAGAAGGTTCACCAGACTGATTCCTGGGATGTCAGGACTGTCTTATGAAGAAAGACTGGATAGACTCGGTTTATACTCTCTGGAATTTAGGAGATTAAGAGGGGATCTTATAGAAACTTACAAAATTCTTAAGGGGTTGGACAGGCTAGATGCAGGAAGATTGTTCCCGATGTTGGGGAAGTCCAGGACAAGGGGTCACAGCTTAAGGATAAGGGGGAAATCCTTTAAGACCGAGATGAGAAAGACTTTTTTCACACAGAGAGTGGTGAGTCTCTGGAACTCTCTGCCACAGAGGGTAGTTGAGGCCAGTTCATTGGCTATATTTAAGAGTGAGTTGGATGTGGCCCTTATGGCTAAGGGGATCAGGGGGTATGGAGAGAAGGCAGGTACGGGATACTGAGTTGGATGATCAGCCATGATCATATTGAATGGCGGTGCAGGCTCGAAGGGCTGAATGGCCTACTCCTGCACCTAATTTCTATGTTTCTATGTTTCTCATTTTTGATGCTTCTAATCAAAGCATAATGTTAGTTCTCATTTTTTGTTATAGCCCGTTCCGACCGGTACCACCATCTTGATTCTGATGAAGAAGATGACACCAATGACGATGAGCATGTAGAAATTAAACAGTTCTCATCATGTTCACCAAGATTCAGCAAGGTATATTTATTGTCTAAATTCATGAATACGAAGTTTACTGCAGGTTTCTTTTTTTCTCGGTGTTCACAGCAGACATATACATAACTGAACACTTTTTAACCACATTGTGTAAATTATAGACATGACAATGCTGTATGTTTGTGAATGGAGAGATTGAGGGAGATGGTGAGAGCGTAGATAGGTGAATTTCTAATCAAATCAGATTATTTCATAATTTTTCTCTCCCTAAAAGTTCAGTTTGGTTCAGTTCTATTTTCACAATCACGTAATAGCAATATATTGTTGAACAATCTAATAACTAACCTATCAGCTATCAGAAAGCAATTAAATCTTTTTGATTCGATATCTAGAGCAATGAAGATAGCTGCTAGTCCCAATTTTATACCCAGCAAAATTGATAAGGGATTTAGAAACTGGGCAGATAAAGGGCTTATTACTGTGGACCAGCTTTTTTGTGGGGGAGTCTTGAAATCTTACGAGCACTTGCAGAATGAATTTGGACTGTCAGGGTCAGATTTCTTTAGGTTCCTCCAAATACGGCACTACTTACAGACACATGTAGATTGGGAGCAGATATGTAGACCACCTTCAAATTTGGAAAATACTTTCTTGGTGACTACAGAGGGAGTGTTACAAAATAATTTGATATCCCATTTATATCAAGGACTTCAAGATTATATAAAAGGAAATATTATAGAAACAGAACAGAAATGGGAATTGGAAATGAACATTATTATTACAGATGAAATATGGGAAAGGACATGTCTCTTGGGCCATAAGCTGACAAGCAGCCCCTTTTGGAGGGAGTTCGACTGGAAAATGAAAATGAGAGTATTTAGGACCCCTTTAGTGTTGGCAAGATACAGTAACACCTCAAATTTATGCTGGAGACAATGTGGGAAGATCGGTGATCACAAACATATTTTTTGGGATTGTCCCAAATTGTATCAATACTGGGGAGCCATCCAGGTAGAGATTAAATTAATTCTGGGAGTGGACCTACCTTTGCAACCAGCTTATTTTATATTAGGAGATACTCCAGCAGCAACAGATATTCAAAATCAGAAATATTTGCTTGGGGTGATGCTGTTGATTGCTAAAAAGATGATAACAGTGCTATGGAGAAAGAAAATGCCACCAAATGTTCAACAGTGGTGGGAAATATTGAAAAATGTATACTTGATGGAAAGTATAACTGCTAAACTCCAGTTGAGGACCGACACCTTTAATATTATATGGAAACCGGTACTATTACAAATACCAAGATTGATTAAGGATATGAATGGATGAGCTTGCTATGGTGCCTGTGAATAAGATGCTTCTATGATAGAATGTTAAGAGGATTCGATGTGATGCAAATAGAGGTTAGGTGATTTGTATTTTGTCATTTTGCAATTGTCTTTTGTGTGTCTCTTTGTTTTGCCTGTATTTGTATTTCGTTATGTCAATAAATGTTGAGTTAAACAAAAAAGAACAATCTAATAAAATAAAGGTACCATATCAATATTTGGGGAAAAAAGGCATCAAATTCTGTCATAATTTCTTAATATAACCAATGACATCAAAACCAGATTAATTGGATTTTTAGTTGGTCTGCAAATATTTCATGTGCACAACAATGGCATTGTTCTTTAATGTGTATTTCTTAGTATGCAAATCACTTTGTGGTTCATTTAGGGGAAAATGCTAAAACAGTCAAAGAATGCTTCTCTTATTAATGCATTTAAAAAAATAATTGTGACTGAATCAGCTACAATGTTACTATATAATTTACTGCAAAATTTAAATACCTTGAAATGACAATTATCCAGCTTGGTGTATAGTTTCTAATTGATATAAAAGTTAATCCTTCAACACAGTTTAACATGCAGTGAACTCAGTATAGGTATAATGGCCTGGAAGTTTAAATAGTGTGATGTATTTACTTTATGCATTTTGCAATAGCATGAAATGTATAATATTAATCACTAAAGGACCTGTCCCACGGCAAATTATTCGGCGACTGCCGGCATCATTGACTGACGTATCATGTCTGAAAAATACGTGGCGTGATGCGGCGTGACGATGTATGATGCGACGGTGACGCAGTGTGATAATGTATGATTCAGCGGTGACAAGGCGTGATGACGTATGATGCGCGGTGTTTTTTCAAGTGTCACAGCCACTTTTTTGGCTCCGCTGGATTTTGAAATGTTCGAAATCTTTTGTCGACACTGATATGACGATGACAAAATCGCCAAGTGGGACAGGCCCTTAAGCATGATCAGCATTCCCAATGCAAAGCATGTTAAAGTGCAGGTCACTACCAAAAATGACAACTGTTTTGACAGTGGATTTGAGACCCGTCAGTGAACATTACATTTATTGTCTAAAGGTTACAAGCATGGTTTAAATAAAAAAATATCAAGCACTTTCAATAGTGAGCTGAAATGCTAAAAAAAAATTATTATTTTCAGTCATGTTTCCACGTTAGTATTTTAATGTGCAGTCAGTGGCCTGTATCTTGCTGGTAAACAATGGAAATTTAAAAAAATCCCATTTAAAAGGAAGAAGACAAGAACCTACTTCCTTGCATTGTCAAAAGCAGAAGTGCACAAAATTAGTGAGAGAGTTGCAGGATCTCGCTGTGCTTCCCAGATTTTACTTTGGGGATTGACTGAATGGAACCTGCTTCAGATTAAAGGTTTGATTTCAGTGGCAATTGTTGGTCTGGAGGTAAAAAGGTTTAATTTTATTTAGTTTATTTGTTATTAGAAAATTTAATTTCAAATGTGTTTTTATGGCATTTACTTAATTTTTAACGAATGTTTCACTATTGGAACATTAAAACATGTAAAACTGACCCTGAGCTTTGACAGTCCGGCAATGATTTAGGGGCAGGGCTTGAGAAACAGAAACAAAATAGGTGCAGAAGGAGGCCATTTGGCCCTTTGAGCCAGCACCACCCTTCATTGTGACCATGGCTGATCATCCACAATAAGTAATCCATGCCTTCCTTCTCACCATATCCCTTGATTCTGCTATATATTGAGCTCTATCTAACTCTATTTTAAATTAATCCAGTGAATTGGCCTCTGCTGCCTTCTGTGGCAGAGAATTCCACAAATTCACAACTGGGTGAAAACGTTTTTTTCTCATCTCAGTTTTAAATGGCCTCCCCTTTATTCATAGACTGGCCCCTGGTTCTGGACTCGCCCAACATTGGAAACATTTTTCCTGCATCTATCTTGCCCAGTCATTTTATAATTTTATATGTTTATATAAGATCCCCTCTCATCTTTCTAAATTCCAGTGAATACAAGCCCAGTCTTTCCAATCTTTCCTCGTATGACAATCCCGCCATCCCGGGGATTAACCTTGTGAATTACGCTGCACTGCCTCAATAGCTAGGATGTCCTTCCTCAAATTAGGAGACCAAAACTGCACACAATACTCCAGATGTGGTCTCACCAGGGCCCTGTACAACCTTTTTACTCCTATACTGATTGTCAATGTTTTTCTGCACCGTTTGACCTTGCTGTTGGAGCCCAGGACTCTTCAAGCCAACAACATACGTCCCTGTACCTAGACAGTATCAGTGTGAGTGAATGGGCATTGTGGAATGCAGGCCAGAGTCCACAAGATCTAACCCATAATATTTTGTTGCGAGCAGTCAATCGATAATGTAAAATCTGGAAATCACAGCAAGATCCTGCTACCCTCTCAGTAAATTGGTGATAATTATTTATAATTAGGAAATTTGGTTCTGTACATGTATGTAGGGCTAATTTATTGTCACTTGTGGGATATTAAATTTGAGCTAAAGGAATTTGCTTTTCTTACAGTTTTAGTCTGAATTTCTGCAACTATTAATTGTAAATTGAAATCCATTATTGCTCAGAGACGCAGTAACTAATAAGTCTCCCGACCTTTTAGGTTTACAGTAGCATGGAACGGCTTACATTGCATGAAGAGAAGAAAACACCACCCCCAACCAAGCGCAGTTTCAGTGAAGAGAAGGAGGACAGAACAGACAGGTTGGATGGGCTCAGTGGTCTGAAGACACGAGACAGGAGCTGGATAATTGGTTCTCCTGAAATGTGAGTTAACTGCCCACTGTCAAATTGAAAGTAAAATAGGCTATGTAATATACTGTCACCCCAGAGAAGAAAATGATTGATTAGTGCTTGTATTTGTACAAAATTTACAGAAATATCCGTTGGTAATGATCACCTTTGGGACTGAGTGGATTGTGTCTCAAGCATAGCGTGAATTGGTTAGAATTGATGTTGAAATCAAATTATCTGGAGAGGAGAGAATAGTACTTGCTGTCTGCAGCCCCTGTTGAAGTCTAATAACATCAGGTCAAAAACGGGCAAGAGATCCCCCCTCTTGATTACCTCTCACTGTTCTCTGGCATCCAATTAATTTGTGCTTCTTCAAACTGAACAGCACTTGGAAGTACTGAAAGTAGCAGAGCACAAGCTACAGAATGTAGTCTGGTAGCGGATCACTATGTCCACACCAGGAGTTGCAGGTATCACCACCACTGACTGAACTACTCCAGCACTATAGATTGGCTAGGCAATATACAGTGCCCTCCATAATGTTTGGGACAAAGACATTTATTTATTTGCCACTGTACTCCACAATTCAAGAAGTCATTGCATGCAAAGGCTATGCAACAACATACTAAACATGACTACTTACATTTACATTACATTGCTGTGTCCCAAACATTATGGTGCCCTGAAATGGGGGGACTGTGCATAAACACTGCTGTAATTTCTACATGGTGAAACCAAAATGTATAAAAATGGCCTTTATTAAAATCTGACAATGTGCACTTTAACCACATGTGATATTTTTCTCTTTCTAATCTCAAATTGTGGACTGCAGAGGCAAATAAATAAATGATGGGTCATTGTCCCAAACATTATGGAGGGCACTGTTGGTGGTGGGGGGGGGGGGGGGGGGTCGGAGAAGGGACAGGGAGAAGTTGGAGAGCTCAGGGAAGGGGGGAAGAAGGGGAGGTTCTAGATTAGTTACCTTAAGTTAGATAATTCAATTTTCATACTGTTGGGTTGTAAGCCATAAAAGGGGAGAATTCAACGTAGCTTGTTCCCTGCCCGTGTTGTTTTCCCTCTCTTCCCTGTGCCCCAGCTGGATGTGCACTTCTTCAAAAGTAAAGTGATATACAAGCAGCTGAGACATCTAAGAGCATCGGAGATGTCCTCATTCTTTATGGAACGGGGGTTCCCCTCTTCGACTATAGATGAGGCTCTCACCAAGGTCCCTTCTATACCCCGTAACTCTGCTCTCTGCTCCCCATCCCCCCACTCGTAACAAGGGCAGAGTCCCCCCTGTCCTCACCTTCTACCCTACCAGCCGTCACATACAACAGATAATCCTCCAGCATTTTCGCCACCTCCAACGGGATCCCACCACTGGCCACATCTTCCCATCTCCTCCCCTTTCGGCTTTCCACAGAGACCGCTCCCTCCGTAACTCCCTGGTCAATTCGTCCCTTCCCACCCAAATCACCCCCTCCCCTGGTACTTTCCCTTGCAACCACAGGAAATGCTACACTTGTCGCTTTACCTCCCTCATTGACTCCATCCAAGGGCCTAAACAGTCTTTCCAGGTGCGGCAGAGGTTCACCTGCATCTCCTCCAACCCCAATCCGCTGTTCTAGGTGTCAGCTGCTCTACGTCGGTGAGACCAAGCTTAATCTTGGCGATCGCTTCGCCCAACACCTCCGCAGAGTTTTTTTTTAATATTTCAAATTAGACTGTATTCAAATGATAAATATATACAATACATGAACCTTGCGGAAAATCCATCCGACATTTTCGGAGGCTATACAAATTGATCAATACAGTTTATACTTTTCTTTTCCCCAAATTTCACAAATGTGTCCCCCACCCGTGCCACTCATGTGGCACACTGGCGTGGGATACCTTCCCTTATTTTGAGGGGTGTTTCCACCATACCGTGCCCCCCATATCCAGCAGCAGAAGGACCCTAGACTGTGGCCCTCCTCCACCGAGCCTTGGCGTTGGCTGCACCGAGCTTCAGTGCATCCCTCAGCACGTACTCCTGCAGTCTGCAGCGGGCCAGTCGCCAACATTCCCTGATGGACATCTCGCTCTGCTGGGTGGTGAACAACACGCGGGCAGACCAAAGGGAGTCTTTCACCGAGTTGATGACCCTCCAGCAGCACTCGATGTCAGTGTCTGAATGTGTCCCTGGGAACAGTCCATAAATCACAGAGTCCTCTGTGACGGAGCTGTTCAGGATAAAGCGTTCCAGGGACCCTTGCATTCTTCTCCAGACTCTTTTAGCAAATCCACACTCTGCAAAGAGGTGGGCAACCGTCTCCTCTCCATAGCAGCCGTCCCAAGGACAGCATGCGCTGGCAGTGAGGTACCGATAGTGCAGGAAGGATCTGACTGGGAGGGCTCCCCTCACCGCCAGCCAAGCCAGGTCTTGGTGCTTGTTGGTGAGTTCTGGCGATGAGGCATTTTGCCAGACAAGATGGGCAGTCTGCTCAGAGAACAACCAACCTGATTTCCCGGTGGCTCAGCACTTCAACTCCCCCTCTCATTCTGAATCCGACCTTTCTGTCCTGGACCTCCTCCATGGCCAGAGTGAGTCCCACCATAAATTGGAGGAGCAGCACCTCATATTTCGCTTGGATAGTTTACACCCCAGCGGTATGAACATTGACCTCTAATTTCAGGTAGTCCTTGCTTTCTCCCTCTTTCCCCTCCCCTTCCCAGCTCTCCCACAGCTCACTGTCTCCACTGTCTTCCTTTCTTCTTCCCGCTCCCACATCAGTCTGAAGAAGGGTCTCGACCCGATACGTCACCTATTCCTTCGCTCCATAGATGCTACCTCACCCGCTGAGTTTCTCCAGCATTTTTGTCTACCTGCGATTTTTCCTGCATCTGCAGTTCCTTCTTAAACAACTAGATGTCTAAGAGGGTTTGTTTTGAGAAATAATGTAGAAACAGTGCCTCACAAATTATTGGAGTGGAATTAGGCCATTCGGCCCATTAGGCCATTTGGCATGTCCCACTGCGGCGACCTAATTTGCGAGTTTAGAAGTGTTTGCGCTCGACTCAAACTCGCAGCATGGTTGACACGAGGTCCTAGGAGGTCACTGTAACTCTCCATCATGCTCGAGTGAAGTTCCCGCATACTCGCTGATAATTTTTCCACGAGTAAAAATTGGTCGGCATGGTTCTTTTGAACTCATAGTGCAGTGGAGTGGGATCGCTATGTAGTTATAGACAGTCAAGGGTATCCGTAGATTGGCTCATTTGAGTTTTCAGAACCAAGGAAAACCGACCTTGTTAATGGTAATGTTAAATGCCTGCTAAACTTTATTGAAAGTTGGCTGGCTTCTTAAAAGTGTCTCCATTCCTTCTCTCCCCCCCTTTTTCTCCCCCCCCCCCCCCCCCCCCCCCCCCCCCCCCCCCCCCCATCTCCCCCCCCCATTTTGCGTTAAAAGTGCGCCTTTTAATTTTGAGGATATGACCTCTGGTCCTAGACTCTCATACCAGTGGAATCATCCTTTCCACATCCATTCTATCTATGTCTTTCATTATTCTGTTAGTTTCAATGAGGTCCCCCTTCAACCTTCTAAACTGCAGCGAGTAGAGGCCCAATGCTGTCAAAGCTCTGTCGGAAAGAAATGTCTTAAGCAGTTAATGGGCTTAGTATCAAAAATGCGATCATGAAGTGTGTGCTCACAGGCCTGTTTCAGAGCACCACTTAGGTGCATTGTTGATTATCATTTAGGCAAATTGTTTTTGAATTATTTTTATTGGAGACTTGGATAGATACTCACCGTTATTGACTAACGTGATATGAGAAGGTTTTCACATTCTCTTATTCCTTATTGTTCCAAATCAGATATGATTTATTAAATGGGGTCTTTATGTATGAAAGTAAGAGTGTTTTTTTTCTAGTTACTGGTATTACGAGGTTAGCCTAATTGGCTTGATGGTCAAGTCAAGAGAGAGTCAAGAGTATTTTATTGTCATATGTCCCAAATAGAACAATGAAATTCTTACCTGCAGCAGGACAACAGAATATGTAAACATAGTACACTGTAAACAATACAATACACATACACACACACACGCGCGTATACACACATGAACACGTGCACAAAAAAAATAATAAAGCAATAATAGTCTGTAGTTCAAAACTTATTTGAGGTCGCAGTGTTTAAGTCATGTTAATTTATGTAATTTTATGCCTGATTTATGGCTTCCTAACACTTGACCATCTACCTTCAGTATCAGGAAGCGCATGTCATTGTCAGAATCATCCCACACAGAGAGTGATTCCAGCCCTCCACTAACCGTGAGGCGCCGTTGCTCAACGCTGATAGAGATGCCACGCTTTTCGATATCTGCAGACGAAGAAGGAAAGAAGCAGCAAGTAACCAGAACGTGGGAAGATGCATCTTTAACTATTCCAGAACAGCCGACAGAGAAAGATCTCACTCTGCAGGTGGATGTTAGCCCTGCCACACCTGCCTCAACAATCAGCAATATCAGCAGCTCGACTTTGACTGGTAATTACATCCTTCAAAAATGCTTCAAAGAACTGTAGATCAGCAATTATCCTTAATTTCTTTATTCTAGTATGTGAATGATAATGGTTAATGCCCATAGTTAAATACTGAGAGCATTATGAATTACATAGGTAGTGCGAATATGGAGTCAAGCAGGTCATACCAGAAAAAAAAAAATTAAGGTACTTTAGTTGATTGCACAAAGCACTCTTAACGAGATAGAAATAATGGCACATGATCACGAGGGAGAAGACAAGTTTGAATTAACTAGAAAGAAACAGAGTACAGATTGTAAGAATAGAGACTGATTTGTCAAAATGTGTTACTTAGATTGGAAGGATTTAGACAAAATATGAAGTAATTAAGAGTTGATCAAGTGATTTGAATATAATGTGGAGAGTATTTTGGGACCTTTGCTACTTGGGTAACAGTTCTGGAGAGCATGTGGAGGAAATAGGACAATGAATACTTGAGATAGTTAGTAATACGAGTTTAAATGATCAATGAAACAAATGAGATTGGAAATTATATTAACAAAATGAAGGTAATCAGGAAAAGGGATTGTGGAAGTATGAAGGCAATATATACAGAAAATATTGTGCTGTAAACTTGTGAGAGGTTCCTCTCAGTTCATGGGAAGAAAGGACACATCTGTTGCACTTTGTTGACTTAATTATACCTAAACAAATTGTCGCAAAAAATTACTTTTGCAGGTTTTGAGCCCCAAAACCTCATGTTGCAAATATTGAAATATTTGTTTAGTTATATTTTTTGCTATTTTATATATCTCACTTTTAATCCTATCTATCTTGATTTTTGTACATGATTTGGTATTGAAGTAAATAATTTACATTTTTTAGTTTACATTCTGTGTTTCGCAGTAAGATTCTTGAGGTCTGATTGATTAATTTAGATCTGAGGTATTAGATCCGAGGTATATTTAATTGCCCAATTTATATTGTTCTAAAATTTCCACATTTTCAATTACAACAAGTTCTTGTTGAAAATCCAAATGTCCATGGATGTGGATGGGCAACATAAAAACAGAAATATCCAGAAATACTCAGCAGGTCAAGCAACTATTGTGGAGAGAGAAACTGAACAAATATTACACCAGAACTCGCAATCCTTTCCTAAGTTAGATTTTGCAAAGTCTACAGCTTTAACTTTTCATGCAATTGATGGCAGATGTAATTTTTTTGCCACTGACTGCACAACCAACGCTACTGTTAAGTAGTTTTAATTTGTATTCCAGCAGGCAGCACTTTTGACCTAACTGATCAGAGGTCCCGTAGTAACAGTGCAGAGGCATCAGACTCTTCAACTCCAAAAGCAATAAGTGACCTAGCAGTCCGTCGTGCTCGACATAGGCTACTATCTGGAGAATCGACTGAGAAACGGACCTCCAGACCTGTCAATAAAGTGATCAAATCAGCTTCTGCAACCGCCTTGTCCCTAATGATCCCTTCAGGTAAGGATTAAGGCTGGTGTTCCTGAGATAACACTGATATTAAATGGTTTATTAATGCTAGAAACAGCAGTTTTAAATATTTTTTGTTTAGTTTATTTTTCACGTGCTTTCACCGAGGTGCAGTGAAAAGCTTTTGTTGCATGCAGTCAGCATGCAACCAGTTAACGGTAAGACAATACATGATTACAATTGAGCCATCCACAGTGTAATAGAGTGGAGTGATTGTAATGCGGAATTCCTGATCCACTTCTGGGATCAACACACAAAGAGTCACCCGGCTTGGGTGCCATCTTGGATCTTGGGAACGATGGCAGAGTAAGTGACATATATGACAGACACTGCACAATGAATTAATATATTGGCATTTCAGCTTTTTGAAAACGAAAGAAGTTAACATTAAGTCTCAAGGCTTTATTATAGCAACAAGTTGTGCTCAATTGCTGTATTCTATTGTGATGGATAATAGTTTTGGATTTACAGTGGCTTGCAAAAGTGTTCATACCCCTTGAACTTTTCCACATTTTGTCACGTTACAACCACAAACGTAAATGTCTTTTATTGGGATTTTATGTGATAGACCAACACAAAGTGGTGCATAATTGTGAAGTGGAAGGAAAATGATACATGGTTTCCAAATTTTATTACAAATAAAAAACTGAAAAGTGTGGTGTGCAAAAGTATTCAGCCCCCCTGAGACAATACTTTGTAGAACCACCTTTCGCTGCAATTACAGCTGAAAGACTTTTGGGGTATGTCTCTACCAGTTTTGCACATCTAGAGACTGACATTTTTGCCCATTCTTCTTTGCAAAATAGCTCAAGCTCAGTCAGATTGGATGGAGAGCGTCTGTGAACAGCAATTTTCAAGTCTTGCCAGAGAATCTCAATTGGATTTAGGTCTGGACTTTGACTGGGCCATTCTAACACATGAATATGCTTTGATCTAAACCATTCCATTGTAGTTCTGGCTGTATGTTTAGGGTCGTTGTCCTGCTGGAAGGTGAACCTCCGCCCCAGTCTCAAGTCTTTTGCAGACTCTAACAGGTTTTCTTCCAAGATTGCCCTGTATTTGGCTCCATCCATCTTCCCATCAACTCTGACCAGCTTCCCTGTCCCTGCTGAAGAAAAGCATCCCCACAGCATGATTCTGCCACCACCATGTTTCACAGTGGGGATGGTGTGTTCAGGGTGATGTGCAGTGTTGGTTTTCCGTCACACATAGCGTTTTTCATTTAGGCCAAAAACTTCAATTTTGGTCTCATCAGACCAAAGCACCTTCCTCCACATGTTTGCTGTGTCCCCCACATGGCTTGTGGCAAACTGCAAACGGGACTTCTTATGACTTTGTTTCAACAATGGCTTTCTTCTTGCCACTCTTCCATAAAGGCCCGATTTGTGGAGTGCACGACTAATAGTTGTCCTGTGGACAGATTCTCCTTCCTGAGCTGTGGATCTCTGCAGCTCCTCCAGAGTTACCATGGGCCTCTTGGCTGCTTCTCTGATCAATGCTCTCCTTGCCCGGCCTGTCAGTTTAGGTGGACGGCCATGTCTTGGTAGGTTTGCAGTTGTGCCATACTCTTTCCATTTTTGGATCATGGATTGAACAGTGCACCATGAGATGTTCAAAGCTTGGGATTGTTTTTATAACCTAACCCTGCTTTAAACTTCTCCACAACTTTATCCCTGACCTGTCTGGTATGTTCCTTGGGGTTCGTGATTCTGTTTGTTCACTAATGTTCTCTAATAACCTCTGAGGCCTTCACAGAACAGCTGTATTTTTACTGAGATTAGATTGCACACAAGTGGACTCTATTTACTAATTAGGTGACTTCTGAAGGCAATTGGTTGCACTGGATTTTATTTAGGGGTATCAGAGTAAAGGGGGCTGAATACTTTTGCACAGCACACTTTTCAGTTTTTTATTTGTAAAAATATTTGAAAACCATGTATCATTTTCCTTCCACTTCATGCGCCACTTTGTGTTGGTCTATCACATAAAATCCCAATAAAATACATTTACGTTTGTGGTTGTAACGTGACAAAATGTGGAAAAGTTCAAGGGATATGAAAACTTTTGCAAGCCATTGTATGTGGTAATAAAATACTCAGTAATAATATTTATTGCTAGTTCAAAAGTTCAATAAACACTACAGACTCAAAGCATTCAAACATAACTGACAAAAGATTAATAGGTACTTGACCAGGGGGATTCGTTGGGTCTCATCCACTCAACGCGTGGTTGCAGGGGGTGGGGGGTGGGTGCGGCTTTCTGCGTCACACACACTAAGCACCCCCCACACACACATACTAACCCCCCCTTAATATTATATTAATATTATTCATTCGCTCCTTTTACTCCATTCCCCGCCCTATCCGCTCACGCATTACCTCCACCTGCGCAGGCGCGGCTGGAGAGGGGGGGTGGAGAGGGAAACCCACCCACAAGCATGACATGATTAGGCGGGGGGGGACGGAGAGGAGGTTGTCCCCGTGACACTTTTCCACTACTCTTCCCTGCGCCAGCGCTGCGATATCGACCGCCGCCATGTTGTAGAACTTCAAGAAGCCCAGCGGAGCGCGCTGCATGCCTTGCTTGAGCACGTTGCTTCAATCCAGAGCCCGGGGGGGGGTGGGGTGGAAAACAGCAGCTGCGAGTTGAAAATTCTGCGCAGCTCGCCGCGAGGAGCAGAGGCATTGTGACATCATCCAGTGCGCTTCAGCTCGTTGGATTTAAAAAATATATAAGATTGGTGAACAAATTTAATAAGAAGCTTGGGAGATAGTGAATCAAATGTTCAGATGAGGCGATTTTCGAAATCATGAGGTAAATCTCTACCGGAATATGTAAATATTTCACCATTAGCGCGTCTGGTTTTCGACGAGATGTGAATCACATACAAACACATAAATTCACACACAAATAAATACATCCACATCCAAGATCAGAGTTTTATATGATAATAGATATATGTGAAATATGTATCGGGATCACAGTTCTCCCCGAGTTGCATGTTAAACTTGTAGGACTTTAAACTTTAAAATAAAACATTATTCAGTTTTTATTTTTTTTATTTCTTACTTGTTTCAGCTTAGCAAGAAGTAATACATATTTCTTCTGTTAATATGATTTGATTCGTGTGGGTTTGAATGTTAAATCCAAAGATTTTCAAACAAAAAAATTAAGAATTATACCACAAAATCTTATTGAGATTTCCTGATCTTAAAATATTAATCCTTTATTATTGTCTTCTTCTATTGTGTTGTATATTATCTCATGGCAATATCATATAACCATATAACCATATAACAATTACAGCACGGAAACAGGCCCTCTCGGCCCTTCCAGTCCGTGCCGACCATTTGTTTTCCCCTCGTCCCATCTACCTGCACTCAGACCATACCCCTCCATTCCCTTCAGGTCCATATACCTATCCACTTAACTCTTAAATGTTAAAATCGATCCTGCCTCCACCACTTCTGCTGGAAGCTGATTCCACACAGCCACCACCCTCTGAGTAAAGAAGTTCCCCCTCACGTTACCCCAAAACTTCTGTCCCTTAATTCTCATGTCATGCCCTCTTGTTTGAATCTTCCCTACCCTCAATGGGAAAAACGTATCCACGTCAACTCTGTCTATCCCTTGCAATAAAACCAAACATTTGACAGTTCAGTGCCATGCAGTTAATTATTGATCCCATTTGTAGTACAAATATACTTTTTAAACCCTTTTTGGACAACACTATAATATTTTTAAACAGATTCTTGTTTAAGTAAGTCAGTTCTGTAGAAAGATTCACAAAAGATCAATGCATTCACTTGTATTTTTAGATAAAATAATGAGTTGCAGTTTAGGTCCTAAATTAGGTTACTTTTTGATAGTTAAACCGTTATAAGAAGCTTTATTTAGTAATTACTTTTTTATCCATTGTTTACATAGATCATCATACTGGTTCTCCTTTAGCCAGCCCAATGTCACCACGTTCTTTGTCGTCCAATCCATCTTCACGGGATTCTTCACCAAGCCGAGATTTTTCTCCTGCAGTGAGCAATCTGAAGCCTCCAATCATTATCCACAGAGCTGGGAAAAAATATGGGTTTACTCTTCGTGCTATACGAGTATACATGGGAGAGAGTGATATCTTTACAGTTCACCATATGGTTTGGGTAGGTAGATTCATCTTGTTTCTGAATAAGTAAGCATGCTATTGTTTATAAAACAGAAAAATCTAGATTTGGCTATTACCTTTTCTGACCGTTTCACTGAACCCTCCTTTTCCCTAATACCCTTCTTTGTATTACAGCATGTAGAGAGTGATGGGCCTGCCCTTGATGCTGGCCTACGAGCAGGGGACCTGATAACCCACGTCAATGGAGAATCCGTCCATGGCCTGGTGCACACAGAAGTGGTGGAGCTCATATTAAAGGTAATATCCACTTTCACATGCTTGATGCTGTCTGTGTGGCATCCGTGTGCAATCTGCACGTTTTCTGCAAGTTGCCTTTGCATTCTCTGTGACTGCATGTGTTTTCCTCTGTTTGAGTTTGTTTCCTTCCACAATCTGGATGGGGTTTTAAGGGCCTGTCCCACTTTCCCGAGTTACTCACGAATTCTCCCGCGATTCAACCTCAGAGAATGTCCGTAGGAGGCCGTAGGAATCCGGAGATATTTCGTAGTGGCTCGTAATGCCAGCCGTAGTTACTCGGTGCATCAGGTAAGTCGGGACGTTTTCTCAGCATGTTGAAAAATGTCCACGAGTAAAAAAAATATCCCCGAGTACCTACGGCTGGCTATTACCGTAATTCTCCGAGTTTGAATCAAGGGGAAAACGCGGGTGAATTTGTGAGTAACTCGGGAAAGTGGGACAGGCCCTTTACTTGGATACTGTTGGTGGATAGCAGGAGAACTGGAGGGTGAGGGGAACGTGAAGGGGATGCAAGAGTAGAATAGTAAGATTAAACGAGAACTTACCAGTTCGAAGTTTGATCTTTATTTTATGAGGAGTAACGATGAGGGATTACGTGAAGAAGGCCCGCCTGGCGCTGGAACGGCATACTTCAAAGCAGCGGCATGAAAAACACAGAACACAATAGCCGGAGTAAGATAGTAAGGCTCATCATAGATTTAGAACTACCAGATGATCATTTACTTTATGAGGGTGTGGAGTGGAGGGCACGTAATCCCTCATCGTTACTCCTCATAAAATAAAGATCAAACTTTGAACTGGTAAGTTCTCGTTTAATCTTACTATTTTACTTCGGAGTCACATGTGAGTGACTACGTGAAGAGTTTGAAGCTTTCTGTGTTTTTCATGTCGTAGAATTTATTCCATACGACAGTCCGGCTCATTTAACACAGTAACGAGCGAATAACACATTTTTCCCCAAACATTGCCTCAAGTTATGTGATAAATTATTTCACATTATAAAGAATAAAAGTAATGCCCTTTCCATTGAAAGGCAAGTTTATCACAAAATACCAATTGATATATATATTTTGATGGCATGACAAAGCAACAATTATAGAGAACCCAACACTACGTGTCCAAACCTGACACCATGACTGGTTCCGTTTTACTTTAACATTAATTTACACCCTCCTGCGGCCTTGCATCTTTGCTCGAGTGGCTCATCCCGTGCCATTCCTGTGAATGTATCTACCTCATTAACAGAGTGATTTTCCACCTTTCAGTGTCTAGTTCCACTGAGTGTATCCAATTTCTAACCATCTAGAATACATTCCTCTAGAACCATCAGTTTTTACTGAACCTAATGTGGTTTTTATGTGTAATAAGCAGTCTCATTACCACAGAGACTCTTACCTACTGCAACATATTTCATCAATGTTCACACACACAACTTAAAGCCGACAGGATATGCTTATAGGTTTACCTTGGTTTCAGCTCCTCTTGGTGTGCTTTGTTTGGTAGATTCATAAACATATTTGATAATGCAATCTGTATCCACATGCAATTATAACGTAACATTTGCAATGTTTGCACTCTTATATTGATACTAAAGTCATCAGCATTATTATTTTCAATGTTTAACTTTTTGAATCATAGATAGAGTTAGAGTCCATTGCCTAAGGCAATTCAGGATTATTTATCTCCTGACTTTATATTTTTTACAATTTTGGACAGATTATATATATATATATATATATATATATATATATATATATATATATATATATATATATATATATATATATATATATTTATTAATATCTACATGTATATCCCTTTCCTTATCGTGATATTATGAATGCACCTGATAACTTCTTGGTTAATATATTGTCCGTTAATAGGACGGTAACACTCTGAACCCTATTATTGGCTCTATCAATTAGATACTCAGAAAAATGCAATCCACAAGGAACTCACATATATCTAATATGATAAAATAACTTTACTGTATACACAGACCTCCAATTTCTTATAACAAAATATTGTTTTTTAGACTTATTTCTGCAAATTGCAGGTATAACACTTATTTTATACATAATTATTTTATTGATATGTTGTTATATTAGTTAACATTCATAGACTTCTTTGACCATCAGCTGTTGTAATGGTCTGGTCAACCTGCAGATAGTCAAATTCATATTTTCATGTCATGGATGCTTTTGTACAACAATAAATTACTGCAGGGTTTCACAAACCTGGAGATCCCAGTGGGTGCAGCAGCATCCAAAGAGCGAAAGGAGACAGGCAACGCCTCGGGTCGAGACCCTTCCTCAGACTTCAATAAATTGCTGCAACTATGAATCATCACAAGTAGTTCAACATCACACAATATTTATGAAACCATGAAGGATCCGTATTAGGCCACCAAAAATTGCCTCTGGCAGTGTCCTGCTACATTTTCATCAGACACTGCCCTATCAAACAAAATGAGGAACACAAAAGAACATCTTTTCCTCATGTAATTGGGAGAAAAGCATCCACCTTCCCTGTTCTTGGTTTACCCACAAGAAACATTTGAAAGATCGGTGATTTAATCTGTATGCAACCAGATTAATCGTAAGTAATCCATATTAATGACAATATGTTTTTAGAAACATAGAAACATAGAAACATAGAAATTAGGTGCAGGAGTAGGCCATTCAGCCCTTCGAGCCTGCACCGCCATTCAATATGATCATGGCTGATCATCCAACTCAGTATCCCGTACCTGCCTTCTCTCCATACCCTCTGATCCCCTTAGCCACAAGGGCCACATCCAACTCACTCTTAAATATAGCCAATGAACTGGCCTCAACTACCCTCTGTGGCAGAGAGTTCAAGAGACTCACCACTCTCTGTGTGAAAAAAGTCTTTCTCATCTCGGTCTTAAAGGATTTCCCCCTTATCCTTAAGCTGTGACCCCTTGTCCTGGACTTCCCCAACATCGGGAACAATCTTCCTGCATCTAGCCTGTCCAACCCCTTAAGAATTTTGTAAGTTTCTATAAGATCCCCTCTCAATCTCCTAAATTCAGAGAGTATAAACCGAGTCTATCCAGTCTTTCTTCATAAGACAGTCCTGACATCCCAGGAATCAGTCTGGTGAACCTTCTCTGCACTCCCTCTATGGCAATAATGTCCTTCCTCAGATTTGGAGACCAAAACTGTACGCAATACTCCAGGTGTGGTCTCACCAAGACCCTGTACAACTGAAGTAGAACCTCCCTGCTCCTGTACTCAAATCCTTTTGCTATGAAAGCTAACATACCATTCGCTTTTTTCACTGCCTGCTGCACCTGCATGCCTACTTTCAATGACTGGTGTACCATGACACCCAGGTCTCGCTGCATCTCCCCTTTTCCTAATCGGCCACCATTTAAATAATAGTCTGCTTTCCTGTTTTTTGCCACCAAAGTGGATAACCTCACATTTATCCACATTATACTGCATCTGCCAAACATTTGCCCACTCACCCAGCCTATCCAAGTCACCTTG
This sequence comes from Okamejei kenojei, assembly GCA_035221665.1. Classification (NCBI taxonomy): domain Eukaryota; kingdom Metazoa; phylum Chordata; class Chondrichthyes; order Rajiformes; family Rajidae; genus Okamejei; species Okamejei kenojei. Next base: position 51,337,086 of record CM069140.1, on the reverse strand, counting down.
CAGTCTCCTAGCATCCTCCTCACAGCGAACACTGCCCCCCAGCTTAGTGTCATCCGCAAACTTGGAGATATTGCCTTCAATTCCCTCATCCAGATCATTAATATATATTGTAAATAGCTGGGGTCCCAGCACTGAGCCCTGCGGTACCCACTAGTTACTGCCTGCCATTGTGAAAAGGACCCGTTTACTCCTACTCTTTGCTTCCTGTTTGCCAGCCAGTTCTCTATCCACATCAATACTGAACCCCTAATACCGTATGCTTTAAGTTTTCTCCCAAATTTGTTGTCTCCGATACCATTGTCTCTTCCTTAGAGATAAACAGGTGGACTAAACTTTAAAATATGCCACATCTGTTTACTCAGATAATCCCATGATTGTTATTTGACTTATCTTGTGTGTTTTAACATATGCCACAGCCGTGGTATTGTTCATCTTGATACGACATGGACACTTCCATAATAAAACAATCGATATTTAATCCATAACTTCTTATACTTCAATAATTAATACAAATGTTTGGAAAATTTCTTAGGACAAACCATTTATGCTCACCTGGTATTATTGTCCGCAGTCCCAACAAGAGACGTATCAATTATTCTTATAAGAATAGATAATATTCTTATCTTTACCCAAACATTCACAGAAGCTGTACGTCATATGTAACACTTGCTTCAGTTTGCAACAGCTGTTAATCTTATAGTTGAAGCAGCTTGTGAACCTTTTTTTTTTTACATTACTTTAATAATGATAACGTATCATTTGATATTTGCATAAGCCTCTTCACAAAGGCATACATATTCTTATAAGCTTCTGTATTCCTTCTTTTGGAACTTTATTTATTCTTTACCTAACCTAATGGAGGGACAAAGCATGTCAACAACAATGAGACATATTTGTATCATGGAACAATTGTTCCCCCCTCTTATGGTGCTGAATTACTTCTGAATTCAGAATAGTAATTTATGAATATTTTATTAATGCCTAAGCATACGCTTTATGTAATGGGTCAGGTCCTTGCCTTCCACCAGGTTTGTAATTGCAGCACCAATTTGCAGCTGACTCTTATACCTTCCAATTTAAAGGTAATCAAGATAACCCATGACCATGACCTCATTAGTGCAAGTGCTGATCTTTTATCAGCATAATTGTTCCTTCAGTATTCTGTTTAACAGCCTTGAACTGGTTTAATCCTTTGGACAATGTTTTAACTTGCACAGCTTGACCCACTTTAATTAATTTCAAGCACCTGTAATATTGATTAACACTTTGTTAATCGCAACTGTATTTCCATGTTCTAGATGTTTCCATTTTCTTACACTGTGAAAGTGTATATAAAATGATGTTTTGTATGGTTTATACCATCAAATCTTTACACTGAGGTAATTTTATAATATACATGTACGTACCCCTTCTTTATTGAAATTACTTTTGAGTGCAAACCTAAAATCAATTTTTAAGGTTTTCTTATACAGGTGAACCAATCCTTCCTTAGTTATATTAAATTAATGATCATAATACACCTGTAATCCCCCACAATTGGAGATTTCATGAACTTATTTTGTAACCAGATGTTTGCACCTCTTCAACGTACTTCAAGCCTTCTTTTCCCAATTATATGGTTTGGATAAGGCTATGTTGGATTATACCACTTCTGCCTTTGTTTTGATCCATTATCAAATCTTTCATTGGATCATAGTTGTTCCCCCCAAGTTTAAAGATCAGTAGTCTGTTCTTTTGTAATCAATATCTTTGATTTATCATAAGGCAGGTTTATTCCACAATAATCAGGAGTTTAACATAACCTGATTTGTATTGATCTGCAAATCTATAGTGCAGATTTGGTAAATTATATATATTTCTTCCCATTGAGCTCCACAAACTGATGGCAATTTATTTTATTTTAAAAGTATTAGTTATTTGCACAACGTTTTATTTTATTTTCTTTTTCTTTTTGAATAGTAATGCCATGCACCATTTTGAAATACTTTGAAATTGTATTTCTTATATCTCATATAATTTGAGACATGGATATCATAAACGGATTCACCGTTGATATCTTTATAAAACATAAAAGTTTTATCGTATTCTGCTGTTTCAATCATTACAGCTTTGGTGAGGTTTTTTCCATGTTTATTTTTCATGGCCTCACTCATCATTAGTTCTGCTGTTTTAACCATAACAGCTTTTAGTGAGACCAACTTAATTTTTGGTTTCCATGGTAATCTTCCATGGCCTCACTTTTTATTCAGGTGTTGTGCATACACCTGTGTGTATATATATATATATATATATATATATATATATATATATATATATTATTTGGTGCTGTGGTGGGTACTTCATGACCAGCCACCACTATCAGTGCATTTTTAGGGTCAGTTTTTGCATTTTATTTTTCACTGCCCTTGTTTCTCCTGAGTTTTTTCCCCCTCAAGGAGACTACCTTCAGAAAAATCTGAGGTAGATATTCGCACCATATTTCATCATATTTTTTCCCTTTTTATATGTAAAACCCCCTTAGGGTATGTTAGGGAATATTTCCATTATTTTCCGTCTGAAGGCCTTTATTAACTTTTTTAAATTACGGCCTTTCTGACTTATTTAAAATTTCCCCCCCCTGCAAAAAGTTTGTGGAGCATCTTAACTCCCTACCGTATTTTTAACGGTCACCAGTATCGGAACCGGCCCCGTAATTTATCTCCCGTCCCGATCGCTGGGTATTCCCCCGGGACGTTCTTTTTCAAACTCCGTTGTTTAAACAGAGTATTTCTGTTCTATTTTAATCTTTTACTTTACTTTGTTTTTAAATTCATTTTAAATCGTGGTTCAATACACCAGGCACGGAGTTTTCCAGACCCTAAAAGTTTTTCAACTGCACTTACCTGCCGATTCCGTACCTACCGCTGTCGAGGAGCTGCCTCTGCAGCTCCTGCTTCTGCCGTCAGCGTCGACGTAATGCCGTTCCAGCGCCAGGCGGGCCTTCTTCACGTAGTCACTCACGTGACTCCGAAGTAAAATTGGCCTTAGTTTTGATGGGTGTTGGCATGGACCTGGATGTCCAAGGCTCTGTCTCCAAGTTGTATATCAATAACTATCACCTGATGTGAAATTTGCAAAAGGATGATTCTGCCCTCCTGCACAGTCCATGCAGCATCTATAGAAACACAAAACAATTAATGTTTGGCTTGAAGTATTTCCATTAGAAAGGTGAACACAGTGGTCCAAAAGAGATCCACTAGATTAATTCCCGGCTTGTCTTATCACCATCATGAGGAGCTAAATAAATTAGATTTATATTCTTTGGAATGTAGAACAATGGGGGTTATTTTATTGAAACATGTAAGATCCTTAGAAGCATACCAGTGTAGATATGGAGAAATTTGCATTAGTGGGAGAATCTCAAGCAAGACGAGATAGATAAAAGATTAGGGGCAGCCATTCAAACTTAGGAACAACAGTATGATGTTGCTATATATGGAAGTTTCTACCCCAGAAGTTCATATCGGCTAATAATTCAGCAAAGTAAAAAAAGGAAGCAGACTGTTAAATCTAGAAAGGTACTTAATTGTTTTAAGTTCAGGGAATTGAGAGTAAGTGCCCTTCCCTGTGTTCTTTGAGCTGCCACTTTGAGTGAAAACCACAGCTCTCTATTTACTAAATTGTGTTTATCTCACTGCTCTGCGTAAACAAAATAGAACTGCACCGTAGAAATATGTAGTTCACTTTAAACTGTATATTGGGATATTAAAATCTGGCCAACTGGACTGATTTGAATTTCTTAATGATTTGAAAATCTCAAAATCTGTATAAAATATTTGTCGATTGATTTTGGATCAATTTACCTTAAAAATGTTACCATGTCTTGGCATTTATTATGTCAAATGTAGTATTAATGTGTATTCAAATAAGCTCAATATCATTGACACAAATATAAATTCCAATGAATTTATATTCGTAGAGTGGAAACAAGGTTTCAATATCAACAACTCCTTTTGAGAATACTTCAATCAAGATTGGGCCAGCTCGAAGATCTTCTCACAAGTCAAAGATGGCAAGGAGGAATAAGAAGAGTAAAACAAAGGATGGCCAAGAGAGGTATTTGTCCCCAAGAATGTTAAATATCATCACCTGCATATTTATACTCCAAATTGTTCTGATTGTATGGGAGTCATCTGCATTATTATTGAAATGAGGATGGGATTTTAAATTTTTTGCTGGCATTGATTACATAAGAATTACCTTTGTGCATAATTTATGGAGGACAGGGTAGGGAAGGCATGTGTGTGCTGGGAATGGAATTCAGAAGGAATGATTAGAAGGATATCGATGATCCAAACTGTCATCCAATACATGGTGGAGATTTGAACACTCCATCAGACAAAGTGGTGAAAGGAAAAACCTGCAATTGATTTTTGTTCGATGATCATTTTCCTTGATAACAGCATCTAACACATGCAGTCTTCATCAATTTTGTATGGTGTTGTTATTTTCATATCGTACTGTTAGGTATCTGTTGAATTTGCTGATAGTTTCGGTCTGAAAGGTTAACAATAAGATGTAGTATAAGATAAGATTCGATAAGCTTATAATATATTTGTGTGTTAGTTTCTTATAAATATGAGTGAAAAATATCCCTTTTACAGTTATGATAGATTCTTGCAGTGTTTTTGTGACAACAAATACAATCTCTGCATCCTACTTATGGTGTCATCTAGACCTCTTTTATAAGGTTGCTGCAAGATCCTGTGAAATATCACTTTGATGGCCAAGTCAGCTGTTGTCATCTTTTTAATGCGCAATTCATAGTGTCGTTTTTCAGAAGTCTGTATGCTGATCTGTCAGCTGTACTCTGTCGGTGAATAGTACCTGACATTGCTCAATACTAAAGGGACATTTTTGAATTCATTTTATTTTCTGATGTTTTAGAAATATCCAGTGACACTTAAAAATCTAACCTCATGGAAAGTTATTTCCACAATGCTCAAGTTGTACTTCTTTGTAATTTGCAGTAAGAAAAGGAGCTCCCTCTTCCGAAAGATTACAAAACAAGCATCACTGTTGCACACAAGTCGGAGTTTGTCCTCCCTGAATCGATCGCTTTCATCTGGGGAAAGTGTACCAGGTTCACCAACACACAACCTTTCTCCTCGTTCACCAACTCAGAATTATAGGTCCACAGCAGATTCTACACATTCAGGTAGATTTAATTTCTATATTTGACATTTTGTACTTTGAAAAGCTAAATGCAGCCCACATGTGTGGAATCTTCAAAACATTCTACATTTGAACCTGCACCACTTTGACTTAAGATAAGTCCTGAATTATTTTAAAATGTACTCATGGAAAAAGGTATGCTTTTTGCTCATGGAAACTAGCATTAATATTCTTCTCTGGCACTCATTGGATTATTTTAAAGTAATATCTGGCACTAGAATGCCCAGTGCTGTTAGCATTGTTAATATAAAGTTAGTGACTTGAAAATGGGGTGTAACCAATTGCAATTAACTCCTTAGAGGGAAAAACAAATTGTTACTTTTGAATCTCTGGATTTACACACCAACTTTCCAGGAGAATTTAGAAGAAAGTTTTTCTTCAGGGATCCCATTATTTTCAAGAACTTCAGCAAATATATAGCCTAAAATAGAAGTGAAGGCACTGCAGATTATATTTATATTAAACTGTTTAGGATGATCAACATGGCAGCTATGTGATAATTATGTGCGACTGCTGTGATGAATGTTGTTGACCTGGTGATATCTCCCTGGTCTTCCATTCTTCTGGATTGCCTTTGAAATACACTATTTTCATTAGGAATTCATTTCTTAATTTTTCTTAATAAGTTGCTCAAAAGACTGTCTTTTGAATGCAAATAATAGTATAAACAATTTACAAGATTGCTAAATTTGAACATTTAAAACTAAGAACAGTACAGCTGAGGCCCATAATGTGTGTGTTGTCACGCTGCCTGTGCATGTCTATATCTCTCCATTCCTTGGCTGTTCAAATACACATTATTGGTACAAAAAGAAAAGTTAATTATGGAAGTAATAGATAAGAGAAAGGAATGGTAACAGAAAAGAAAGATGAAACAGCAAAACAGCAAAGTTTTGATTTGCTGCACATAAAACCACAGGCTAGTTAATGGATACTTGATGTTGAGATCTTCAGTTGTTAATCAAAAAGTATTTATGTTTGGAACTTGATCATACATTATAATACTGTTAGTGAACATTTTGTATACAAATACTTTGGAGTAAAATTGGTCTTCTGTTCTACGTGCTATTGAACTTCATTATCAAACTAATTTCCTTTGTATTTCTCATATGCTTTCAGTAGTTTTGAACTCTCCTCATCTGCTCCACTTCTCCCACACCATGATATCCACGAGCTTCTAGTTTTGTGAAGTACCCCCTCTTATGGCCAACTCACAACTGTCTTAAATTGCCTATCAATAACATTGTGATTGTGCTGCTCTAAATCATACATATTAGGCCTGATTATTCATTAATTTCTGTACCGTTGTGTACAAATTGACAATCATTTTCATCCGCAAAATTAAATACAAGCCCTTTCTTTAATGACACAACATATGGAGGATTCTAATAATATGTCTCTGCAAAGTACCTGGGCCTACTTTGATATTACAAATAAATGGATGTCCCAAAAATGTTAAATGTAGCAACAGATGTGAGGATGCCATAACATGTTTTAAATAGCAGAGGGTGTCTACAAATATAGATTTATTTTTTCATCTTCAAAAAGAATATGTTTGCAAGCTGATCAGCTTGTGGAACAGATGACTGATTAACTTGAACTTGTTAAAAGGTAATGAGAGTCATGAAATTCCTGCTCTGCACAAATATTTTTTTTAAAATGGTTCCATCAGGACTTGAATTAAGTGACTGGGCTTTAGATTAATTGATTTCCTCATTCCCGTTTTATGTTTCACTGTCAAATAGTCTGCCAAAATCAGCGTATAGCTTAGACATATAAAGTCACGTATAAAATATGCTGAATTTGATCATATTTCACAAATTTTAAACTCTGAAATGAACTGCAATGTTTTACATGTGTGAAACAAGTTTTCACACTGGTAATTACAGGAAGAGAACATTTGAAATAATTTTGATTATTTTATTAAAGAATTGACAAGCAACTGCTGAACCAGACCAAAGGAAACAAAAACTATTCTCTTGATTGCCTTAGATCAGTGAAACTGGGGGAAAATGTGTTTTCTATGCTGTGCAAAGTAACAAAGTCATAGAATCTGTTTTGGATTCCAAGAAACAGTTATTCCCTCATTTGACGAGGCAAATAAATCAAATGACTATGTCTGTATTCATTGAAAATGAGACTCATTCCTTTCAAGTACCATAGACGAATAGGACTACATTGGCCAATTGAGGAAAGTCACTGTTAGCACTGATGTCATCCCAGCTATTCATGGCTATTTCTGTTTATTTTCCAGCTATGCATTTATTCAAAAGATGAACTGAATTAAGCTGAATCCAACAGTTTCATTATTTAAAAGAATTACTAATTGGTTATTTTTAAATAATTTGTAACTCGACAGTTCCAATTGTGTTCGTAGCAATGATACAATTAACACATTGAACAAGATCATGCTTGACCTGAGGTTTGCTTCCCTTGTTAGTAGCACATGAGTGAGATGGCGCAGTTAGTGAGCAGTGGGCTCTTAGACAATGGATCCTGAGCGGTTATGGGGGAAGAAGGAAGACGGGGAGTTACCTGGAATTGGAGAACTCAATGTTCATACCGTTGGGCTAAATCTCCCCAAGTGGAATATGAGTGTTATTCCTCCAGTTTGTGTGTGGCCTCACTCCAGTAATGGAGGAGATCCAGGACAGAAAGATCAGTATGAGAATGGAGGGGATAGTTAATGGTTAGCAACCGGGAGATACCGTAGACCTTGGCGACTGAGGGCAGGTATTTGAAAAAACTGTTGCCGAATCTATGCTTGGTCTTGCTAATGTACAGGAGGCCGTATTGTGAACCATTAGATGCGGCAGATAGGTTAGAGGAGGTGCAGGTGATGATCCTCTGTCTCTCCTGGAAAGACTGTTGAGATCCCTGAATGGAGGTTTGGGAGGAGGTATAGGATTAGGTGTTGTATCTCTTGTGGTTGCAGGGGAAAATACCTGCCGAAGGAATAAATTAACCACGGATTTGCGGAGGGAACTGCGGAAGGTATCTGCAGAAGGTGGAAAGTGGTGGCAATGGGAAGATTTGACTGATAGTGGGATCACGTTGGAGGTGACGGAAATGTTAGACAATGATGTGTTGGTTGCTGGCACTGGATGGGTGAAAGGTGAAGACCAGGGGAAATCTATCCTTGCTCCGTCTGGTGGTAGAAGGAGTAAGAGAAGAACTTCGGGACACAGAGGAGACGTGGGTGAGGGATTCATATCTGACAGTAGGGTGGAGACCGCAGTTAATAAAGAATGGTTACTTCGATGTCCTAGTATGGAAAGCTTCATCTTAGGAGCAGCTGTGGCAGAGACAGAGAAGTTGAAGGCAGGGGATTGCATCTTTGCAGGAAGCAGGATTGGAACATTGTCCAGATAACTGTGAGAGTCAGTAGGTTTGTAGTAAACGTCAGTTGACCGTCTGTCCCTGTGTTAGTAGAGGAAATTGATCGGGTCTCTGCTCAAGGATGAATCAGACGACCTTGAGACCTTGCTTTGGGGGGGGGGGGAGGGGGGGGGGGAGGTGTGATCATACGATGTGAGAAAAATGAGGCAATGGGGACCTGTAAACTGAAAGTTATTGAAGAACATGTAAAGTGTCTCCAGAGTAGGTCAGAAAGGATGGGGAGGGTAGGATGGAATCAAGGCATTTGGAGATTAATTTTTAAAGAAGGAACTGCAGATGCTGGAGAATCGAGGGTACACAAAAGGCTGGAGAAACTCAGCGGTGCAGCAGCATCTAAGGAGCGAAGGAGATAGGCGACGTTTCGGGTTGAGACCTGTCTGAAAGGGTCTCAACCCGAAACGTCGCCTATCTCCTTCGCTCCTTAGATGCTGCTGCACCCGCTGATTTCTCCTACCCCCCATAGATTAATTCTTTGGAACAAGAGCAGGCAAAAGAATGGGTCTGCCAGGGCAGTCCTGTTTGTGGATTTTGGTGAGGAGATAGACGCAGGCAGTGCAGGGCTGGGAAACCATAAGGCTGAGGCTGTGGAGGGAAGAAGGCCAAAGCTTATGAGATCAGAAACAGTCTGGTAGATGGTGGTCTCTGTTTTTTGCCTGTGGGTTTATAGTCAAGGGACTACATAGGATTAAATCACAAAACGGTGAATTATTAATACAACCCAAAGATATTAATGAAAGATTTATGCAATATTATAAAAATCTGTATACTGCTAAAGCGACAGTAAAATAAAACAGAAATAGATGCCTTTTTAAATATATGTAACTTAAAAGAATTAGATTTACAAAATAGAGAACTATTAAATGCTGATATTTCAATAAAAGAAATCCAAGAATCTATTAAATCATTAAAAAATGGTAAAACTCCAGGACCGGATGGTATAGGTTCGGAATTTTATAAAAATTTTTCATGATCAAATGGTCCCATATTTAAAATCATTATATGAACAGATATATACACAAGAGAAATTACCAGATACATTGAACGAGTCTATTATAACACTTATACCCAAAATAAATAAAGATTTGGATGACCCAGGATCATATAGAGCAATTGCTTTATTAAATACGGATCAAAAAATTTTAACAAAGATACTAGCACAAAGATTAAGCACAGTTGTTAACGAATTAATTCATCCTGATCAAACAGGATTTATACCTAAAAGATATTCTTCATATAATCTAAGACGGTTATTTAATATCATATATTCGAAAAGAAGTGATAAAAAAGACTTAGTAGTTATCTCGCTGGATGCAGAAAAAGCTTTTGACCAGGTGGAATGGCCTTATTTATTTTCGGTGATGGAAGCTTTTAAGCTTGGTGATAAGTTTACTACTTGGATCAAATTATTATATGCAAACCCAACAGCTAGAATAACAACAAACCATATGTTATCAACTAAATTTAGTTTATCTCGAGGTTGTAGACAAGGCTGTCCTTTATCACCTTTACTGTTTGCGTTAGCAATCGAACCTCTTGCCCAAAGGGTAAGATTGCACCCGGAAATATATGGATATGATACTAAAGATACTAAGAATAAAAATCTCGTTATATGCGGACGATGTATTACTTTATATCACTAAACCGGAAATAAGTATCCGTAATTTTGTTAAAACTAATAACGGAATTTGGTTTAATTTCAGGATACAGTATTAATTGGAATAAAAGTGAACTTATGCCAATAACCATGAATAACTTACAGATATTACAACAATTTCCTTTTAAGATAACAAAATGAAAATATTAAATATCTTGGTATTTTTGTTACAAAAAGATTTGACTCTCTATTTAAGTCTAATTTCCCGTTATTACTGGATAAATTAAATAAAAATATTTTATACTGGAAAAGTTTACCTATTTCAATGTTAGGTAAAATAAACGCAATAAAAATGATTTTTCTCCCACAATTATTATATTTATTTCAATCAATCCCGATATATCTCCCTAAAAAATTTTTTTAAAAAAGTAGACTCTATAGTCACTAACTTTATCTGGGATTATAAGAACCATAGAATAAATAAAAAAACACTTATGTAAAGCTAAAATAAACGGGGGTTTAGCATTACCAAATTTTATGTTTTATTATTGGGCAGTTAATATTAAAAATATGAACTTCTGGTTAGAAGAAACAGATAATAAACCAAACTGGTTAAAAATGGAAAGAGAAGATTGTTTTCCATTTGAAATTAGCTCTATAATATTTGCTAATATTAATGTACCTAAGAAAATTTATAGTGACAAACTCGATAATAGAAAGCGGAATACGTATTTGGAAACAAATAAAGAAAACATTAAAACTAAAATTTATACCGCTAGGTCTTACTATATTGCCAACAATTTTACGTTTAAACCCTCAACGATGGATAAGGCTTTTATACAATGGAAAAATAAAGGAATTTTAAATATAGGGGATCTTTATAAGGAAAATTTTTTTCTTTCATTTCAAGAGTTACAACAAGCTTACGGGCTTCATAATAATGAATATTTCAGATATTTACAAATCAGAAACTATATCTCTGCAAATACACAAGAATTCAGAAATAGAAAGAGTGAAATTTTAGATGAATGCTTGAATAAACATCCAAATACAAAAAAAATGATATCATACATTTACAATATTTTGTTGGAAAGTGATATTCCATCATCGGAAATACACAGACAGCGTTGGGAAAATGAATTAGGTCAAATAATAAGCCCAGAAATATGGGAAGAAAGCTTACAACACATACATTACTGCTCGTTAAATGCTAAACATGCTCTTATACAGTTTAAAATTTTACATAGATTACATTACTCTAAATCTAAATTACATAATATATTTCCAAAATTATCGCCTATATGTGATAAATGTCAAATCTTAGAAGCAAATTTGTCACATTCATTCACTAATTGTACGAAGATTGTAGAATATTGGAACGAAATATTTAAGATAATCTCGAATGTTGTTAATATTACTATGATTCCTGATCCAAAGTTAATAATACTTGGAATACCGGAAACGGAACAAATAATTACAAGGAATCAAAGAACTTTTATCGACTATTCTCTAATAATTGGGAAAAAATTAATACTAAAATTTTGGAAAGGCCCTGCATCCCCAACAATTAAAAATGTGGAATACAGAAATGTCGGAGACACTTCACTTGGAGAGATTGAGACTTGTCCTTATGGATAGGTTAGATCTCTTCAAAGGGATTTGGTCTCCATACATTAAATATTTACAGGGTCATAATGGTTCGGCGCGGGGACTTGACTGAGGCCTGAATATCTGAATGGATGAAGAAATACAGATAATAAATCATGAATGTATCTCCAAGAACGGATTATTTAGTAATATTTTAATCTCCACCAAACTTTTCACATTTTCTTTTCTATTTTCTACTTTCTATCTCTATCTTTCTATCTTTAAGTAGGGAAAAAAAGTATAGAAACATATTATATATATTCTTAATATTAGTATGAATACACCTATTATTAGTTGTATGAAAATATTATAGATGTCTTAAATTTGTAATTATATAAAATTGTGCATTTTCAACTATATAATAATTTTGAAATATAAAGTTAATAATAATACAAACACTCTTAATATTATGAAAATATCATGAATATCATAGAAGTTTGGTTAAGATTGGGTATTATGTAGTTATATTAGGGCGGATTTGTATTTGGTAATTAGAAGAAATATGTGTGGTATGAGAAGTGTGAGTATATTGCTTATTTTAGGAATATACTACATACACTCCCAATTATACAAAATAAATAACCAGGAAATGTATAATGGATAACATTACAAATAACACAAACAGTATCAATTGATAATCAATATTATATAATTTTGTATATTATATAATTTTTAATGCCGTATAAGAGTGTACTCTGTATATATTGTTTCTATAATAAAAAAAAAAAAAAAAAAAAAAAAATAAAAAAAATAAAGAATGGTTACTTCGATGTCCTAGTATGGAAAGCTTCATCTTAGGAGCAGCTGTGGCAGAGACAGAGAAGTTGAAGGCAGGGGATTGCATCTTTGCAGGAAGCAGGATTGGAACATTGTCCAGATAACTGTGAGAGTCAGTAGGTTTGTAGTAAACGTCAGTTGACCGTCTGTCCCTGTGTTAGTAGAGGAAATTGATCGGGTCTCTGCTCAAGGATGAATCAGACGACCTTGAGACCTTGCTTTGGGGGGTGGGGGGGGGGGGGGGGGGGGAGGTGTGATCATACGATGTGAGAATAATGAGGCAATGGGGACCTGTAAACTGAAAGTTATTGAAGATCATGTAAAGTGTCTCAGATGTAGGTCCGAAAGGATGGGGGAGGGTAGGATGGAATCAAGGCATTTGGAGATTAATTCTTTGGAACAAGAGCAGGCAAAAGAATGGGTCTGCCAGGGCAGTCCTGTTTGTGGATTTTGGTGAGGAGATAGACGCAGGCAGTGCAGGGCTGGGAAACCATAAGGCTGAGGCTGTGGAGGGAAGAAGGCCAAAGCTTATGAGATCAGAAACAGTCTGGTAGATGGTGGTCTCTGTTTTTTGCCTGTGGGTTTATAGTCAAGGGATAGGTATGGGGAGGTTTCCGAGAGCTGGGGCACATCTCTGCTCACTCATCAACAATCCCAACATTGTTACTAAACCCACTGACAAAGAGTCTGGCAGATGGGCCTCCACCGTGCTGAGGCCAGGTACCATCTCCATGTGTGAACTAGCCCATATACTTGACCTATATTTGCCCCCTCTGTACTAACTGGATGAACAGAATGGTGAGGAAGGGATAATAAAAATAAATAAATTATGAAATATTATGTTAAAGACACCCATTCTTGATTTGAAATGCTGAAAGTGAGTACCAGTTTCTTTAACTCCATTGCAATAGAGCATAAAAGTGATTACTATATATGCACGTGTTCTTCTATGCACCCTTTTGGTGACTTGGTGTAAAACATTTACAGTTAAGAAGGGCTTGGAAGTTAAAAACTAGTTTGCAGTTGCATTTTATTATTGCATGTCCCACTGAATGATTTTTGATAGTTAATTTTAATCTAAAATATATAGTATTTGAAGATTATTTTGTTTTTGTGTTAATATCATATTTTTTAATCTCCCTGTTTCTAGTTGCTGGAAATTCATCTCAGAGCAGCTCTCCCAGTTCCAGCGTACCCAATTCTCCAGCTAGTTCTGGTCACATCCGTCCAAGCTCTCTCCAAGGACTGGCACCCAAGTTTCAACGGCAATACAGGTCTCCAAGACGCAAGTCTGCAGGAAACATACCTCTCTCTCCTCTTGCTCGCACTCCGTCACCAACTCCACAACCAACCTCCCCTCAGCGCTCCCCATCTCCTCTATCTTCACATTCTCTGGCCAGTTCCAACGTAGCACAGTCATTCCCAATTAAATTACATTCATCTCCACCACTGGTCAGACAGATCTCTAGGCCCAAGAGTGCTGAACCTCCAAGATCACCATTATTAAAAAGAGTCCAGTCCGCTGAAAAATTGTCTGCCACTCTATCATCTGAGAAGAAGCTGTCATCTTCCCGGAAGCATAGCCTGGATATATCACACTCTGAATTCAAAAAGGAAATGTTGCAGAGAGACCCCAGTCTACAGAGTTTACAGGAATCTGCGAATGAATCATCAGGCAATAAACGTGGGCTTGCAGAAAAGGGAACTCTGAAGCAACCCGTTGCTAGAAAAATTGGTCGGCAGGAATCTTCGGAAGGACTGAAGAGGGGAAAGCTAAATGACAAACTAGTAGCAATAAGACATGATAGGGCAGAAAGGAGAGAAGCTCTGCAAAAACAGGATGCCATTCGCGAGGTAGATACCTCTGAAGATGAAAGTGATGATGGCTCAGAAGACAGCCAGGAAGGAAAGAAGTTGCATCGACCCTGCCTTCAAAAAGAAGATTCCACTTTAGTTGAAACAGGTTGTGCCTCGCATAAAGCAGGGAGTAAGGATTCTTCAGAAGATGACCTCGGCTCTTTCATATCTGAGGCTAAAGACACGAAATCTACAGAAATGAAGTTAACTCCACTGCCAGATCAAAACTTTGGGAAAACCATTTTGGGCAGCACCATGTCACATCAAACAGGAGAACCTTATAAAGTGGAATATTGTTCAATCAACATAGCACAAGGAGAAAACCTTGTGTTGGAACATGCTGCCTCAGCCATCCAGAAAAATGACCAGGATAAAACAGATTCCAAAGACTTAAAAGCTATTGAAACTGAACAATGTGTAATGGATTGTGTCACTACAAAGAATAATGCCTCCCCAAAGACAATATTATTTCAAAAAGCCCCAGAGGAAGCATCAAGTCAAATGCACAGAAAGGCAGCACCATTCAAAATTCAGCAAGGCATTCAAACTGGATTGTTTGAATCTTGCAAGGACTATAGCACTCCACTTAATCAAATGATGCACTTAACAAAAGATGCACATCAAAAACTATCAGAAGCAACGGATAAACTAATTGCATGTTATTCCCCAATGGCTGACAATTTGCTTTGCAAATCGGGATCACCTCAAACTTCAAAACAGTCCAAGAGAGTTGAAGCTCCTAAGAAGCAGTCCATTGCAACTGAATGCAGGGCAAATGATGAGGTCAAAGGGCTAAGTGGAAATAAACAGAAAGATCCATTTGAAATTGGTGAACCAATTAAGCAAACTACTGTTGAACTTGAAGGAAGAGTAAGTCAAAATGAACGAAAATTAAAGGAAAATGAGGAGATGAATGCTAAAAGTCAACCTACATTTAGTATGGAAAACACAGGTTCAAAATTTTCTCCAGTTAACTTTGCAAAAACACCTTTTGTTTCTCATTTAGCTTCTGTTGCCAAAAATGTGCTGGGTCCAGTGAAATTAGCCATTCCTGGTATAACAGAGTCAGAGAAGAAGAAAGAATTGGGATCAGAAGATTTGACAGCCAGGAATGACAAGCAAGCATCACAATTTAACACATTTCAACTTGTAACTGTGGCAAATGTCTTGGCACCCTCATTACTACCCACAATTTCAAAATCACGGGTTGAAGAAAAGACCACAGTTTGTGGATCACCGTCAAAGCCTAACCAAGTCACAGGAGTGTTAAGTGATCAACGAGTATTGCAAGACACTATGGAAAGTCCATTACCAAGGGAACAGCACCAATCCCGTGTGGAAAAAAATGAGAAAGATCAATCTGGAAACTGTCATTTGAAAAATAAACAACCAGCAGACCACAAGAAAGGACACGATTCCCTGCTATCACACAAATACACGTGATAATTTGAAGAAAACCTAATTGACAGCTTCCAGTTGTACAAAAATAGTCATCAGCATCTAACTTAAAAAAATCTTTCGGACCTTCCTAAAAGCTGCATGATTGACTTTATTTCCATTTACAGTTGGAAAAAGTAACTCAATAATATGTTTGTGAATAGTTTTGCTTATCCTTAACACTATATTCATTTATGGGGACAATTCTTGTGCCGCCAAAAAGCTGTTTTACTTTTGTTTAGAAGTGAGCTGACATTGCACAATATTTGGTGGGTTTTTTTCCCATACTCTCTATTGATAACATCAATTTTAATTTTACATTTGACCAATGATTCTTTTTGAAGATAGCAAGATGGATGATAATTTCTGTGTACACTGTGACCCTATGAGAAATGCCATAATGAACATGAATGCATCAGGACATTTATCTTACTTGTCACCTCTATTTTCTACATTTTCATATTCAACTGATTTTCATTTGTAAAATGCCTCTAAATAGTGCATTTATAGCAAATAGTCTCTGATGTGTAAGTACAGCACAGGTTTGCCTACAAAGCCTTGATCAAGGCCTATGCTCTATAATTTACTGGATTCGTCATTATAAAGTTGCCTGAATCCTTAGCTCTGTAATGTATTTTGTCACTATGCAAAGTAATACATTCCTGCAGAGTGCTTCAAGGGTGTAATGTATTTTTTCTTTGTATTAATGTATCTGAAAAATGTATCTTATTTATTGTAAATATATACATGACAGTCTTGGATGTCTTCATGGGTTTGTGCCACATAGATATTTTGTCTTGGAGGGATATAGTGAATGTGTAATTGAAGTGCTTTCACAAATAGAGGAAAGCATTTAAAAAAATAACATTTTAGTATTTAATCAACATGTAATCACCACCACATGTGGTGCTGTAGGGTTTTTTTTGTGTTACATTATGACTGCATGTTGGCTTTAACCCACTCCCTTTAAATATACAGGGCTCTTAGCACAATACAAATTGTGTAAATTAACTAATATACAAAACCCATAAGTTCTTTTTTTTTACCACTCGCCTCATTCTTAAAAATTTCCCATGATAACAATGTAATACATTTTGTGTTGGGTTTCAGCTGATGTGCATGTTTTATGTTTGGTGTAACTCCTCATCTTTTCATCTTATATCATGTTTTTGTTAATAATATATTGCACTAATAGAACTGGAGCTTTAGCTAGCCTAACAATCTTAGATTGCTTCCTTTTACTAGCACCTACATTCAGCTAAATGTGTCAGTTAGTTAAACTGAGTAAGTTAAAATGTCAGTGATTAATACTGACTCCATTTTAATTGCTGTGTTTGACTTTTATAAAAAAACAATATTGTTAAAGATTCTGTGGACTTAATGGCACTGTGGAACATATACTTACAGTGCAAGTGACTGATTTCTTTATGGCTATAATGTTTTCATTCAAAGTTAATGAGGAAAATACTTGAAATAAAAGGGTTGTGTTTACTGCCATGAACGAAAAAAAATACTTTTTGTGTACTAAGTGTTACCTTCTTTGCATGCCTTTTGCTAATTTGTAACAATGTCCTTGTTTTCACCATATTTCATATCCAGTGTTTACCATAGATTAGGGGTTCCCAACTTTTTTCATCCTGTTTACCCCTGGCAACTTTAATAGCACATAACAATGTTATTTCACTTATTTATGAACAACTAGATACCGGTATACCAGAACCAAACACAGTCAATGAGAAAAAAATATGTACAAATCCTGAATCAACAAATTTACCCCCTGGGTTGGCGAAATTTACCCCAGGTTGGGAACCCTTGCCATAGATAGTACTGAACAATTATTTTCAGTGAATGGTATTTTTATTGTTATTGTTTAGGGATACACACTCACATTTATAAGGTGATGAAACATTGCACTGATAATTTACAGACGTCATATTTAAATTCACAAGGTTTTCAAGTTATATTTTTGCATATTTTAGGAAGGAACTTGGTCATAATTAGTATAACTTAGTTTCCACTGGCAATTCTAATTTGTGAATACTCAGTACAAAGAAAACCTCCGATTTCAAAGTTCTTTAGCTGTTTTAAAATTCATACAATTTTAATACACTCTCACTCTCATCCTACTGGACTTTATCTTGCACTAAATGTATTCCATTTATCTTGTATCTGTACACTGTGGACGGCTTGACTGTAATCATGAAATAGTCTTTCCACTGACTGGATAGCACCCTACAAAAGTGCTTTTCAATATAAGTCAGTACTCATGACAATATACCAAACTAAACTAATATGTTGTTTCAATCAGGTCAAAGAGTTTGGAACTTTATTCCTCCATGAATTGAGTGCTGCTGCACTGTTGCTGCTTTTAGACCAGTGACTAAATTAAATGTTGTGTTACCTGTTGATGGGTGACTTGTTTTAATCAGATTATTTATTCAGTTTTAACAATCAGTACCCCATTCGTCAGGATAGCTATTGCCACAGCTTGTATTCAATAGAAAAATCAGGCCGGTGCGATTTGTTATATGTGTATTACCATATCCATTTTGAAAATCTATTGAGCTTAAAAAAAAATGTAATCACATATTTCCCTATACCGTTTAATTTATTTGATCTGAAACACTTAATTTAAAGCCAGCATTGAACGTTAATATTTCTCCTCCAATATTGCCAGGGTTGTCTCATTTCACTCGATTGATATCTCAGGTGTGGTGTGCAAAGCAATGTTTCCTCTTCAATGTTACTGGTTACCTCTACTAGATTAGTGGGTTTTAATATTTCATTTCCTTCTCAGAAAGTTGAACAGCACCAGATAATCCAAGTCAGGTTTGTTCTCATATTAGTAAGTACATTGAAAATCTTGCCTGCAGCAGCATCAGACTCATAAACCTAGATAACACAGATAACAAATTATTCCTAAATTATGGAAATTTTACAAGGCAGTGAAAAGAAGAAAACTGCACAAGAATACAAACCACAAGTAAAAAGCAAGTACATGGTCGTGAAGTGGTGGTCTGCAGAATTAGGGTTGTGCAGGCGGTTCAAGAACCTGATAGGTGCAGGAAAGCAGCTGTACCTGAACCTGGTGGTGTGTGACTTCAGGCTTCTGTACCACCTACCAAATAGTGGAGATTCTTGATGATAGATGCCGCCTTCTTGAGGCAGTGCCTCATACATGCTTTTAATGGTTAGGAGAAATGTACCCATGATGGATCATTCTCTGTAGCTTTTTGCATTCCTGTGCTTTGGAATTGCCATACTAGGCCATGTATTAGCCTTTGTGATAATGAAACTAGTGTTTCACTTCAACAAGTAAATCACAAAGAATTAAAGTGAATGTCAGCGAAGATACTTTGAGAAAAGATTGTTATTACTCATGTGATTCTTCCAAATGGAACAGTGCACAAATGTTATTATTCCTTGGTTAACATACTTTGGGTCCATTGAAGTCAAACCGTGGTCACTTAAATGAACAACTAATTTAAAGATCTAATACTTTGCATCTTTTATTTGGGCAAGAACATCAAACGCGTTGTAGGAGAGAACTGTGGATGCTGGTTTATACCAAAGATAGACTCAAAGTGCTGGAGCAACTCAGATCGTCAGGTAGCATCTTTGGAGAAAAGGAACAGGTAACATTTCAGGTCGGAACCCTTCTTCAGACTGAAAGTAGAGGGGGAGGGGAGGGGAAAACTGGAGGTAGGAAAAGGCTAGAAAGATCAGGGATGACAGCAGATGACCAAGGAAGGTAGAACCCATAATGGCTCATTGTTGGCTGGGGAAGAGGTGATAACAAGGGATACAGGGATGCGAATGGTGGAACTAGTAGGATGACTAGGGTAGGACAGAATTGTCAATATTTAGAACGAATTGGTCAGGAAGGTTTTAAGACTAATAATAATTTTAATTTTGAAAAAAATAGAAAACGTTTATTGACAATCAATTAAGGAATGTGTATAGTATATTCAATAATAATAACAAATGACTGTTTCTTAAGAACAATGGATGAATATTGAAACAACATTTTCGGGGCTATTAGGAAAGATTGAAGAACAGGGACAAAATTGCTTGCTTGCTCAGAGATGCATCACTGATATGCAGGGTTACCAAGTGTCCCGGATTCGCCGTATTTCGTCCCGGCGAAATAAACTAATTACGGTGTTCCGGCAGCCAAACATGTCGTTACGGAGAAGGGCGGGAACGAAAAATAATCAAAACAATAAACGGGAAGGGCGGGGGCGGGGGCGGGAGCGGGAACGAGCGGCGGTTGGACACGTGCAGCGGGAAGGGCGGGAACGAGCGGCGGTTGGACACGTGCAGCGGGAAGGGCGGGAACGAGCGGCGGTTGGACACGTGCAGCGGGAAGGGCGGGAGCGAGCGGCGGTTGGACACGTGCAGCGGGAAGGGCGGGAACGGGAACGAGCGGCGGTTGGACACGTGCAACCTGGGAACTCACTCACCTGGGAAGATGGAGCTCCACGTTGTAGCAGGCAGGCAGCGACGGGGCAGGGCACCAGTCTCCTCCCTCGGGCCCAGCCCCACCGCGGAAAGGCGTCAGGGAGATCACAGGCAAAGATCGCTGTAGGATCTTTGATCATAGCCACCGGCGAAGGAGGGAGGGAGAGGGACTTCATCGTTGTCCAGGTCGGGCGAACACCAGCGCACCTTTGACACACTTTCTCGGGAGGGGAAAGAGCCAGCGAGAATGAACGCAGCGATGCAGGACGTTCACTTTCTCAAGTCCGCCTTGCCGTCGGACGCCCCGGTCTCCACCCTGGCCGTCCCGTCCGACCGACAGCTGGACCAGCGCAGCGAGCACCGGCTGGGCAGCCAGCAGAAGAGCAGGAGGGTCCAGGAGCAGGTCCTCACCATGTTAAAGAGCAGCAGCAGGGCCAGCGCCAGCCCAGCGCCTCGTCCTACGGCAGCTCCCTTCATGAAGGTAAGTGGAGCCCAGCTCGGCACCTCCTTCAAACCACTCCAAGAGTCAACAATGTTTTACCTTTGGGGGTACACAAAAGGCTTGGAGAAACTCAGCGGGTGCAGCAGCATCGAAGGAGCCAAGGAGATAGGCGGCGTTTCGGGTCGAGACCCTTCTTCAGACATTTACACAACGCTTTACCTTTGTCACGTACCTTTTAGGGGGGAGATGAGGAGGAATTTATTTAGTCCGAGGGCGGTGAATCTGGGGGAACCATTACCACAGAAGGCTGGGGAGGCCAAGTCAATGGGTATTTTTAAGGTGGAGAGTGACAGATTTTTGCTTGGATGTCAACGGTTATGAGAAGGCAGGAGAATGGGGTCCAGAGGGAAAGATAGATCAGCTACTATTGAATGACGGAATAGACTTGATGGGCTGAATGGCCTCACTGCTCCTATATCTTATGAACTTATGTGTCCTGAAAGGGAACAATGAAACTTACTTGCAGCAGTGCAACATATGTAAGCACAGTACTCTGTAAAACACATACTAAGCAACAAAACATTCATTGTATACACCTATGTACATAGTGTGTGCAGGAAGGAATTGCAGATGCTGGTTTACACTGAAGATAGACACAAAATGCCGGAGTAACTCAGTGGGGCAGGCAGCATCTTGGAGAAAATGAATAGGTGATGCTTTGGGTCGAGACCCCTTTTCAGACTAGAGTCAGGTGAGAAGGAAACTGAAAGTATGAAAAGTATTGTTAGCTGTGTCTGAAGGCTAAAGCATTCAAGACTCATCAAAATATATATAAGTACATCTTTTAAGTGATACTGTGTATACTAAAGGATGTTTATGTGTGTTTAATGAGTTTGTATATAGTACTAGTTGAAAAAAGGAAGGTTGGATTCAACGCGCGTTGCAGATTTTGGGTCGTTGCCATGCATATTTCTGGTGCCGCAACATGTTACTGAGAGAAATGCATTTACCCCCATTTGTTACTGACAAATGGGTTGAATGTTACTGTGAACTAAATTTAGGGTTGGCATCTCTGGATATGATGGGCTGAATGGTGTACTTTGATGTGCAGAGTGCATTAATTCAATTTGCTGCCATCTGTTATCTCATCAAATGTTCTTATTGGTTAATAAATGGCCTTGCTTAACCCCTTTTCCTCTCCTCTCCATATATACATGCACATATACACACATACATTTACATTTGGCTATCAGACTGAATAATCATTTATTCAAAACATGCCTGCACTTAACTGAAAACTCAATTGTTTCTAAATCTATGCAAACATCTTTCATATTCAGTGCAGGCAAATAAAACTCACTGTGCAGATTAACTGGAGCAACCTTATGTAAGCAACCTTACATATAATGGTGGTAAAGAAATCTGTTGACTTAGTATGAAAATGAAACTCAATGAAGCAAGAATAATAAAGGATTGATTGAGACAACTTTGCCTTCACCCTGTGGACAGTCTATCTGACACATCCATCTACACAAGAATGATTATGCTCTTGTGGAAGAAAGCTTTGTGTTTCAGTCATTGACCTGCTGTGATAGATGATGCTGCCTGCTTCCATTGAGCTTCACTTTCAGGGGTGTTTATGAGAATTGCACAGTTAGTTTGACAGAGAAGGTTTCCTCAACTTTATTTCTGCTACATATGAATAACTAATATTGATAAATTCAGACAGCATAATTTATCAAAGGCTGAAACTCCAGCAATCTGAACTGGAATCTGACTCTTCTAGGACCTTTTCTGGACCAGCTAACTGACTGATATGTTGGTGATGTTACTGTAATATTTCTCACTCTTATCTTCTATTTCTATATATATCCTCACTGCTGTCAGTGCTCAGACTTTGTTCAAGATCTAAATAATCATGTCATAATTTTTTTCTCGTCTTTAACTAGATTTTTCTTTGAAGACTTCAATGTACTTGTGAAGACGACATGAACAAAATACTATGGATATAGAAATCTGAAATTAAAACAAAAAATACTTGAAAGATCTGAAAGGAGGTCAATGTCTTTGAAGGGCGAAACAATTAATTTTCCGAATGATACCCAGAGTTCTTTGATCAGTCTTTGTATGGTCTGCTGTCCATTTAGTATTTAAATTGTTTTAAAACATGTTTAGCTGAAAAGTCTTAAATTTGTTAAACTGGAAACATTTGAATGCTTGACCTGAAAAAAGTACATATAGAATATTAAGTAAGAATTTAGCATATTTCTCTCTCTCCAGCATTTAGATCTAAGGATACACAGTTGCATTTTTCACCAATAACAAATATTTTATCTAAAACATGAACCCAGAAATAATAGGGAACATAAGTACACCCAGTCAGTAAATGATTCACTGTCAAAAATAAATTAATATGGATGAGGCTAATTTTCTGGAGGGAAGGTGATTGATTTCATTGAAAACTTAATCTTCCCTTACCATATGACCACTTTTCAAACAAACCAGATATCAAAGTAAAGCATGGATATGGATGGTTAGAAGATGTGCGGGGCTGATGAGAATGATCCAGAGGTATATGCTGCAGCAAGCAAATGTCTAGATTCATAGAACAAAGTAATGATTTGTCTTTTCTGTAAAATTGAATTTATTCTTAAATGTTGGTATGATATTTGCTTTAATTATTATTTCTGGTTGTGGATTCCATAGAGTGAGAATTTGGAATAAACACATTAAATTAGTAGAATATTGGTGAATGTTAGTGAATTCTCATCTCAAACTATATATAGCAATGGTGAGGTCACAGTCACACTTAAATTACAGCTGTGGTTACTATAGGTTAAAGAGCTAATGTACCATCTGTATTGGCCGTGAAATCAGCAACAATTGTGATCACTGATTTTAAAGGATGAGAAATAATATAGTGTGATAGGATTTTACAGCCACAGTACAGACCTAATTTTAGACTAGAAGTTACATCTACATTGCCTGGAGGAGTTACAGAGTTATGGAGAATAATGGGCCTGTCCCATTTGGGCGATGTTTCAGGCGACTGCCAAGTTGCCAGCAGTCGCCTGAAAAACCGGCAACTGGAACACACACACACCCACACACACACATAATCACACACACACATAATCACACACATAATCACTCTCACACACACACACACGCACACACACACACACACACACACACACACACACACACACACACAAGTGGAGACAACCTTTAAGAAGCCAGAGAAAAACGGCTGTCAAGCTCGGCGGACATTAACGGTCGGTTATCCTTGGTTCTGAAAACTGCTTACGTTTTTTTTCCCCCGATGAGCCAATGAAATGCACCGGCTACAACCTACGAGAACCTTCAACCTCCTGGCGACCCACCTACGGCACGAGAATTCTCTCTACTTGTTGAAAAATGTGCGCCGACTATAATGAGGCCGCGACTAGTTTCCAGCATGCGGGAACTCCTCACCACCATGAAGACGACTCCCCGGCAACCACCCGCAAACGTGTCCCCTGCAGTCGCCTACAAAGTCGCCTAAGTGGGACAGGCCCATTAAGTCATAGATTTATGCAGCATGGAAACAGGCCATTCAGATGCTGCCTGTCCCGCTGAGTTACTCCAGCATTTTGTGTCTACCTTTGATTAATCCAGCATGTGCAGTTCTTTCTCACACCATTCAGCCCAACATCTGTACTGATCAAGTTGAATCTTTTCTGCACCCTTTACAGCTTTCATGACATCCTTCCTATATCTGTATGACCACAACTACACACCATAGACCGAGTGTGATATAAAGCAGGGGAAATCCATATTTAATTTTGGGCATTGCATTTTGTCGTCATGTATTTATAAAAAAAATTCATTATAAAGTATAAAATATTTATATGGCTTTGCATGCTTAATGGAAACTTGAAATAATAATTTCAATGGCAGCAAGCAGCAAGATGAAGGTGTTGGATTGGAAAGGGCCACCCACAAATGGTTGGACAAGCTAGACTTGTATTTGTCTGAATTTAGAAGAATGAGAGGTGACTTGACTGAAACATAAGCTCCTGAGGGAGTGACACAGAAATACTGGAAACATTCAGCAGATTATGCAGCGTCTATGGAAAGAAACAGTTAACTGTTTCTGATGGGGTTAACTGATGGGGTTAACAGTTAACTGATGGGGAAAACAAATGGTCGGCATGGACTGGAAGGGCCGAGAGGGCCTGTTTTCCGTGCTGTAATTGTTATATGGTTATATGGTTTACTTTACACTTTGTGTACAGTATGGAAATAGGTCCATTGAGTCCGTGGCAATCTGCTAGCACCCCATACATTAGCGATATGCTACACAATAACATAAAACATAACATAACATAACAAATACTTTATTAATCCCCTTATTCAGGAGAAATTCAGATGGCCTTGCAGCACACTAATAAAAAATACAACATAGCATTAAAGAAATTTAACATTAAAACATCAAAACATCCCCCCACAATGGTTCCCACTGTGGGAGATGGCACAAAGTCCAGTCCCCATCCCCATGTCCACCCAAAGTAGTCGGCCTATTGCGGCCTCCACAATCGCCGCTTCGGAGGCCCGATGTTCCCGGCTGTTCTCACTGGGTGATGGTACTGGGGCGTCGGCAAACTCCATGCAGACAGCACCCATAGTCAGGATCGAACCTGGGTCTCTGGTGCTGTAAGGCAGCAACTTGCCCACTACATCACTGCTGCCCTGAATATTTTAGGTTGAAGACATTTTATTAGAACTAGAAAAGATGGAAAACAAGTTATTTCTAAGTTGCAGTAAAAATTGAGGAAGAATGGAGAAGACAAAGGGAATCTGATGCACTGAGGTGGGATTGCCATGGTGATAAACTAATGGCGAAGTCATCCAATTGATAGTTTAATAAGGCCCATTGGTGAGTGTAGATTGGTTATTGCATGTGAACCAATCATAGTAGAAGTAGCATCACTAATCGCACCTTACTGTATGATTCATACTAACATCCACTTCCTATACTGGTCAGTCTTGGTAACAATGAACTAACAACTAACAACCTGCTGTACCGCTATACTATGGGTACCGATTAAAGATGATCTAGAACTCCAGATTGTACAGTTTACTTATTTACATGGTGTCAGAAGTGGGATGCATAAGAGTCAGGTCGTAAAGTCCCATCGGCAGATGTTTGTAGGCAGGCGGCGCCCAGCCCGTATCGTGAGGCATCGCAGGTAACCATGACAGGATGCCTTGGGTCGAAGAACGTCAAGGTTGGAGCGCTGGTTAGACTTGACTTTAAAGAGTCAAATGCTTGTTGATGTTGCTCATTGGCGAATCCCCAGTTAGACGGTTGAGAGGACTCAGTCATAAATATTCTGTTATCGGTCGGTGATAGTAGTCTGTTGAAACACGTCAGGTTTATGGTCTTCTTCTCAGAGTCAAGCTGTTCGCTTAATGGAGCAACAATCTCTGACATTCGACAGGCATATATTGCTTGCTCAAGGGTTAAATCAGCATTGCGCAGTAACTCAGTCCTGAGCTTCTGATCAGCCATACCACTGACAAGTTTGTCACATATTAATTTATTCGTCATCATTTGAAAACGACATCTTTGAGCCATATATTTCAAGTCACAAATAAATCTTTCTACCGGCTCGTCAGGAAGCTGGTGTCTCGCAAAGAATTTGGTTCTTTCAAAAATGCAGTTCGAGGGTAGGTCGCATAGTTCACGGAATTTACACAGTAAAACATTAGGATCACACATAGACGCGACAGGCACAACTACCTGAATGTTGTTGTCATGGACGGCTGGTGCGTATTCAAAGGTCTGTGCTCTCATCATGGCTTTGGGTCCCACCGGGTTCAGTAGGAAGGAAGCCTTGACAGCATCTGGTTCATATCAGAAATGGCCATTCAAAAGTTATAGAAATGGACACCCAGAAACGATCACATGACAAGTCCAGCAAACCACTTAAACCACGACTGCCGGGCCAAGTCGTCCGTTTGCAAACTACTTTGGGACATTCCCGTCCAGGTTGCGATGTTGGCCCGTCCAAAGAACCCCGATCCTACCTGGTTGACATCGATGGTGCCTTGTACCGTCGGAGCCACCAACACTTGCTGGCTATGAAGGAACCACATCCCCCACCAGCCGATCCTTACACTCCACCTCTACTGTTCCAGCCATCTGCTGCCGTGGCCACCACTAGTTCCAGCGTGTCCCTTACTCCACCACCACCAGCGGCTATGACTAACAACAACACTACCTCTTCCGCATGCAAGTGAATCATTGTTTCACAAGGAAAGGCTGAATTCCTGGATGTTGGGAAGAAAAGGTAAAAGGACAGGTATTGAACCTATCGTTGCCTGGGAAAGAGCCATGAAAAGTGGAATGGTTCGTCGAAATGGTAGGGCAGACTAAGTACTCAGAAATGAAACAATCCCTTTGCAATGCAGAAAGATGTGAAGGGACTAAATATATATCTGGTGGTTGAATTTTGGTGAGGTTGGTTAGTCACAAAGCATGATCCTTTGAATGTGGAGGTTGTTGGTGTGGAAAGTGAGAGGAGGGATGAGAGTCGACGTGTGGGAGGCAGATTAGGCATCTGTCAGCTTTGGTTGACAAAAAGCCATGGTTCAAGAAGGAAGGCACCTCAGAGGGAGCTCATCGACTCATACAGCACGGAAACAGGTTCTTTGGCTCAACATGCCCAAACTGACCAACATGTCCCATCTACACTAGATCTACCTGCCTTGGTTTGGCCCATATCTCCCAAAACCTATCTTATCCATGTACCTGCCCAAATGTCTTTTAAATGTTGTGATAGTACCTATATGAACGAATGCCTCCGGCAGCTCATTCCATGTACCTACCACTCTGTGTGTAAAAACACTGCCCTGCAGGTTCCTATTAAATCTTTCCCCTTCTCATGTTAAATCTATGTCCTCTAGTTCTTGATTCCCCTACTCTCGGTTAAAGACAGGCGGGATGTGTGGCCAGACATAACAATACTTACAACCCAATGCTATGAAAAATTAGCATAGTTACTCCAGCAAATTTGCGTTTTTTTAGTGTAACTCAGCGTCTGCAGTTCCTGCATGCTCTTGATCATCCCTTCAAAAACTCAAATTCATGAGACACACTATGTCCTAAGCACAAGCAGTGCTGACCATCCCTAATCAACACTTGCCTGTCAAAATCTATGTAGATCTTGTCCCTCAGAATCTCTTACAATAATATGCCCACCACTCATGTTATGCTCACCAGTCTGTAGTTTGTAGACTTTTCCTTGCAGTCTTTCTTAAATAAAGGCATAACATTAGCCACTTACCAGCCTTATGGCACTTCATCCATGGCTTTTGATGACACAAATATCTCTGACAGGGGCCCTTCAGTTCTCCCCTGGCTTCCCACTATGTCCGAGGATGCACTTAATCTGGTCCCAGAGATTTATCTACCTTTATGTATTTTAAAACAGTAGAGGAGAGCACTACCATTGTGGCCCACCTTATTCACCATTATCCTGTGATGTCAATGAAACGAGTTATGTTCAGATTGATGGTATATTTTATGTTATTGACAGCACCCCCACTTGCCCCGCCCACACCCACATGTCCCACCCCTACCCATGTGTACTACCCCACTTGCCTCGCCCCCATTTGCCATCTTTAATTATCAAGTGTCACAAAGGACACCCCATGAGGTTGAGGCCTTTCAAGAATTTTAAACTGCCATCTTTTTTTCCTGTTACGACGGTAACCCAAGGGCTCCGTGGGTAAGTTTAATATCTGTCTCCCCCTAGCCATGGGCTGGGGTTGGAGCCAGTGCGGGAACTGGTGGCGGTCTCCTGGCTCCAGCACGCTCGCTGCCTCCCCACCGGCTACAACACGCTCACTGCCTCCCCCCTTCCCACCTTCCGTCCCTCCCCCTCTCCCGCCCTTCCCCTCTACCCCCCTCTGGTTACAGCACTCTCGCCCCCCCCCCTCCCCTCCTTCCCCCCCCTTCCCCCCCTCTCCCCCCTGCCCCCCCACCCAATGGGAACCCATCAGCCGTGCCTGCGCAGTTGGGGGCTATGGGTGAGTGGTGGAATATTGCTTTGGGGGACCAGTTTCTCTTTAAAAATAAAGCATTGGTCATTTCAGACAGAAATGAGGTGAACATTTTCTCTCAGAGATTTGTGTTTTAATTTGAACTCTTTTCCTTACAGCGCAGTCGTAGCTGAGTCTCTGAAAAGGACCTGAGTGTGGCCATACTTGATAATGAAAGGATTGGTGGGTTATATCATGTTGATGGTAATGAAAACTTCAGTTTACAATCAGATAAAATCTTACTGAGCATTAAAACAGGCTTGGGGTGCTGCCTGGCCTAAACTCTGCCCTAAACTCTGCTCATATTTTGAATGTTTATGGTTTATTGAATAACCATGAATTGGAAAGTTTCTGTTTGCTTGTAGATCCATTGATGGTTTCACCTTCTGTACATGCCTGTGCCTTCATCTCATATTTAAATGTTCTATTCTTGCTGGAGAAAACACTCTCGTTTCTTAGCCTATTACTAGAGCCAACTTGAGGAATTCCGCAATGTTTCATTGAAGCATTTTAAAAATAAAATTATGGTCAAAATGTAAGACTTTAAAATTACGCTGAGGTAGGTCTGGAAGACCTAATTATTTCTGTCCTTTTCCTTTCATTATCAGATGAAACTTCTGATATGCTATTTCTAAGTAAATCAACCGATATAATATATAATTGAACATTGCGTTGTGTAATTGTTGTCTGAAATTTATCATTAATTCAGTGATTCTGAAACACTGGTTCTCATCTACATTAAATGCATTGAATGTGTTTAATTTTAACTCTGCTAACATGACAGGTATTCATCCTTTGTTCAAACCATTGGTTCTCAACCTCCTTAAGGCAGCATCAATGCAACTTCAATCACCTTAATTTGCCTCAATTAAAAATTGAAGGTGCAGTCAGTCAGTCAGATTTCACAGTTCTTTTACTTAATGCTATAATTTTAATGACACATTTAGGTCGCACTTCGAATCTTTTCAAAAGGACTCATATTAACAGCTGCAGTAAAAAGTATTTCATTTGAAGTGTCTTTTTCTGCTGTGCATACCGTCCGTTCCAATACTAACAATCCTCTGTCAGAGAGTAACAGGCATTTCATTTATTAAGTTTAATTGTTTGTCATTCCGCTTCTCGCTTTGTGGCTTTTCTAACACATTCCATCCGTCAGTTTCTTCTTATTGTTTGTAATTTCTATACCGAGTAGTATAAAACACAGAATGACTGCATGCACATGCGTTGCCCTAGTTTTGTTTTCAGTTTGACATAATTATTACTTACCCCAGGACAGTCACCAGAGAGAGGAGACGCCGCAAGCTGTGCGAAAGGAAGCAGATACGCGGTAAGCGGGTGGGGATCCGCGTTAGGTTAAGGGCTGACCTGCACAGACCAGCTCTACGTCCATCATCCTCTCGAACATCCGCTCGCTGGACAACAAACTAGACCACCTATGGCTCCAGCTGCACATGTGATGAGGGACTGCTGCATCATCATTCTCACAGAAACGTGGCTACATGATAACATCCCCGACACAGCCATCCAGTTAACGGGGCTATCTCCGTTCCGTGTGGACATGAATGCCGTGTCCTCCGGTAAGAACCGCGGAGGGGGGCTTTGTGTGTACATCAATATCAACTGGTGCGTGAACTGTTCTACAATCAAGACCCACTGTTCACCACTGGTGGAGTTCTTGATGGTTAAATGCCAGCCATTGTACCTGCCGAAGGAGTTCACAACCATTGTTGTTGTGGCTGTTTATATCGCTCCCAGCGCCAATTCCAAGAAGACTCTGTGGGAGCTTTATGGAGCTATCAAAGATCTGCAGTCTAGTCACCCTGATGGGTTCTTTGTGATTGCTGGGGATTTTAACTATGCCAACCTAAAACTGTATTACCCAAATGTCACCAATGCATCAACTTTGCAACCAGAGGGGAGAACAAACTAGACCTGGTGTACTCAATCATTCAAGAAGCATATCAAGCTTCCCCCCCAGATCCTCAGACCACATCACAATCATGCTCACCCCCTCCTACAAACCACTACATAAACGGACAGAAGCAACACATAGACAGATCAGAGTATGGCCAGCAGGGTCTACTACAGCACTACAAGACTGCTTTCAAACCACAGATTGGGACATATTCACAGAAGCAGCCATACGACACCCACACTGACATTAGAGAATGTGCTGACTCTGTGATAAATGCATAGAGGACGTCACTGTTATTAAGAACATCACCATGCTAGGAGCCATGGATGACGGCGGAGGTCCATACGCAGCTGAAGACTCGGTACGCTGCCTTCAGAACAGGGGATAAGGCAGCCCTCAGGTCTGCAAGAACTGAGCTCTCCCTGACAATCCAGAGAGCAAACAGGCCGACGCACAGAAAATCCATGGCCACTTCTGCGACACCAGGGACAGCAGACCTATGCGTCAGGGTATCCAGTCCATCATAGACTATAAAGCTAGTCTGTTTCAGCTAGTTGGAGACACCCGCTACAAAAAGTAAACTAAAGGAAATACTCCTAGAACCTGCGAGAGCGGGGGCACAAGATGGCTCACCGATTGATAACACGGTTACAGACCCAGGAACGGAAATGACCACGGACAAGGAGAGCATGGTACATGAGACATCCACAACAGCTGCGGGACACAAACTTCAGGTGTGCATCTGTAGTTGGGAGAAAAGAACATCAATGATGGGCTTGAAGATCCACCAAGGGAGGAAAAAGTGCTTGAGGGAGCAGAGACATGGGCCTCGCATTGACCAGTACTTCTTACGAAGCAACCAGTCAAATCAGTCGAATGAAGCACAGCGACGGGACACAAACCAAAGTTCGCAGAGCATCAGCACCCATGTCACTGAAGAGGGTGATACAAGCACAGAAATGCCGGTGGAGGAGCCCACGCAACAACTACAAAGACCTCCATTGGAGGGAAAGATCAAAGGGCACAAACCTGGCCCAAAGCTGTTGAAAAGAAAGAGTGGGAGACGGTCAACAGTGACCTTATACATATCTTGGAGCAACAAGTGGGCACAGCAGTGGAAAAGCTTGAAAGGATGGGCAACACAATCTACAGCTATGGAGAAGAACGGTTTGGGGTGAGTAAAGGGAGAGGTGGAAAGAAATTACCAACACCAATCAAGTCCAGGAGGCAGCAGGAGATCGAGAGGCTAATCAGAGAGAGGAGACAGTTGAAAAAGCAATGGAAAAAAGCAACTGACGCAGAGAGAGAAGGTCTCATGCTACTCCAAGAGAACATCAAGAGCCGATTGGAAACCTTGCGAAAAGCAGAGAACATGAGGAAACTTCGCAAGAAGAAAGAACACACAAGAACACGGTTCTACAAAGACCCTTTCAAGTTCATCAAAGACCTCTTCGCAAAGGCAAAAAGTGGAACTTTAAAAACATCAAAACAAGAATTGGAGGAACACCTGGAAAAGGCCCAATAAGACACGAAAAGGCATGAGCAGTTAGTCATCCCACATGATATCCCGCGTATTCAACCACCTGAATTCAACCTGGACACCAACCCTCCGAAATGGAAAGAGGTAGAGAACACTGTCCGGCGAGCAAGAGCAGCATCAGCTCTGGGGCCAAACGGAGTACCATACAAGCTCTACAACAACGCACTGGATGTGTTACGCTTTCTATGGAAGCTCATGAGGGTGGTGTGGAAGAAGCAAACAATACCTAAGGTGTGGCGAAGGGCCGGCGGTGTACTAATACCTAAAGAAAAGGATGCATCAGACATCAGCCAATTCCAGCCAATATGTCTCCTCAACGTCGAGGGAAAAATCTTTTTCAGCATTGTATCACAAAGGCTATCCACCTATCTGGTATCAAACAAGTACATTGATACATCTGTACAGAAAGCAGGAGTTCCAGGATTTTCGGGCCGCTTGGAGCATACAAGCATGATCTGGCACCAGATCCAAGCAGCTAAGAAGGACAAGAGAGACCTACATGTGATCTTCCTCGATCTGGCCAATGCATTTGGTTCAGTTCCCCATGAACTCCTTTGGGAATCTTTTGCCTTTTTCCATGTACCAGAGCTCATCACCACACTGGTCAAGAACTATTTCCAAGACCTGCAGCTGTGCTTCACAACAGCTGAATTCAGTACAACATGGCAGCGCTTGGAAGTAGGCATCATGGCAGGCTGCACAGTCTCACCCTTGGCCTTTACAATGGCCATGGAAGTCATCATCAGGGCCTCAAAATGGGTGGTGGGCGGTGAACGAACGAGTGCTGGGCTCCGTCTGCCACCCATCAGGGCATACATGGATGACATGACAACAATAACCACTACTGTAGCATGCACCAAGCGGCTACTTGGAAAGCTGCAGGAGAACATCAAGTGGGCCCAAATGAAAATCAAACCAAGTAAGTCTCGAAGCATCTCCATAGTTAAGGGGGTGCTTAGAGACACAAGGTTCTGCATCGGTGACGACCTAATACCAACAGTGTCTGAGCAGCCAGTAAAAAGCCTGGGCAGGTGGTACAATGCAAGTCTCAAAGACAAAGGGTACACAAAAGGCTGGAGAAACTCAGCGGGTGCAGCAGCATCTAAGGAGCGAAGGAGATAGGCGACGTTTCGGGTCTCGACCCGAAACGTCGCCTATCTCCGCTCCTTAGATGCTGCTGCACCCGCTGAGTTTCTCCAGCCTTTTGTGTACCCTCAATTCTCCAGCATCTGCAGTTCCTTCTTTAACTCTCAAGGACAAGGAGCAGGTGCAACAACTAAGGCAAGAAATTGTCAACGGCCTGGAGAACATCAATCAGACCCTACTGCCTGGGAAACTGAAGCTCTGGTGCCTACAGTTTGGACTCCTTCCACGGACAATGTGGCCACTGACCATTTATGAAGCCCCAATAACAACTGTGGAGAAGATGGAGCGAACCATAACTTCATACGCGAAGAAATGGCTTAGTGTCCCACGATGTCTAACTAACATCGGCCTCTATGGCAAAGGGGTCCTGGAACTACCTCTCACTAGTCTAACAGAGGAATACAAGTGTTCCAAAGTAAGACTCCAGATGACACTGAGGGACTCTAGAGACAAGACCATCAGTGCTGTTGCGCCACCCCCAGTAACCGGCCGGAAGTGGACACCATATGATGCAGTACAGCAAGCTTCATCAGCCCTGAGGCACAAAGACGTCGTGGGGCAAGTGCAGCAGGGAAGAGGAGGCTTTGGCCTTACGACAAGTAAACCAACTTGGCGAAAGGCCACAACATCAGAGGACATTGGTGGTTGAGGAGGTGCGGCGACAGGAGGAGGCCGCAAGAAGTGCAAAGGCGGTCTCTCTTGCCAAACGGGGCAATGGATGCAGTGGGAAGGTGTGGAGCGGCGGAAAATCAGCTGGAAAGAACTATGGGAAATGGAATCAAGCAAGATCAGCTTCATCATCAGAGCGACATACAACGTCCTTCCATCACCAAAGAACCTCAATCAGTGGTACAGCGAGGATCCAACCTGTGCCCTCTGCCCAACTCCAGCGACCCTCAAACACATCATGGTAGGCTGCAAGACCAGCCTCACGCAAGGGAGATACACGTGGCGGCATAACCAGGTATTAAAAAGCCTGGCAACAGCCCTTGAGAACAGGCGGTGTGCGACCAACTCCTTGCCTCCGAGAGCAAGCAACCCCTCCCACTTAAGGGCGACAACCTTTGTCCGAGAAGGACAGGAAACACCTAAACATCCTTCCACCAGATCAGAAGAAGGAAACCTATGCAGGGCCCGTGACTGGAGGATGCTGGCGGACATCGGCCGACAACTAATCTTTCCACCTGAAATTGCTTCAACCAACCTCAGGCCAGACTTGGTGTTCTGGTCCCTTTCACAGAAGGCTGCTTACATCATAGAGCTCACAGTTCCATGGGAGAACTCTGTTGTGGAGGCCTATGAGCGTAAGAAGCTGCGCTACACAGAGCTTGCAGCAGAGGCAACGCAGCGGGGCTGGAACACCAAAGTTTATCCAGTTGAAGTGGGATGCAGAGGTTTTGTTGCGTCATCTACCATCAGACTGCTGAAGGAGCTTGGAATCCACGGTCAGGCTCTGCGGAAGACATAAGATCACTCTCAGACGCGGCTGAAAGAAGCAGCCGTTGGATTTAGCTCAAGCAGAAAGACCCATGCTGGGCCCCAAATACGTCATGGTGAATCTTTGAGGCAGTTTGACACGGGACACGCGCTGAGGGCTGATCATCCTGCAGCGGGCCGCCCTTGTGGAGGGTGTGGACCGCACTTGTGGAGGGTGTAAAGTGTTAAAAGGCCGAAACCCAGTGATGCAAGGGTACACTACTGATGATGTGTCCTGTGCCCAACTGTCCTGAAGGTTACCCAGGCCAAGATATACGTATCAATTCAATTCAAATTTAATGTCATTGCACAGATACAAGTATGGGTACAACGAAATGCAGTTTAGTGTCAGTACGTAGTGATAGCAATGTTTAGATAAATACAGATAAATAAATACAGATGTGGGAATCTATCGGCGGGACTCCGAGTTCAGCAGTGCGATCGTGTTATTGTAGAAGCTACTCCTCATCCTGCTGGTGCGGGACCTGAGGCTCCTGTACCGCCTCCCCGATGGTAGGAGGGCAAACAGTCCATGGTTTGGGTGGGAGGGGTCCTTGATGATCTTCCCAGCCCGTCTCAGACACCGTTTTCGGTGGAGGGCATCCAAAGCAGGGAGCGGGGCACCGATGATGTGCTGGGCGGTTTTCACCACCCGTTGTAGTGCCTTCCTGTCTGCTACGGTGCAACTGCTGTACCAGACCGTAAAGCAGGTGGTCAGGATGCTTTCGATGGTACAGCGGTAGAAGTTGGTCAGGATCTGGTGGGACAGGTGGGCTTTTTTGAGCCTCCTCAGGAAATAAAGGCGCTGCTGCGCCTTTTTGACCAGCTTGGAGGTGTTGAGGGACCAGGACAGATCCTCCGAGATGTGTACCCCGAGGAATTTGTAGTTGGAGACCCGCTCCACCTCAGTCCCGTTTATATGGATGGGGGTGTGTCTGCCCCCTCTGTTCTTCCTGAAGTCGACAATGATCTCCTTCGTCTTTTGGGAGTTAAGGACGAGGTTGTTATTGGCACACCAGGTTGTCAGGTGCTGGACCTCCTCCCTGTAGGCTGACTCGTCGTTGTCGCTGATCAGTCCTACCACCGTGGTGTCGTCGGCAAATTTTATGATGGCGTTGGAGCCATACTTAGGGATGCAGTCATGGGTGAAGAGAGAGTAGAGGAGAGGACTGAGCACACAGCCTTGTGGCACGCCAGTGTTCAGTGTTATAGTGGAGGAGGTGAGGTTGTTGATCCTAACAGCCTGGGGTCTGTTAGTGAGGAAATCCAGTGTCCAATTGCAGAGGGAAGTGGAGATGCCAAGACCGCTGAGTTTGGTAATCAAGCTAGCGGGTATGACAGTGTTAAAGGCGGAACTGAAGTCGATGAACAGCAGCCTGATGTAGGTGTTATTGCTGTCCAGGTGGGTCAGGGCAGAGTGTAGGGCCGCAGATATGGCATCTTCTGTTGACCTATTGGTCCGGTAGGCAAACTGATGGGGGTCCAGTGTGGGGGGGAGGCTGGCTTTGAGGTGAGCCAAGATCAGCCGCTCGAAGCACTTGGCGATGACAGGGGTGAGTGCCACTGGCCGGAAATCATTGAGACTCCCTGTCGCTGATTGTTTGGGCACTGGCACAATGGTAGATGTCTTGAGGCAAGTGGGGACGACACCCTGGGCCAGTGACAGATTGAAGATGTCAGTGAGGACCAGGGATAGTTGTCCAGCACATGCCCTGAGCACCCGCCCGGGGATGCCATCGGGGCCGGCAGCTTTGTGCTCATTCACCTTGCTCAGTGCATCCTGAACAGCAGAGGTGGAGAGACTGAGGGGTTGTTCATGCGGGGGTGGAGCACCTTTGATGGCAGGAGTTTTGTTGTCCCGGTCGAAGCGGGCGTAGAAATAGTTTAGCTCGTCAGGAAGGGAGGCATTGTCTGGGGGGGGAGTGTTAACTATGGTAATCGGCAATGGATTTGATTCCTTGCCACATGCGCCTGGGGTCAGAGTTATTTCGGAAATGCTCCTCAATCCGTCGTTTGTGATTGAGTTTAGCATTCCTAATTCCCTTTTTCAGATTGGCCCTGGATGAGCTGTAACCCTCAGCATCGCCAGATTTAAAAGCGGCGTCGCGAGCCTTCAGCAGGAGTCTGACCTCCCTGTTCATCCACGGCTTCTGGTTAGGGAAGGTCCTTATTACTTTGTGTGTAGTGACGTTGTCCGTGCAGAATTTTATGTAGTCCAGAACGGTTGAGGTGTACGTACCCCACCCCCCCCCCCGCCCCCCCGATGTTGAGCGTCTATCACTCTCAGCAATCAATGAATGTCATGAAATGCTCTCCACCTACTGGCACAAGGGACTTCTTAACATCTTGGCCTGTGTATTTGATTCAGGAGCATCATATTCCAACAACAGCGATGCCTCCCTTCCGGACAAGCTAAATAACTTTTATGCACGCATTGAGGCTTCAAAGTCGTCAAAAGAGTTTATTGTCATGTGTTCCTGACAGGACAATGAAATTCTTTTTTTGTATAGCACAACAAATGCCAGCGAGGAAGTCCACTCTTACCCCCAAGGAGCAGATAATAATCCTGGATTCAGCCGACGTGTGGAGAGCCCTAACCAGGTTCGACCCACGGAAAGCCCCAGGACCAGGCAACATACCTGGTCATGTGCTCAAGGAATGTGCTAACCTGCTGGTGGATGGCCTCACAGGCATTTTCAACATCTCCCTGAGCCGGGCCACCGTCTCCGCCTGCTTCAAAGCCACCACCATTGTCCCGGTGCCAAAAAAGGCATTTGTCTCCTGCCTCAATGACTTCCGTCCCGTGGCATTGACCCCAATCGTGATGAAGTGCTTCGAACGGATTAGTCATGGGACACATCAAGAATAGCCTCCCCACCTCACTAGACGCCCACCAGTTCGTGTACCACCCTAACCGCTCCACAGAAGGCGCTATCTCCACCCTCCATGCAGTCCTATCCCATGGAGACAGCAAAAAAAACACCTACGCTAGAATGCTATTTATTGACTTCTGCTCGGCATTCAACACTCGGCATTCAACACGGTCATCCCTCAGAAGCTGGTGGGGAAGCTCTCCCTGCCCGGCCTCAATACCCCCCTCTGCAACTAGATCCTGGACTTCTCAACACATCGACCACAGTCATCTGTGTTGGCAACACCACCTCAAACACCATCATCCTGAACACGGGAGCTCCCCAAGCTGTGTGCATAGTCCACTACTATTCACACTCCTTACCCACGACTGTGCCGTCAAACACACCAACCAAATAGTCAAATTGGCAGATGACACTACAGTGGTGAGCCTCATCAGAGACAACAATGAGACTGCCTACAGAGAGGAAGTGGCGCAGCTTGTGAACTGGTGCGAAGATAGCAATCTGTCTCTGAACATCACCAAGACCAGAGATGATTGTAGACTTCAGGAGAACGCATGCTGCCCACTCCCCCCTGCACATCAATGGCTCCATCGTGGAGGGGGTGAACAACATCAAATTCCTAGGGTGCACCTCGCTGATGACCTCTCATGGTCTCTCAACACTACACACCTGGCCGGGCTGTACTTCCTCAGGAGGCTGAATCGAACGAGGCTTCCTTCATTCATCCCCTCTATGTTCTACAGAGGTACCATAGAGAGCTTCATGATCAGCTGCATCACCGTCTGGTACGGGAAATGCACCGCATCAGGCCGGAAGACCCTGCAGCGATTAGTCAGGACAGCGGATAACATCATTGGGGAGTCTCTCCCATCCATTTTGGACATTTTCAACAAAATATGCCTTCGAAAAGACTCCAACATTATAAAGTATTCCTCCCACCCCTCCCATGGACTCTTTGCCCCTCTGCCATCCGGCATGAGGTACCGGAGCATCATGGCCAGGAACACCAGGATGTGCAACAGCTTCTTCCCCCTGGTTGCTGGAATGATGAACATCCTGCTGCCCACCAACGCACACACACACCTCACATAAAAAACACACACGGGCTACACTGGCACCGTACATCAATGTCAACCACTATGCACCTTGCACCTCAGCCCCGAGAGGAGCAACATTTTGTTCCAATGTATACTTAAGTTCAAGTTTACATTTATTGTCACATGCATCAATTGGCACAGTGAAATTTGGGTTACTTATGTATATTTATATGTTTGAATGAGAAATAAATAAATTATTATTATTATTATTATTATTATTATTTTTTTACAACAATAGAAGGGTCTTTGATGCATTGACGATTCTCATGCATTAACTCTGAAACACTTTGAATTGGCTGAGAGGAAAGCCATCAGCAGACACAAGTGTATGGCAATCATAAATAGCTGAATCCCTGCAGCATAAATAGCATAAAAGGCCTGGTGCTTACCTGGGTTGGGGGCACTCCAGCACATCCAGCATGTGGACCAGATTTTGAACTTTTTCTTTTTCTTTTGTAACTGGCTCCAAGCTAAATGGTGACGGGTGCAAGAATGTTACTGTGCAGTGCATCTGTGATAATGAAGGACCATTGTATTCAGGAAATGGAATAGCCAAACTGTCAGAATTGGGGGTTACACAAAAAGCTGGAGAAACTCAGTGGGTGCAGCAGCATCTAAGGAGCGAAGGAGATAGGCGACGTTTCGGGTCGAGACCCTTCTTCAGACTGGTCAGGGATCAGGGAAACGAGAGATATAGACGGTGATGTGGAGAGATAAAGAACAATGAATGAAAGATATGCAAAAAAGTATCGATGATAAAGGGAACAAGCCATTGTAAGCTGTTTGTGGTGTGAAAATGAGAAGCTAGTGCGGCTAGGGTGGGGGAGGGAGATAGAGATAGAGGGAATGCCAGGGTCCGAGGGCTGAGGGAGAGGTGGGAAGGGGAGGAGACAGCAAAGGTTAACAGAATTGAGAAAA
Source organism: Okamejei kenojei (assembly GCA_035221665.1). Classification (NCBI taxonomy): domain Eukaryota; kingdom Metazoa; phylum Chordata; class Chondrichthyes; order Rajiformes; family Rajidae; genus Okamejei; species Okamejei kenojei. Next base: position 51,297,202 of record CM069140.1, on the reverse strand, counting down.
TTCAATGTTCAAGCCCAAAGGATGCAGACTCCCCAAGCGGAATATGAGGTGCTGTTCCTCCAACTTGCGGTGTTGCTCACTCTGGCCGTGGGGGAGGCCCAGGACCGAGAGGTCGGATACGGAATGAGAGGGGGAGTTGAAGTGCTGAGCCACCGGGAGGTCGGGTTGGTTTTTTCGGACCGAGTGGAGGTGTTCGGCGAAACGATTGCCAAGCCTCCGCTTGGTCTCACCGATATAGATCATCTGGCATCTGGAGCAGCGGATGCAGTAGATGAGGTTGGAGGAGGTGCAGGTGAACCTCTGTCGGACCTGGAAGGACTACTTGGGTCCCTGAAAGGAGTGGAGGGGGGAGGTGAAGGGTATTCATGGAATTTTCTTTGCTTTATGTATCATTTTACACAGCTTCTATCGTTTAACAGCCAGCATAGCAAGTGTCACGGTGAAGCCACAATCTCCTTTGTGTTAGAGGAAGGCAGAGTGCTTACACATTATTTACATTTTGTGAGAATGCAAATTATACTTTTTTCTTCAGTATACTAATAATATTTTCACTATGTTGTCACATTTTCCATACTGCCAGTCTTTATAACCTTTACATGTGAGCCAGCTATTTTAAAATAGTTGCTGCCAAGTTCTGTATTTTCTCATTGCGGATCATTGTTTATTTAGAACAGATTGAGGCTGTCAAATACTGGAAGCAAACTGGGACTGGTGCACTCTATGGGAAGTGAAGTGAATCCCAGACTGAACAACTTATTTGATTCTTTTTTTTTTGTTATTTCACTCGTTATTTAAAAACAAAAAACTACAACAAAAAGACAGAATGGAAATGAAGGCTTAAAAAGAGGCATGTAGTCAGTAAGAAAACATGTTGCATAGAACAGTACCGCACAGGAATGGGCCCTTTGATTGTGCCAAACATGATGCCCAGCTGAACTGGTCTTATCTGCCTGCAAGTGATCCATATCCCACCATTCCCTGCAAATCCATGTGCTAATCCAAATGCCTGTTGAACACCACTATTGTATCAGCATCATTCACCATCCTTGGCAATGTTTTCAGAATCAGAATAGTACTTTATTTGCCAAGTATGTTTTGCAACATACGAGGAATTTCATTTGCGAAGTCAGTCGTACAAATAAAAGGCAACAGATCACCCACATTTTAACATGAACATCCAGCACAGTGACTCCTACACATTCCTCACTGTGATGGAAGGCGAAATAAAGTTCAAGTCCCTTCCCTTTATTCTCCACCGTCAGTGGCCTCGAGCCCTCCGTTGACGGGACGATCTTGACTCCCGTAGCCGGCAGCATTTGGGTCCTCTACATCAAGGTGATCAGCTCCCGCATCGGAGGGGGATGTCAGCTCCCCTGCGCTGGACGATCAAACCTCGCGTCGGGCTGGTCGAACCTTCCGCGACGTTGGAGCTCCCGAATCTTGATTCTGCGAGCTCTTGATGGTACGTCTGCAGGCTGCAGTTGGAGCAATCCCAGGCAAGGGATCAGCTCCGATGTTAAGTCCACGCCCCGGGGTGGGGCTCAAAGTCAGTACGAGGAGGCCTCCAGCTCCATCGATCGTAAGCCGCAGATCGAGCCGGAGAATGCAATGCGAAAATCAATTGCATCTCCAGCAAGGTAAGAACCTGAAAAAAAGTTTCCCCCGATCCCCTCTCCCTCCCCCAAATAAGATTAACCGGAGAACATTAAAACAAACTTTTAACAAACACTAAAAATAAAAAAATGATGGAAAGACTGCCGGTGGAGCTGCCATCGTACGGCGCCCCCTTGTGGTAATATTAAAACCATGTCCCCCATGACCAAGCCCCACCACGCTCTATGTGAAAAAACTTAAACCACACATCTACATTATATTTTCCACCTCTCAATTATAGTAATGCCCTCTAGTGTTGGACATGTCCACACTTACAAAAAGGTTCTGATTGTCTACCCTATCCATACTTTTCATAATTTTATACACTTCTCTCTAGGCTCCCTTCAACCTCCGATGTTCCAGAGAAAACAATCCATGTCTATCCTGTAGCTGAAACCCTGTAATCCACGTAGCATTCTGGTAAACTTTCTCTGCATCCAGAGCCTCCACATCTTTCCTGTAATGGGGCAACCAGAACTGCACAAAATGATCCAAATCCGATTTAACCAAACTCCTATAGTCCTGTATTAAGACTTCCTGACTCTTATACTCAATGCCTCCAGCAATGAAGCACACCATATGTCTCCTTAACCACCCTATCTACTTCTGCTGCCACCTTAAGTGAGTTATTTACTTGGACTCCAAGATCACTCTTCACATCAAAGCTGTTAACGGTCTTGCCATAAACCATATGCTCTCTCCTATTCAACCTCCTAAAGTGCTACACCTCACACTTGCTTGGGTTAAACTCCTTCTGCCATTTTCACGCCCATTTCTACAGCTGACCTATATCTTGCTGTATCTTCTGACGGTCTTCCTCACTGTCTGCAACTCCTCAAATTTTGGTGTTGATAACAAACTTATTCACCAACTCATCTACATTTACAACTAGTTTATATATATATATATTCATACCCCTTGAATTTTTCCACATTTTGTCACGTTACAACCACAAACGTAAATGTATTTTATTGGGATTTTATGTGATAGACCAACTTAAAGTGGCACATAATTGTGAAGTGGAAGGAAAATGATACATTGTTTTCAAATTGTTTTACAAATAAAAAACTGAAAAGTGTGGCGTGCAAAAGTATTCAGCCCCCTTTACTTTGATACCCCTAAATAAAATCCAGTGCAACCAATTGCCTTCAGAAGGCACCTAATTAGTAAATAGAGTCCACTTGTGTGTAATCTAATCTCAGTATAAATACAGCTGTTCTGTGAAGGCCTCAGAGGTTTGTTAGAGAACATTAGTGAACAAACAATGTTCCTCGGGCATAATGAAGCCCAAGGAACACACCAGACAGGTCAGGGATAAAGTTGTGGAGAAGTTTAAAGCAGGGTTAGGTTATAAAAAAATATCCCAAGCTTTGAACATCTCACGGAGCACTGTTCAATCCAACATCCGAAAATGGAAAGAGTATGGCACAACTGCAAACCTACCAAGACATGGCCGTCCACCTAAACTGACAGGCCGGGCAAGGAGAGCATAGATCAGAGAAGCAGCCAAGAGGCCCATGGTAACTCTGGAGGAGCTGCAGAGATCCACAGCTCAGGTGGGAGAATCTGTCCACAGGACAACTATTAGTCGTGCACTCCACAAATCGGGCCTTTATGGAAGAGTGGCAAGAAGAAAGCCATTGTTGAAACAAAGCCATGAAAAGTCCCATTTGCAGTTTGCCACAAGCCATGTGGAGGCACAGCAAACATGTGGAGGAAGAGTCTGATGAGACCAAAATTGAATTTTTTGGCCTAAATGCAAAACGCTATGTGTGGCGGAAAACTAACACTGCACATCACCCTGAACACACCATCCCCACTGTGAAACATGGTGGTGGCAGCATCATGCTGTGGGGATGCTTTTCTTCAGCAGGGACAGGGAAGCTGGCCAGAGTTCTTGTGAAGTTTGATGGAGCCAAATACAGGGCAATCTTGGAAGAAAACCTGTTAGAGTCTGCAAAAGACTTGAGACTGGGGCGGAGGTTCACCTTCCAGCAGGACAACGACCCTAAACATACAGCCAGAGCTACAATGGAATGGTTTAGATCATAGCATATTCATGTGTTAGAATGGTCCAGTCAAAGTCCAGACCTAAATCCAATTGAGAATCTCTGGCAAGACTTGAAAATTGTTTTCACAGACGCTCTCCATCCAATCTGACTGAGCTTGAGCTATTTTGCAAAGATGAATGGGCAAAAATTTCAGCCTCTAGATGTGCAAAGCTGTTGGAGACATACCCCAAAAGACTTGTAGCTGTAATTGCAGCGAACGGTGGTTCTACAAAGTATTGACTGAGGGGGGCTGAATACTTTTGCACGCCACACTTTTTAGTTTTTTATTTGTAATAAAACTTGGAAACCATGTATCATTTTCCTTCCACTTCACAATTATGCACCACTTTGTGTTGGTCTATCACATAAAATCCCAATAAAATACATTTACGTTTGTGGTTGTAACGTGACAAAATGTGGAAAAGTTCAAGGGGTATGAATACTTTTGCAAGCCACTGTGTATATATATATATATATATATATATATATATATATACACAGATATATAGCACAGATCCATGCAGAACACCACTGGTCACAGACCTCCAACCAGATTATCTCCTTCCACCACAACCCTTTGTCTTCTATGAATAAGCCAGTTCCGAATCAAGACGACCAAGTCATTGTGAATCCCGTGCATCTTAACCTTCTGTATCAAATTTTTTTTAAGCCCCTCATGGTAGGCTGATCCAATTTCAATTATGTTATTTCAATTTTGCTGGATTGAAGATTACAGTGGATTTTAATGAATCCTTGAAGAGATTGTTAGGGTCATGTAGTTCCCACTATCTGCAGCAAATAGTAAAAAATAGTATAGTAGTCCCAAGATATAGCTTGGGACTACTATATTAGATGGCATCTAAAAAGAAAGGCAGTGAAATTGCATATAATATGACATTATAAGAGGGGATTGGAATTGTTTTATGGGAGATGAATCTTCTTCCTTCACAAAGTGAATGGAGATTTTACAGAAATACACAGGGCTGCCAACATTGGGTGAGAGTTGGGAGTGAGAAATTGTGGGGGGGGGGGGGGGGGGGTGGGGTAAGTGGGTAAGTATGGTGTGGAAGTGGGGTGCCCCCCCCCTTATGGTTTGGAGCTTTTGCATTTTTCAGCTTGAAATTGTGCAATCTGGTGCATACTGTAGCAAATCTTTTAACTTACACTTAAATGCAACATTTTGCTTTAAATTGGATTAGCTATGAATAAGGTTAGACTAAATTTCATTCTGAATTACATTCCACTGTAGTGCCAGGCTCTGATCAACAGGTGCAGCACATGAATGATCTTATTTTATTCATGTATGGAAATCAGATTATAATGAAGCATTTGGCCCATGTTGACCATATTCCCTGACTCTGCTATTTTTAAGAGTCCTATCTAGCTCTCTCTTGAAAGTATCCAGAGAACCTGCCTCCACCGCCCTCTGAGGCAGAGAATTCCACACTCACCACTCTCTGTGAGAAAAAGTGTTTCCTCGGCTCCGTTCTAAAACTCCTTATTCTTAAACTGTGGCCCCTGGTTCTGGACTCCCCCAACATCGGGGACATGTTTCCTGCCTCTAGCATGTCCAAGCCCTTAACAATAGTGCTACGTTCCCAATATTTAACTGAAGGAAATAATGGGTTATCGGGGCTGTATGTTGTGATAGACAGCCTGAACCTTGCATATCATTTTAATATTACACTTATCCCATCCCTCTGGATATTCCGGATTAATAAATTAAGGTTTTGTCAACTAATTACACATCAGGCGAATTACAAATCAATAACATTAGCCAACTCCGAAACATGAAGCGCTGAGCATTGGGATCCAGACATCACGGACAATTGATCTCAGTTCCCCGCTCACATTTGGCAGTGCTCTCCGTCTGAACCAGGGGCCGCGGAGCTTTTTTGAAAGTGGGGGGGGGCTGAGCAATCACTGATCACTGGCCTTGGGGATACCTGGCGAGGCAGTAGAGTGACCGAGTGGGGGGAGGGTGTGGGAGGAGGGTGCTTTTTGCAATTTGATGTATTAAAATCATCTTTTAGTGCATTGTAGAAGTATAATTTAAATGTTTTTTGTTTAAAGTATTTTTAGGAGGTAACTTTTAAGGGGTAACTTTTTCCACACAAAGGGTGGTGGGTGTATGGAACAATCTGCCAGAGGAGGTAGTTGAGGCAAGGACTATCCCAACATTTAAGAAACAGTTAGACTGATGCAAGGATAGGACAGGTTTGGAGGGATATAGACCTAAAGCTGGTAGTGTAGCTGGGACATGTTGGCGGGTGTGGGCAAGTTGGGCCGAAGGGCCTGTTTTCACACTGTTTCACTCTATGACTACATTATGCCTCCACCATGCATGAATGCTTCAAAATCAAATGGTCAAGTTTTATTGCCATATATTCAAACATAGAAACATGGAAAATAGTGCAGGAATAGGCCATTCGGCCCTTCGAGTCACCACTGCCATTCAATATGATCATAGCTGTTCATCTAAAATCAGTACCTTTTTCCTGTTTTTTCCCCATATCCCTTGATTTCGCTAGCCCCAAGAGCTAAATGTAACTCTCTCTTGAAAACATCCAGTGAATTGGCCTTCATTGCCTTCTGTGGCAGAAAATTCCACAGATTCACAACGCTCTGGGTGAAGAAAGTTTGTCCTCAATCTCAGTCTTAACAGGCCTACCCCTTAATCTTAAACTGTGAACCTGGTTCTGAACTCCCACAACATCAGTAACATTTTTTCTGCAGTTACAGGAAGCAGGATGCTTTCTCCAACCAACCCCATTTGAAGGCCACTATCTTCCACCGCTTCTACCCAGTGCTTGGTACCTACTTCCCGCTGCCACTGATTGTCCTCCAGGATGCACCGCGCAGAGACTCTCACATCAGCGGCACTATGCATCCGACGCCTCTCACGGCCCAGGACTCTTGCACTGAGGCTGCTCCACGACCGGAGCTACAACGAGTGACTTGCCAGCCCGGCAAACACTCACCAGCACCGGCTCCCCGTCCAAATCTGCCCCCGCCGCTGCTTCTGCTTCCATGCCTCCCTCCGCCTGGCTCTCCAACACCCGCGACCAGGTTGCTCAGAGAACAGCAGCGTGTCATCCAAAGCCGAAGACAGTGAAACATGTCTAGCCAAAAAAGTAGGGGGGCTGCAGCACCCCGGTTCAGCGACCCATGTAACTCTCTCCTGCCATTCGCCGGCCTCACTCATGTCAGCCGCTTCCCGCAAAATCCTTAAATTCCGACTGCTGCCGGGAGCACGACATGGCCTCACTTGCTGCGCTGGGTGACACTCATTCACTGTCTAGTCCATGTCTTTCAATGGAAATATGCATGGGAACATGGTTTGGAGGTGTGTGACGGTTCGGTCAAGTGAGAATAAACAGAGAATAAGAATGTTGCTGTCTTATCAACAGATGCGCACACAAGCAGCGGATATTAGTTTTGAAATTCTCGTTGATCACTGAATCTCTCAAGACAGAGTGTGAGAAAATCTGTGATCAGCGTGAGAGCGTGAAAATTGGGCGAAATGCGTGAATCTCACGCTCAATGCGTGAGAGTTGGCAGCTCTGAATACAGTAATTGGCTGGAATTTGTACAGTTTGTATGGTTCGCTTGTACTCCGTGTTGATGGGCCTGTTTCAGACTCTGCTGCAAACTAAATTTTTGCATCTATGTATCTCAATTTCTCTTGGCTTCTGAAATGTGTCAGGCATGGGATAACTTCACAAAGCAAAACGACAACAAGGAGATGAAAGTGAGCTAAAATACAGAGAACAAATGAGTACTTCCATCTGAATATAAGTTTCAGCTGGCAGAAAAAAAATGGTGTAATGTTGGTGGAACAGGTCTTATCAAAATATTCCAACCCTCATAAAACTGTGATGGCTGTCAACTTAAGCAGCCTAGAATTGAGGCCTCCATACATTTGTAGGCATAATGTACAAAATCATTGTGTTATCTTTCAGTAGTGTCCGATGCAATGAGGAAACTAACCCTAGAGAATTTCCGCATAGCTCTCTGCTGCTATAAACAGTGTGGATATTAGAGAAAGTATGCCTATTAGGAGGAAAGTTGTTAAGTATCTCTATATATAGCCAATTGCGTTTTATTTATTTTTAAAAGTGCCTTGATGTATTTTTATGCTCTTCTAGATGTACAATTACAATGATAGAAAATTAGTCTCATTATCACCCTATGGTCACCATCTACATTTAGGACAGTTTACACAAGAGTTAAAACATGCTCAATATATCCCATTTGCCTAAATCCTATTTTCAATGGATTATTTTATTTGTTCCCTTGCTTTGTGTGAAAAATCAGAAAGAAAGGCTTATGTTGTGCTGATTGAATTCTTCCTTTATGCCAAATGTGAATGGTAACCTTAAACAAATAAATGAACATATTTACATAAAATTGGACTAAACCTGACCTGCATTGCAAAGCAGACTTAAAAGTCATATTTATCAGACTGCTTTTCCCGATTGTGTGTCACAGGCATGGAAGAAATTGCAGAATTATCATCTGATTTCCATGGATTAACTGGACTTGAAAACAATAGCTGCATTATGCAACACATTCAATGCTGCACATATTGGTGTTCCCATTGTTTGATCATGGCACAACATTTCAAAACAAGTGCACCATCGGTAAATCTATGTCTGTGATGTGAATAGAGTGATGATCTGCTGGCAAACACCTACAGAAGACATTACATTGACATTCTGTCATGTTTATAGACTTGATTTAATTAGGTATTGACACCCAAAGTACAGAGGCACACTACTGGGAATTTCTGGAGGTTAAAAGTCTTCATTACTTATATATAAATTAAATAAATGTTAATGTATGTTTGGGAATGTGTCAGAATGCCTAATTAGTATTCACTCAACATTTTCCAACACTCTGGGCATCTCATCCAGTTATTCATTCCCTTTTACTTGACTGTTGACAGAATAGCAAATTCTCCAGGAGTATTGAGCCTTTTCATTTGTTTTTCAATAATTTATGCAATACATTCTATTGGCTGCATTTTCTAAACTTCATTAATATTGATCCAGCTCAAAAAAGCGAGCGACGTTTACTGATAATTGGTTGGAGTGAAGGGAAAATTTTTTCTCTAATCTTATTGATATTGTTCAGAGGACGGTGTATAATGAGTGATGAAGTATCCCAAAAAGCCCCTTTTCTTTAATAGCGATTCTGACCAAATAACCCCAGTGCCTCAATTTATTTTAACCACTCCCTTTACCGTAAAGCTGGCAACCAATGCAATTATAGGTAGCACTCCAGACATGTGCTAAATTGTTCATTTTAAACAAGGCACACTCTTTTCATACAATAACTCATGTCAATTCAACTGTGGATGCAGGCTATTTGACTCATATGGCATCATTTATGAGGAGACCGTGTCTCTTTAATTCTCATCATTGCCAAAGTACAATAACTGTGCATTCCTAAGAAGTCCTTGTTCTTTATTAATGAAGAGCTTGTGAACATTTTTTGGACAGAGAAAATATGAACAAGGATAGCCCCTCATGAAATTCAGCTTGTAAGCAGTAAGGAACCTTAAAATACATTTGGACAGGCACATGGATAGGAAAGTTTTATGGGGATATGGGCCAAATATGGGCAAATGGGACCAGCTTGGATGGGGCATCTTGATTGTCATGGGCGAGTTAGTCTAAAAGGTTGTTTCGGAGCTATACAAGTCTATGACTTAAAATGGTGAGGTTTTTAAAGTGTCGGGAATATTCTATACTGTATTAAGAGAGTCAATCCCAAAAGTTTCCCAGTCACACAATTAATTTGCACAGACCAAAGGTTTAGTAAAGTAAGTGTGAAATTTGGCTTATCTGGGAATAGAGGTGTGAGTTAGGATTTTAAAAGAGAACTTCAAGTTGGGCTGGACTGCTAAGTGCATCATCCACCTCTGGATATGATTGTCATCTGCTTACCACCCCACTCAGGGGCGGACAAAATCTTCCCACGGCAGGAGGCTCATGCCTTACTTGGCTCTGAATTCGAGGTGTCCAGAACACAGCTGGCCTTCAGCCAAGATTTATATTGGAGCCCTCTGGCATTGGGAAAACTCCTTCATGGTGCCTTGATAGCAGGCCAAAACTATGCAGATAGAAACTTAAAATAATTTGAGACCATGCAGATGATATGGTTACTTTGATGGTATATTTGGCTTTATAGTGCAATGGCTGAAGAATATTTCATTTGAAAAAAGTCTCTATGAATTAAGGAGAGATTATGCAAGTTATTCATCATGCCTATCACAAATAGCATTCACACATAGTTAACATAAATGACTGTAGTATGTAATTGCTGGTGTGTGCTGTTATTTTATTTAGACAACATGCACCGTGTTTATGTTATCAAAAGTAATGTTCATATGTTTCTATAATTCTTAATTCAATTTTAGTCAACAGCAAATGTGAAATTAGTGCTTGGGTTAATGTTGGGTTATATTTTTAATGCTTTGTTTGTCGATAAAATAAACGTTAAAATAAACAGTAGGCACAATACACCTTTTTCCTCCCTCATTCTAGTGTTCTGTCTTATTGTAGCCCTTTTCATAGGCACTGACTGGTAAGTTTATCACTATTATTCATATTTTTAAAAATTAAATCTCCATGAGATACTCTAATACAATTTGGAATAGAGATGACCAAGTCACATTTTGGTTCCTAATGTTGGCATACTTCAGTTCGGGAAAAATGTCCTTTGGCTTGGAATATGCCTATGGGATCTGGATCCCTCACCAATAGGGATGATGTGTCTCCACCTCCTCAAGGCTAATTAATGCATATCATGTCCAATGGATATACAGTCAATAGATAATAGGTGCAGGAGTAGGCCATTTGGCCCTTCGAGCCAGCACCGCCATTCAATGTGATCATGGCTGATCATCCCCAATCAGCACCCCGTTCCTGCCTTCTCCCCACATCCCCTGACTCCGCTATTTTTAAGAGCCCTATCTAGCTCTCTCTTGAAAGCATCCAGAGAACCTGCCTCCACCACCTTCTGAGGTAGAGAATTCCACAGACTCGCCACTCTCTGTGAGAAAAAGCACTTCCTTGTCTCCGTTCTAAATGGCTTACTCCTTATTCTTAAACTGTGGCCCCTGGTTCTGGACTCCCCCAACATTGGGAACATGTTTCCTGCCTCTAGCGTGTACAAGCCCTTAACAATCTTATATGTTTCAATGAGATCCCCTCTCATCCTTCTAAACTCCAGAGTGTACAAGCCCAGCTGCTCCATTCTCACAGCATATGACAGTCCCGCCATCCCGGGAATTAACCTTGTAAACCTACGCTGCACTCCCTCAATAGCAAGAATGTCCTTCCTCAAATTAGGGGACCAAAACTGCACACAATACTCCAGTCCATCATATATGCAACAGGCTTAACTGAATCCATGGGAGCAGGCATTCCTCGATTGAAGTTACAATACTTTGACTATGTCCCTTTTGCATCATTAGCCTCGTGAATGGAATGCGGAAGTTGGGCATAGTTCATGTATCCACCATCATAATGAAATTCAATTTACATGATAATCTCTACTTTCTCCCTTTGTTTTATAGTGATTGTTAAATTTAATAAGCTTGCATTTAATTTTGATATTCAGTTCATTAGCTGGGTAGCATTGCAGCCCTTTACAGACCCCTCCTCCATGCTGTCTGACTTTATACTTTGTGAATTACTCTCTTTTTCAACTACAGTAATTCCTCATCAGAATCTATTTTTCCTCTGTATTTGTGTGGCTTTCAGTTTCATTGGAATCCTTTCATCTGATCAAAAGCTTTCTGAAAATTCAAATGAACCATGTGGCAGAGTTTTACAATGTCCTTTATCCATGAAAGGTTTATCAGCCTATACCTCTCTATCTAAATCCATAATATTGCTTGAGTCTCTTTGATGTTCTCAATATTGGTCCTGAAAATCCAAAGACCTTTCTATTTCCTGGATGTGTTTGTCAGATTCCTGCAGGGCTAAATTCAAGCTGATGCAAAATGAATTTTCTGGGTTAATGTGTTTATTACAAAACTTTAAACTGGACAGTAATGCACTGAGATTTTGAGACAAAGCAGAGAAGCTGAGTGCCATTTGTTAATGCAGGTTACATTTTTGTGGAATCTCTTGATGTTTACTTTGTTGTAATATTCGGAGTCAAATCTCCTGTATGAATATATCGCTTAGATCTGAAGCAGTGTATTCTAATGACAGTTTGAATGTGACTGTAAGAGCAAAGTACCAGATAATCTACTACTGGCATCAACTCGCCATTTCCTTGCAGGAACAACTAACAGATATCAATCAATAGTGGTACTAACTGAGAACTGGTGGGGTTAGATTCATCAAAATATGAAATTGTCAAGAAGCATTCCTGGGAAACTGTACTTAGTTTTTAATATTTTGCTTCTCTCTGGGATTTCATAGCTATCATCTCTCAATAACACGGCCAGAGGCCAGGATGCTTCGCTATTCTGCATCCACAAGTCAAGGGTGTTTTATTGTCATATGTCCCAAAACGGAACAATGAAACTCTTACTTGCAGCTTCACAATAGATTTGTAAACATAGTACACTATAAAGCCAGTAATAAACGAAAAAAAATGTCAATATATATGTATATACATATATATGTATGTATTGGTGTTTCCGTAAATAAGGGTACCAACCTGTGACATGGGTGGCCAAATATTAAATCATAATGAAATACAACAGCATTAAAAATGGGCCTAGCAATGATCCTTTTGAGCTAATTTGCGATCAAAATTGACCAAAATGTAACCAAATAAAAAAAATTGGGAAAAAAATGAGAATTTCTATTTATTCATAAGACACTTTACCAAGTGGGACCTGTTGGGTCCTTGTCACACGGCAAGCCTGGTCCCCCAACACAACCCATTCCCCCAATTCAATATTCCGCCACTCACCCGTTCCCCAACCATCATTCACCACCAACTACGCGGGAGTGGCTTATTTCCCCTAATCCCCAGCACTCCGTCCCCTCCACTTCAGCCTCCCAATTGCACTTGCTGCCAGGACTTTAAAAAAAAATCCAATTGCAATTCCCCTGCCTCCCCAGCCACTCCCTCCCCCTCCTCTTCAGGCTCCTCTTTGTAAACTTTTTAAACTTGCTGGCAGGACTCAGTATTCTGTGATTGCAACATTGTTATGGGAAGGGCCAGCTGGGATTTGGATCCATTGTGACGTCATAGCTGTAACTGCCAGTGTACAGGTGCAAATTTTTCTCAAAGTGGGATTTTGTAAAGTTAAAATGTGAATAACTTGTAAAATATAACATCAACTGAATGAAACTGTAATTTCAGGATCTTACTCACTCACACGCAGACACGCAGACATCCAAACAAACAAGATGAGATAAAAATTGTAGCATTATCGTGTGCCGTTTAGGCGGAGTTCTGGGATCACATACACACAACACACACACACACACACACAACACACACATAGAAATATTCCCACAATGCAATATTCCACCACTCACCCATTCCCCCAACGTAACCCTTTCCCCCAATGCAATATTCCACACTCACCATAGCTCCCAACTAGACCAAGTGGGATGATGAGTGCAAAAAAACAACAGTTATAGCATTGATGATGTTAAACAACGGGAGGAAGTACAGAATGAGATGTCAATAAAATAGGTGAGGAAACTAGATTTATATTTCATAATTTTGTTCTATTCATTATTAAGTATTTCAATGGAAAGCTTAAACACAAAATATGATCAATAAAAAAGAAAACAATAATTTTCAAAACTGTTATTCTGCTTTTAATTCACACAATCCACATGTGACCAAAGGGACACTGCTATACACATTGTGATGCAAAAACCTGGGGCATCAGAAAACCATCTAATCGGGTGATAATGATAAACATCATAAGCATAATCAGAATTTAGCTCATATAGAGTTATTTAATTGCAAATTTAATGTAATCTTTCCAGTATAAATTAGCCTAAGGATTTGATGAAATCCTGCTTGAAAAATGTCAAAAAAAAAGGCAAGAAAATACAGGGACATATCTGATATTTTTCTTTGTAAAACAGTTATTTATTTTTGCTTCATCTCATTATTTTGGTAATACACCAATATTACTTAAAATACAGGATATGAAACAATGGTAATATTAGATTAAAAAACACGAAAATAACTGGAAGTTTGGAGACTGAGTGCAGTATCACTACTGACTCAGTATCACTACTGAGTGCAGTATTTACAGAAACACCTGTATATATAAAATATAAATAAAAAATTGTTCCGTTTATATATAAATATCAGCCAAATAATAAACAATAATAGTGCAAATTCAAAAATAATGTTTCCCAGTCTATATAGTTTGGAGGTTGTAAAGTTCAATAGCCTGATGGTTGTGGGGGAAGAAGCTGTTCCTAAACCAATAGATAGACTCAAAAAGCTGGAGTAACTCAGCGGGACAGGCAGCATCTCTGGAGAGAAGGAATGGGTGATCGGGTCATGACCTTTCTTCAGGGTCTCAAAGAAGGGTCTTGACCCGAAACGTCACCATTCTTTCTCTCTAGAGACGCTGCTGCCCCACTGAGTTACTCCAGCATTTTTTGTCTATCTTCAGTTTAAACCAGCATCTGCAGTTCCTTCCTACACATTTTGTGCTGCTCCTTAACCTTACAGTTTTCAGGCTCCTATACCTTCTTCACAATGGGAAAGGACTGTGCATTCACCCTATTTATTCACCTCATGATTTCATGAATGATATATAATTCCTCAGCTCTGTGGATTCTGGAGATCTCGAGTCATTGTCGATTTATAAGGGAAACGAATTATTAACAAAGCTGATTGAGTTTTTTGAAACTTGTAACTAGCAGAATTAGATAAGTGGGAACCAGTGGCTGTGGAGTACTTAGAGTTCAAGTTCAAGTTCAAGTGAGTTTATTGTCGTGTCCCTGATAGGACAATGATATTCTTACTTTGCTTCAGCACAACAGAACATTAGTAGGCATTGACTACAAAACAGATTAGGTGTGTCCATATACCATTATATAAATATATACACACAATGAATAAATAAACTGATAAAGTCCAAAATAACAGATAATGGGTTATTAATGTTCAGAGTTTTGTCCGAGCCAGGTTTAATAGCCTGATGGCTTTGGGGAAGTAGCTATTCCTGAACCTGGTCATTGCAGTCTTCCGGCTCCTGTACTTTCTACCTGAAGGTAGCAGGGAGATGAGTGAGTGGCCCAGGATGGTGTGGGTCTTTGATGATACTGCCAGCCCTTTTTGAAGCAGCGGCTGCGGCAAATTTCCTCGATGGAAGGAAGGTCAGAGCCGATGATGGACTGGGCAGTGCTTACTAATTTTTGTAGTCTTTTCTCTCCAGGGCGCTCAAGTTGCCGAACCAAGCCCATGATGCAATACCGGTCAGCAAGCTGTCTACTGTGCACCTGTAGAAGTTAGAAAGAGTCGTGCTTGACAAACCGACTCTCTGTAATCTTCTCAGGAAGTAGAGGCGCTGATGTGCTTTCTTGATAATTGCATCAGTGTTCTTGGACCAGGAAAGAATCTTCAGAGATGTGCACGCCAGAAATTTGAAGCTCTTTGACCCTTTCAATCATCGACCCGTGATATAAACGGGACTGTGGGTCCCATCCTACTCCTTCCAAAGTTCACAATCAGTTCCTTGGTTTGCTGGTGTTGAGGGCCAGGTTATTGTGCTGGCACCATATGACAGTTGCTCGATCTCTCTTATGTACTCCGACTCATCCCCAATCAGTGATACGTCACACACAGTGGTGTCATCAACGAACATGATGATGGTGTTCGCACTATGATCGGCTACACAGTCATGGGGTATAGAGTGAGTACAGCAGGGGGCTGAGCACGCAGCCTTCAGGTGAACTCCCGTGCTGATTGTTATCGAGTCTGACACATTTCCACCAATTAAGGACAGATTGTGGTCTGTGAATGAGGAAGTCGAGGATCCAATTGCAGAGGGATGGCGCGAGTGGACGGAAGACTCTCAAGGACACAAGGAGTTATTAAACAAAATTCTGGCACCCGAGATTTCTAGGTTTTATATAATAATTAATAATAATAATAGTATAATAATAATAATTAATAATAATAATAATAATAATAATAATAAATCTTTATTGTCCATTGCACAGAGGTTCAACGAGTTAGCACAGGAGAGAGAGGCCCAGGAGCGTTGGTGAGGGAGGATGCGACCAAAATCTTAACGTTCTAAATCTGTAACGTTCCATTCAACTAAGTGGGGCTTCAGGAAGCCGCTGATTGGTGGAAGTGGACTAGAGTATGCAGCTGATTGGCAGTCAGATACCTGCTGATTTCTTCCGGCAGTTTGTTTTGTTATTGTATTGTATTATTGTATTTTGTGTTGTATCCAGGGTAAGGGGGAGTATGTGGCCCAGGGCAGTTTTACTGTTCTGCATGTCAGATGTGGAGGTCATGGAGTCGGATAGCCCTCCAGATGTCCACATCTGCGCCAGGTGTGTCGAGATTGGGGATCCTAAGGGACTGTATTAGGAACCTAGAGCAGCACCTCGATAATCTCCGTCTGGGTCAGGGAGAGTGAGGAGGTCTAGACAGGAGTTACAGAGAGGTAGCACACTCCAAAACCCACAGGAGGCAGACAAGTGGGTCACGGTTAGACATAGACATAGACATAGAAAATAGGTGCAGGAGTAGGCCATTCGGCCCTTCGAGCCTGCACCACCATTCAATATGATCATGGCCGATTCATCCAACTCAGTATCCCGTACCTGCCTTCTCTCCATACCCTGATCCTTAAGCACAAGGGCCACATCTAACTCCCTCTTAAATATAGCCAATGAACTGGCCTCAACTACCTTCTGTGCAGAGAATTCCAGAGACTTACCATGCTCTGTGTGAAAATGTTTTCCTCATCTCGGTCCTAAAGGAATTCCCCCTTATCCTTAGACTCTGACTCCTTGTTCTGGACTTCCCCAACATTGGGAACAATCTTCCTGCATCTAGCCTATCCAACCCTTAAGAATTTTGTAAGTTTCTATAAGATCTCCCCTCAGTCTTCTAAATTCTAGCGAGTACAAGCCAAGTCTATCCAGTCTTTCCTCGTATGAAAGTCCTGACATGCCAGGAAGGAGGGGCAAGGGGCAGAGGCAGGGACTAGAGAGTACCCCGGTGGCTGTACACCCTTGACAATAAGTACTCCTGCTTGAGTACTGTTGGGGGGACAGCCTACCTGGGGGTAGCAACAGCGACCGAGCCTCCGGTACAGAGACCGGCCCTGTTGCTCAGAAGGGTAAGGAAAAGAAGAGGAGGGCAATTGTAATAGGGGACTCTAACAGTTAGGGGGTCCGATGGGCGATTCTGTGGACCACAGTCCGGAGACCCAGATGGTAGTTTGCCTCCTAGTGCCAGGTCTGGGATGTGTCTGAACGTGTCCAAGATATCCTGAAAAGGGAGGAGAGAGGAGCCTGAGGTTGTGGTGCCTTATTGGTACCAATGACATAGGTAGAAAAGAGAAGAGAGGTCCTGAAAGGAGAATTTAGGGAGTTAGGAAGAGAGTTAAGGAAAAGATAACAATCTCAGGGTTACTGCCTGTGCCACGCGGACAGTGAGAGTAGGAATGGAGCAAGGTGGAGGATAAATGCGTGGCTGAAGGGCTGGTGCAGAGGGCAGTGATTCAAGTTTCTGCATCATTGGAACCTGTTTTGGGGAAGGAGTGACCTGTATAAAAAGGACGGGTTGCACTTGAACCCGAGGGGGACCAGTGTCCTGGCGGGGAAATTTGCAAAGGCTACTGGGAAGGACTTTAAAATAGAACAGTTGGGGGGAGGGACTCAAAATAGAGAAAGCTAGTAGACAGTGTCCGAGGCAGGAGGCAGAGAAGGGAAGCACTCAGACCCAACATGTAGGGGGGAAAGATGACAAAAATAATAAACACGAGAAATAAGAGGTGGTGGGTTTCTTATAATGTGTGAGCAGAGAGAAAGAGGGGTATAAAATGAGGGTAGAAGCAATTAGGTAGCAAGGTGAAAAGTAAAAGTGGCAGGCAGACAAATCCAGGGCAAAAATCAAAAAGGGCCACTTTTCAACATAATTGTATAAGGAGTAAGAGTGTTGTAAAAACAAGCTGAAGGCTTTGTGTCTCTATGTGAGGAGCATTCGTAATAGGTGGATGAGTTGAAGGTGCAGATAGTTATTAATGACTACAATATAGATGCGATCATCGGAGACATGGCTCCAGGGTGAGCAAGGCTGGGAGCTGAATATCCAGGGATTATTCAATATTCAGGAGGGATAGACAGAATGGAAAAAGGAGGTGGGCTTAGCGTTGCTGGTTAGAGAAGAGATTAACGCAATAGAAAGGAAGGACATTAGCTTGGAGGATGTGGAATCGATATGGGTAGAGCTGCAAAACACTAAGGGGTAGAAAAACGCTAGTCGGAGTTGTGTACAGGCCACTTAACAGTAGTAGTGGAGTTGGGGATGGCAGGAAATTAGAAATACGTGCAACAAAGGTAAAACACTTATAATGGGTGACTTCAATCTACATATAGATTGGTGTGAATCAAATTGGCAGGGGTTGTGAGGAAGAGGATTTCTTGGAATGTATGGCGGGATAGTTTTCGAAACCAACATGTAGAGGAACCAACGAGAGAGCAGGCTATTCTAGACTGGGTATTGAGTAATGAGGAAGGGTTAGTTAGCAGTCATGTTGTGTGTGGCCCCTTGGGCAAGAGTGACCCATAATATGGTTGAGTTCTTCATTAGGATGGAGAGTGACATAATTAATTCAGAAACAAGGGTCTGAACTTAAAGAAAGGTAACTTTGAAGGTATGAGACGTGAATTGGCCAAGATAGACTGGCAATAGATTCATAAAGGGTTGACAGTGGATGTGCAATGGAAGGCATTTAAAGACTGCATGGATGAACTGCAACAATTGTTTCATCCCAGGTTTGGGCAAAATAATAAATTAGGGAAGGTAGTGCATCGTGGATTTAACAAAGGGAAATCAGGGATAGTATCAAAACAAAAGATGAAGCATACCAAATTAGCCAGAAAAAGCAACCTTATCAGAGGACTGGGAGAAATTCAGAGTCTAGCAGAGGAGGACAAAAGGCTTAATTAGGAAAGGGGATAAATTAGATTATGAAAGAAAGCTGGCAGGGAATATAAAAACTGACTGCAAACGTTTTTATAGTTATGTGAACAGAAAAAGATTAGTTAAAACAAATGTAGGTCCCTTGCAGTCAGAAACAGGTGAATTGGTCATGGGGAACAAGGACATGGTCAGACCAATTGAATAACTACTTTGGTTCTGTCTTCACTAAGGAAGACATGAAAAATTGCCAGAAATAGCAGGGAACGGAGTTCAAATAAGATGGAGGAAACTGAGTGAAATCCAGGTTAGCCGGGAAGTGGTGTAGGGTAAATTGAATGGATTAAAGGCCGATAAATCCCCAGGGCCAGATAGGCTGCATCGCAAAGTACTCAAGGAAGTAGCCACAGAAAATAGTGAATGCATTAGTGATAATTTTTCATAACTCTTTAGATTCTGGAGTAGTTCCTAAGGATTGGACGGTAGCTAATGTAACCCCACTTTTTAAAAAGGGAGGAGAGAGAAAAAGGGGAATTACAGAACCAGTTAGTCTAACATCGGTAGTGGGGAAACTGCTAAGAGTCAGTTATTAAAGATGGGATAGCAGCATATTTGGAAAGTGGTGAAATCATTGGACAAAGTCAGCATGGGATTTACAAAAGGTAAATTATGTCTGATTGAATCTTATAGAATTTTTCGAGGATGTAACTAGTAGAGTGGATAAGGGAGAACAAGTGGATGTGTAATATCTGGACTTTCAGAAGGGCTTTCGACAAGGTCCACATAAGAGATTAGTATACAAACTTAAAGCACACGGTATTGGGGTTCAGTATTGATGTGGATAGAGAGAACTGGCTGGCAGACAGGAAGCAAAGGGTAGGAGTAAAACGGGTCCTTTTCAGAATGGCAGGCAGTGAATAGTGGGGACCGCAAGGCTCAGTGCTGGGACCCCAGCTATTTACAATATATATTAATGATTTGGACGAGGGAATTGAATGCAACTTGGACGAGGGAATTGGATGATCAGCCATGATCATATTGAATGGCAGTGCAAGCTCGAAGGGCTGAATGGCCTACTCCACCTAATTTCTATGTTTTCTATGTTTCTATGCAACATCTCCAATTTTGCGGATGACACGAAGCTGGGGGCAGTGTTAGCTGTGAGGAGGATGCTAGGAGGCTGCAAGGTGACTTGGATAGTGGGTGAGTGGGCAAAATGCATGGGAGATGCAGTATAATGTGGATAAAAGTGAGGTTATCCACTTTGGTGGCAAAAACAGGAAAGTAGACTATTATCTGAATGGTGGCTGATTCGGAAAAGGGGACATGCAACGAGACCTGCGTGTCATGGTACACCAGTCATTGAAAGCAGGCATGCAGGTGCAGCAGGCAGTGAAGAAAGTGAATGGTATGTTAGCATTCATAGCAAAAGGATTTGTGTATATGAGCAGGGAGGTTCTACTGCAGTTGTACAGTGTCTTGGTGAGACCACACCTGGAGTATTGCGTACAGTTTTGTTCTCCAAATCTGAGGACAGATATTCTTGCTATAGAGGGGGTACAGAGAAGGTTCACCAGACTGATTCCTGGGATGACAGGACTTTCATATGAAGAAAGACTGGATAGACTTGGCTTGTACTCGCTGAATTTAGAAGATTGAGGGGGGGATCTTAATAGAAACTTACAAAATTCTTAAGGGGTTGGACAGGCTAGATGCAGGAAGATTGTTCCCAATGTTGGGGAAGTCCAGAACAAGGGGTCACAGTTTAAGGATAAGGGGGAAATCTTGTAGGACCAAGATGAGAAAAAACATTTTTCACACAGAGAGTGATGAGTCTCTGGAATTCTCTGCCACAGAAGGTAGTTGAGGCCAGTTTATTGGCTATATTTAAGAGGGAATGAGATGTGGCCCTTGTGGCTAGAGGGATCAGGGGGTATGGAGAGAAGGCAGGTACGGGATACTGAGTTGGATGATCAGCCATGATCATATTGAATGGCTGTGCAGGCTCTACTGCACCTATTTTATATGTTTATATGTTTCTATGTTCTATGGACTCAGGATCAGTTCCTATGGATATGGAGGGTAGCTTATGTTATCCCACTGTTTAAGAAAGGCGGGAGAGAGAAAAAAATGATTAAAAACGGGGAATTATAGACCGGTTAGCCTGACATCTGTGGTGGGGAAGATGATGGAGTCAATTATAAAAGATGAGATAAACCGCACATTTGGATAGCAGTAACAGGATCTGTCGAGTCAGCATGGATTTACGAAGGGGGAAATCATTGCTTAACTAATCTTCTGGAATTTGTTGAAGCTGTAACTAGGAAAATGGACAAGGGAGAGCCAGTTGGTTGTAGTGTGCCTGGACTTTCAGAAAGCATTTGACAAGGTCTCACATAGGAGATTAGTGGAAAGATCAGGGCACATGGTATTGGGGGTAGAGTGCTGACATGGATAGAGAAGATGTTGGCAGATAGGAAACAAAGAGTAGGGATTAACGGGTCCCTTGCAGAATGGCAGCAGTGAGTTAGTGGGGTACCGCAAGGCTCGGTGCTGGGGACCGCAGCTATTTACAATATACATCAATGATTTGGATGAAGGGATTCAAAGTACATTAGCAAATTTGCAGATGACACAAAGCTGGGTGGCAGTTGCTGAACTGTGAGGAGGATGCTATGAGAATGCAGGGTGACTTGGACAGGTTGGGGAAGTGGGCAGATGCATGGCAGATGAAGTTTAATGCGGATAAATGTGAGTTATTCACTTTGGTAGCAAAAAACAGGAAGGTAGATTACTATCTAAATGGAGTCAAGTTGGAAACAGGGGAAGTACAACGGGATCTGGGGTCCATTGTACATCAATCTATGAAAGTAAGCATGCAGGTACAGCAGGCAGTGAAGAAATCGAATGGCATGTTGGCCTTTATAACAAGAGGAATCGAATATAGGAGCAAAGAGGTCCGTCTGCAGTTGTACAGAGCCCCAGTGAGACCACACTGGAGTATTGTGTGCAGTTTTGGTCCCTAATTTGAGGGAAGGACCATTCTTGCTATTGAGGGAGTGCAGCATAGGTTTACAAGGTTAATTCCCGGGATGGCGGGACTGTCATATGCTGAGAGAATGGAGCAGCTGGGATCGTACACTCTGGAGTTTTTAGACGGGATGAGAGGTGATCTCATTGAAACATATAGGATTGTTAAGGCTTGGACACACTAAAGGCAGGAAACATGTTCCCGATGTTAGGGGAGTCCAGAACCAGGGGCCACAGTTTATGTATAAGGAGTAAGCCATTTAGAACTGAGACGAGGAAAACACTTTTTCTCACAGAGAGTGGTGAGTCTGTGGAATTCTCTGCCTCAGATGGCGGTGGAGTCAGGTTCTCTGGATGCTTTCAAGAGAGAGCTAAATAGGGCTCTTACAAATAGTAGAATCAGGGGATATGGGGACGGGGGGAGGGTACTGATTGGGGATGATTCAGCCATGATCACATTGAATGGCGTTGCTGGCTCGAAGGGCCGAATGGCCTACTCCTGCACTTATTGTCTATTGACTGCGTAGCCGGTCATAGTGCAAACTCCATCATCAAGTTCGCCGATGACACCACTGTGCTTGAACGAATACAGATGGGGACGAGTCAGAGTACTATCGGCCATCAGACAATTGCACTATCGTCCCATTGATTATAAACAGGATTGTGGTTTCTCATCCTTCTTCTACTAAAGTCACAATCAGTTCCTTGGTCTTACTGATGTTGAGAGCCGGGTTTGTTGTGGCTGGCACCATTTGGTCAGTCGGTTGATCTCATTTCTAGACAGCCAATAACTTCAAAGACCTTTCCTGGACCCAGGACAATGATGTAATTGTAAAGAAGGCACATCAGTGACTACTTCCTGAGAAGATTATGGAGATTCGGCATGTCAAAGAGGATTCTCCTAAACCTCTACATGTTTCACGGTAGAGAGCATTCTGACTGGTTGCATCGTGGCCTAGTTCGGCAAACTTGAAGTAAGAATTTCATTGTCCCGTCGGGACATATGTCAATAAAACACTCTTGACTCTTGACTCTCTTGACTCATGATGCCTGATGTCAGTGCGACAGGACAGTGGTCATTTAAACAGGAGGTTACTGGCATCTTTGGAACAGGAATGAAGGTGAATGCTTTGAAGGGGGTGGGAGCCACAGACTGACTCAGGGAGAGGTTGAAGATGTTGGTGAACACCTCTGCCAGTTGATCAGCGCACGCCCTGAGAGCCCGCCCTGGAATACCATCCGGCTCTGGAGCTTTGCGGTCGCTGACCTTTTTGAAGGACCGCCTCACGTCTGCCGTTTGTAGGGTCAGTGTGGTAGTCCCCCTGCACACCATGGACTCATGGTGGGTGTGCTGTGTTGTCTGCATCGAACCGGGCGTAAAAGGTGTTAAGCTTGTCCGGGAGCAATGCGGTAGGCTGAACAATGCTCCTGTTTTTTGTATTTGTGGTCTGTGATGCAGCGTAATCCACTCCACATGCGTCTGGGGGTCAGAGCTGTAGTAGTTAGATTCCTTTGTTTCTGTAGTCACTCTTGGCTTTCCTGATGGACTTCGCGGAGGTCATATCTGGCTGCTTTGTAGGCGTCGGGGTCCCCTGATTTGAAGGCAGTGGTCCGTGCTTTGAGTTTAGCATGAATTTCCCGTCCGACCAGGGTTTCTGATTTGGGTAAGTGCAGATGCTGCCTTTTGGAAAACAACATCATTGATGCACTTACTTATGTAGCCCAAGACAGAGTTCTGCGTATTCGTTGATGTTGCCTTCTGCTGCGTTCTCAAACAATCTGCCAGTTCAGTTGTGTCAAAGCAGTCTTGTAAGCTTCATCAACACTCATTGTTCCATTTGTAAATGTCCTGGAAACTGTTTTTTCCTGTTTTAGTTTCAGCCTGTATGCAGGCAACAGTAGAATGGAACAGTGATCTGCCTTACAAAAAGCAGGGCGGGGAATGGGGCTTATAGCAGTCTCTGAATGGGGTTTGTAACAATGGTCAGGGTCAGGATGCAATTGTTTATTGGCTTTTTATTGTAGGAAGAGGACAGAGGTAGAAAAGGCTATCCTTTCTACATCCCTCTTAATTTTATATATGCCCCTTCCTAACCTTCTCTGCTGCAGAGAGAACAGACCCACCTTCTCCATTCTCGACAAATAACTGAGTTGATCCATTCTAGAAAGCAGCTTGGTAAATCTCTTTGGCATCACTGCAGTGCTCCAACATCGTTTCAATAGCATTGGGACCAAAATAGCATTGATATGCTTTGTTACCTCCTCAAATAATTAAATCTAATTGGTTAAACGGGATTTGTCCTTGACAAAGCCATGTTGGCTGTCTGTCGAGAGTCGTTTGCCTTTCACAGTGATCTTTGATCATGTTGAGCGCAGACATTGGGGGCCGAATGGATGTTATTTTGCTGTACCGTTGTATGTTCTATGTTCTATTAATATGAGATAATCTCATTGAAACATAAATAAACTCTCACAGGGCTTGATGGGGGATATTCATAGATGGCGTTTCTCCTGACTGGGATCTTTTCAACCAGGTATCAATTTCTTAAGATAAGGGCTTTGCCACTCGAAACTGCGATGAGAAACTAATTTTTCACCCCGGAGATAATGACGCTTTGGAACTCTCTATCCAAGAGGGTTGCAGGATTCCAGTTACAGAGTATATCCAAGACAGAGGTCAATAGATTTTTTTTCAATATTTGGGGAATTGAGAAGATGTGGGTCAGTGCAGGAAAGTGGCATTGAGCTAAAAGATCAGTCATAATCTTATTGAATGGCAGAGCCTGGCCTATGCCGATAACCTACTTCTGCATCATTTCTTAGGTTCATTTATCTGCATGGCAACAGCCTCATAGCAGTAAAATGTGGATTTGAATCCAGCTATTATCTCAGGGGAAAACATTAACTCATTATATGATTCTATTTCCACTCATTCCAGACCTGATAAAGAATGAATCAGACAGAGAAACTAGTCTTAATTTCAAAATACTGCAGGTGTAATCCTACGGTAATATATTTGATTGATGTATGGCTGTGTGCATATTATGATGTATCTTTCTCTATTTATGCCTGCATTACCATTTGGAAAGGCTTGCTTCTAAGCACAGAGCTACATTCTCCATAAAGGCTACCTGGGAATTAATTAGACAATTCAGATTTTGGAAGATTGTTTATCATTAATAAATTACCACCTGGAAGCTAATTTGTGTAATTTTCATTTTTCATGAACCTATCCATAATTGTACCTCAAGGAATATGCATTTATTTTGTATGTTGGTTTTTGTGAGTGCACTTTGCCACATCGTACAGACTTTTAGACTTTTTTTTAATTCTTAATGCCACGTACCATGTTTCAAGGAACAATTTATTCTAAAATTTGCTTTAAGCGTTGAGGTGAGTTATCAGCCTCAGGTGATTTAAGAATGGTTTTGATGTTGTCGAGAAAGACTGAATTGAAGTTTGTGCCCTGTGGGCAGAAAGTTGGTGGAAAAATATGTGGTTAAAATGAAGCAAGCATTTGAACCTTTAAAGTCTGGCCAGCAGGAAACAATCTGGCATTGGTAAAATATTCTGCATTAAGTGAATTACTGACAAAATGAGTAGTCAACTGGATAGAAATGTATATATACTTCAACTAGATGAAGCCCTCACTACAATGTGGTGTTTTTAGCTCTATGTTTTTATTTTGGTGATGGGGAGGTCTAGTAATTTTATGTAGTTTCCTAGGTGGTAGAATTTTTATTTGTTGTATAACAACGTTTGCTGGAAAAAGCAGTGGGGCAAAGCTGATATTCATTGTTCAGTAATAGCTTAAAGGACTGATTTGCAGCAAAGGATCTGTCTATGAACCCATTATAGCTTTCATTGCCTCTCCCCATGAAGTAACCTGACACAGATCTGCAGTTGAACATGCGACCTTGCTACCTTGTTTGGTTTAGTACTGCACTATACTGTAGACGTTTAGTATGCACTGTACTGTAGACATTTTCACTAACTGTAGAGGAAGGACAACCTAAATTTGAAAGATGCCAGACTTCGGCTAGCCAAATCTAACTGAACTCAATGGAAAGTTGTAAGCTTCTTCTTACAATGGATTAGTCCCAATAACTGCCAGAAAGGAAAATAAAAACATAGGAAAGACAGTATAATAAAAAAACCTCAGTAATATTACTAAACTTAGTGAGTGGTAGGATGGGGTTTCATATTAACAAAAGAGAGGCTTTCATCCTGCCACATGGTATGTGTGGTCCAAAAATGTGGACAAACTGTTCCAGCACAGTCATTTAGAACAATTGGGTCCATTATTAAAGTTTGAAGATGGTTTGCCCAGAAAGGTGAATTTTTAAAGTGACAATAACTAGCCCTTCATCTGCCCCCTGGGGGTGGTCAATCTCCGTAAAGCTATGATTTAATTGAATGGTAGAGCAGGACCAAAGAGCTGAGGGCACCTACTCCCAATCATGTGAAAGAAGGAATTTAAAGCTTTAAATTTCTATTAATTTTCCCGTCAGGTGAGCACTAAAATTAAGATTTCAAAGCTGTTATCTATTCTCGACAAAATGGATGAGTTTCAAGGAAAATGTTCTGCCCCAAGGCGTATTTGGAGTTTCCATTGAGTCTTGGACAAAAGAGAGTCGAAAGGTAAAGAAATGCAAGAAATAGCTGTAATGCTCTAAATTGTTAAATAATGCTGAAATACCCAACCGGTCAGGTCGTATCGCAGAAAGAGAAAACTGAGTTCACATTTTGGATTGATAACTTTCCCGATTCAAAGGAAAACATTATCAGTGAAAAGGTGATTATAAGAACTAATGCAGCGGCTGTTTCCTTACAGTTTTCTGTTTGCCTTGTATAGGAACAAAAACTGATAAACCTGAATGATAAAGTAACTTAAACTCATGGCCAGTACCTGTGATGTTGTGCAGCAAAGCATTTCCTTCTGACATATTGTGAGTTTTTTTCCTTGCTAAGGAAATGCCATCTGAGGTTTTAAACTACAAGTAAAGAATATGAGTCTGTGCTTAATGATTCCCACTGAGATGTCATATGGTAAACGTCACACTCTGTTTGCTAGTTATTTGCTCTTAGCAATTTGAAACATTCTGCCTCATTTTAAACAAAATAAATAAGAGTTTCATGTTGCATTTTATCAGTTGTTAGAATATACATCGAAACAAAATCGATTTAATCTGACAAATAAATTGCATTAATTTTATAATACTCAGATGTCTCTTTAATACATGCAGAATAATTATAATGCTTTTCCAGTTGTAAAAGCTACATGTTAAGTGATTCCAGTAGAGGTCAGTATTAATCTGTAACAATTTCTAATCAATCTGCTGCAACTTCCTGTGTCACAATTCTGGTGTCCTTTTACCAGTTTGCTGTAAGCAAGGTGCTACATAATTTCCATATTCTTCCAGCTGATCAGGAAAGTTCATTACCTAATGTGGTTGCACTGCAAACTGGAGTTTGTTTTGCTTTTGCACAACATCAAAAATTAATAAGAAACTAGTACTGTGGTATTGCGAAGATTGAAATAGGCTTGACACTGTGCAGAGTTATTTCCTGGTAATTTGATGACTACACTTGGGGTTGGATGGAGATGGATCTTAACATAATATTGATGTGCACTGAAAATTCAGAGCTTCTTTCATGACCCATGAACACCAGGCGCATGTGGCAGGGAATCCAAACCACTACGGACTATAAGACTGCTCCACCACCCTGTGAAGACAACATAAACATCCTCAATGAACTCAATAAATATTTTGGATGGTTCAAAGCATTCTCCTGCGAGAAAGGGTTATTCCTCACTATGATGACAGGCACTCAGTCTTGATACAGTGGATGTCCGGAGGACCTAAAAGGAGTGAACACACGGAAGGCGGCAGGCCCTGATAACATACCAGGTCGGGTGCTCGGGGAGTGTGCTGATCAGCTGGCACATGTCCTTACTGACATCTTCAACACCTCGCTGAACCAGGCTGTTGTCCTATCGTGTTTCAAGACTGCCACCATCATACCAGTGCCAAAAGAAATTGGCAATAAACATGTCTCAATGATTACGCCCCTGTTGCACTCCACTCCATAATGATGAAGTGCTTCGAGAGGCTGGTCAGGGACCATATTACCTCCAGACTCCCCTCCACACTTGACCCGTTCCAGTTTGCTTACACCCGCTCCACAGAGGACACCATATCCTCCGTACTCCACCTGAGCTGGAACATCTAGAGGAGAAGAACACACATGTGCGAATGCTGTCCGTTGGACTTTAGGTCAGCGTTCAATTACAATCACCCCTCAGCACTTGGTAAGCAAATTTGGGTTTCATTGGGCTCAGCACCCCTTATGTAACTGGCCTACTGGACTTCCTCACTGACAGACCACCAGTCAGTGACGGGTTGGAAAACAACACCTCCAACATCATCTCTCTGAGGGTCGTTCCCCTCAGGGCTGCACCGTGAGTCCACTGCTGTTTACCCTGATGATCCATGACTGTTGTGCTAGGTTTAGTACAAACCACATCATGAAGTACGCAGATGACACAACAGTGGTGGGCCTCATCCAGGACGACAATGAACTGGCTTACAGGGAGGAGGTGTTGACAACAACTGTGGACTGGTGCAACATTGAACAATCTGATCCTGAATGTTGACAAAACAAAGGAGGTCATCGTTGACTTCAGGAGAAACCGGCACAGACATACACCACTACACATTAATGACATTGATGTGGATCTGGTCAGTAGCACTAAGTTCACTGGGGGTGCATATCACGAACATTCTGAACTGGTCACATAACATTCGCTCACAAATCAACTAGTTAAGAGAAAACGCAGCAGCATTTGCACTTTCTGCGCCGGATGAGAAGAGCCCACCTCCCCCATCCTGTCCTCATCCTTTCTACAGGGGCAACCAAAGAGAGCATTTTGACCAGCTGCATCTCTGTCTGGTTTTGGGGACTGCAAAACCTCCGACTAGTAAATCCATGCAGAGAGTGATGAGGACGGCTGAAAAAATCATCGGGACCTCTCTTCCCTTCAATCCGGGACATTGCGTGCAAACGTTGCTTGTCCATAGGCCAACAGCATTATAAAAAACCCCACAAATCTCCATCATGGACTGTTCATTCTGTTGCCCCTCGGGCAAAAGGTATCGCGTTATATGGAAGCAGAACGGCCAGGTTTTGCAACTGCTTCTACCCCAGAGCCATCAGACTCATGAATTCATATAATGTGCCACCTAATGTTATCTAATTTATCTTTTTATCTATTTTTTATCTTTTTGTTATTTTATGTTGCACAGTGTGCCAGATGTAACGAAATTTCGTTCAGATTTGCATTTGTTGGTGTATTTCTGAATGACAATAAAGTCTTTATTGAATGATTGATGATGATGTTTGGTCTTTCCATTTTATTTATGTCCTGTATTCACTGGCAGATCATCTTATGGGTTTTTGAGGTGCATGATGCCAGTAGTTGGCCATATGGCTGACACATATCAAAGGCTGCATGCACCTCTTAAAATAGGGACTGTACTTTGATTGGAAGCAATTATGAAACCACAGTTTGAGGACAATATCAAATGGAGAAGAAAACTGCTAGCATAGCCAACGATCATTTAGCTGATTAGATTTAGAGAGATGGGAGCAGCAGGGTAACTGCATTGCCATGTGGTTGTCAGCCAGTGTATTCTTGTATTGGAGCATAGAGATCTCTGCATTTGATTGTATGGAAAATGTTTGACATTACATTCTTTACACAGAGTAGTGGTCAAGCCTTCCTCCGTCTTTGAGGGACACAGTTACAGGTTCAGGAAAAGGTGATGTAACTTCGAGAGAACTCGGGCAGTAAATTTACCAAGGGTGTCATAGGTTACTAGATAATCTTGGATTGGACAGTGTTAGTGTTTGATTTACATTTTTTTTATTGACGTGTTAATCCAAACCCTCTTATACAAAGTCTTCTTTGTGGCATGTCAATAGTTCATAGGGAGGCCCCTGGCACTCTGCAGGTTCTGGGGAGAACGCAGGAGAATGAGGTTGAGAGGGAGTGTAGATTAGCCATGCTTGAATGGCGGAGAGGACTTGATGGGCCAAATGACCTAATTCTGCTCCTATCACATTAGCGTATGAAAGTGCTGGAGTTAACTCAGTAATTCTTCTTTCACTGTGGCATGCACAGCATAAAGCTAATAGGACAACTTGTCCTATTTGATCTTCCATTTGTGCACGTCGAGTTGATTGCATTAGTCAAAAACAGGGCGGACCACTGTGAAGGTTGCAATCTTCCACCCCACTCAGTGATTGAGGCAGCATCTCTGGAGAACATGGATAGGTGAAGTTTTGGGTCGGGTCACTTTTTCAGACCCTGAAGAAAGGTTACAATGTGCGGCAGTGTCTCTGGAGAACATGGATAGGTAAACTTTCAGGTTGGGACACTTCACTGGACCCTGAAGAAGGGTCCCAACCCAAAATGTCACCTATCCACATTCTTCAGAGATGCTGCCTGATCCACAGAGTTACTCCAGCACTTTGTGTGTTTTTTAATACTACTAAACATATTTTGTTTATACTATTTATCTTACTTTTTAGACTCTTACCTTTCAGCTAATTCCTGATCCAAGCCAATAAGTTGCCTCCAGTTCCACATGTTCCCCATTTTCAAGTGAATTTGGATTCCCACATCATGTTATTTAGTAGGAACGATGAAATCTTTTTGCACACCTGTTTGATATGTTTGTACCAGTGCATTGGCTAATATAGGTAGGATTTTTTAAAGAACGTTATAACAACCAATGATGGTTTATGAATTTTACTTGGGAGTCACGTGAGTGATTCCGTGAAGAACCCCGCCAGTCCGCATGCACGTCATTACGTCTGACGCATGGCGCAGCGACCAGATGGGAGGACTCCTTCAGCGGTAAGTTTTAAAAAGCCTCAGGTAAGTGTAAAACTTAGTCGGAGGCCGTTTTCTGTGCTTGATAAATTCTTGTTTCAGGAGCAAGTCCAAGTATGGAGAAAACATCACGGGTGAAGTCAAGGCAAGCCGCCGGGAAAGTACTCATGGAAGTCCGCAGAAGTGCGGGTAGCGGGCGGCCGCCTAGCTCACCTACAGAGTCACTAGCGGTACAACCAGCGACTGCAGACTTGGTGCCTGAAAGCACCGTGGCTTCTCCATTAGGGCGGAAAGCCACCAAAAAGTCTGCACGACCCGTGGACTCTGATGAGTCGGGTCGGGAGGGTTCCCCTCCGGGAAGGGATAACGTCTTGGGACAGTTTTCCAGAATGAAGATCCTAATGGAGAGGATGCTCCATCTAGATGCTCTCCAACAGGAGGAGTTGTGTCAGCGTGGGCCTATGGGAGAGCCCGTGACAGCAGCGCCTGGAACAGGGCTGCTTAATGTCTCTCTCTTGGAGGAGGAGAGCATGCGTCAGTGCTATTCTGACGCTGAGTCTGCGGGTATAGCCATGGAGCATACCCCAAGGGATGAACGGCACGAGGTACAATCCCTGGCAGCAAGATTTGCCATCCCAACAGACTCAGGAGAGCCGCTGGGTGAAGAGTTGGCTGCAAGTATTAACTGCTTGGCTTCACACTTGCTTCAAGAGCTCATTATCGATGAAACAGCCAGAAAGTATGAGACACCGTCGAATTGTGTCCTACTCAAAGTGCCGGCTGTGAACCACGCCATATGGGGTCATATGAGCGTAGGCATAAGAGCTCAGTAAATGAGGCTTCAGAGGGTGCTAAAGCTCCTTGCCTCGATCATTACAGCATTCGCCAGGTCAGTGAATGGAGGGCACCTGTCTGATGTACAGCAGGATGCCCTGGCCCTCATGTGTAATACGCACTTCGAGATAAACTGTCTGAGGAAAATGTGCCATCCGTCCCACCATCAACCCAAAAGTTCGCCGCTCTCTGCAAAACCGAGTAACATTCAGCCACCAAATCTGCTGTTTGGTGAAGGCCTCGCAAAAAGAGTCAAGGAACTGGACGACGAGGCAAAGACGGTCGGACTTATTAAAGTACCAATGAGTGCCAGAGCACTGCAGTGGCAGTATCCCTTTAAATGTCTTGCTGAAACCGGGACAGGTCAAGGACCAAGTCGGCTATTCACCAATGTGTGCAACTGGCGCATGCCGACTGGGGCACGGACGGACATTCCTTTTCCCAGAAACAGAGGGCAGAAAAACCCACAGGTAACCATGGAGGTAGGTGGGTCTGGTTCTTGTAGGAACATATTAAGAGGAAGATTACACTTGTTTCTGAAGGAATGGTATGGGATAACATCAGATTTGTATATAAGGGTTTCGGATTGAATTCCATCCCGATTTGTGTCCTCCCATACAGCAAACCCCAAGTCGGCCATCATTTTCTCACATAAAGAGGTTTTGGAGGTACAAGCTGAAATTTAAAAATTATATAGGAAAGGGATAATTGAGAAGACACATTATCAATCTCAACAATTCGTGTCTAATATTTTTCCTAGGCCAAAAAAGGATGGGGGATGTCGAATCATACTTGACTTGACGAGTCTTAACCCTTTTGTGCAGTATAAACATTTCAAAGTAGAAACATTTATTCCTGCCAAACAACTGATTTCCAGAGGATGTTACATGACATGTATAGATCTTAAAGATGCATATTACTCAGTGCCTGTTCATAGGGATCATCGGAGATATGTAAAATTTAGGTGGATGAGGCAATTATGGCAATTTAAAGGACAATGTCTAATGGTTTAACCTCGGCACCTAGACTATTTACAAAACTGTTAAAAACAGTATTGGGGCTACTCCGGGCTCAGGGCCATATTGTAATGGCTTATTTGGATGATATCTTGGAATTATCAGTTTCAGCTGTTAAACTCTTGTTTGAGAGATTGGGGTTCCTCATTCATCCACTTAAATCTAAATTGATACCAGTTAAAGTGATTGATTATTTGGGATTCACTATTAACTCAACTCATATGCTAGTGACCTTGCACAGGGGCAAGCGATTAAATTTAATTGAAGGCTGTAACAAGCTCATGGAGGAGAAATAACCTTCAATTAGACAGGTGGCTAGCCTGGTTGGCAAATTAATGGTTGCCTTTCCAGCTGCACCGTATGGACCTTTGCATTACCAAAATTTACAATGTGCAAAGGCACTCAGAATACATGCAGGTCACGGGCACTCAGAATACACGCAGGTCACTTCGACAGGCTCATGCAATTACCAGCTGAAGCCATTGCTGAATTGATAATGGTGGATAATGAACGTCTCAAATTGCTCCAGCAGAATTCTGGTTGAGGAACCGTCAGTTGTTTGTAAAATGTTACAAACTGTCTGATGTTAGTGCCTTAGGTTGGGGTGTTACGGATATCATCTCTAGCTGTGGAGGCAGATGGAATATGTATGAGGCATTTATACTTCAATCACATGGAATTAATTATTTAGAGCTATTGGGAGCATTTTATGGGCTTAAAGCTTATTGTACAACCATGAGTCACTTACATGTTCAACTTCAGATTGACAACACTACGACAGTAGTGTATGTTAATCACATGGGTGGAATCAAGTCAGAATCTCGTGATAGATTGGCTAATCTTATTTGGCACTTGTGTATTACAAGAAATATTTGGGTTTCAGCTATCTACCTACCAGGTAGACTCAACATGGTGGCAGACACTAGGTCACGCAAATTCAATGACAACACAGAATGGATGTTGAATCATGAAGTATTTAATGATATTGTTGTTCGGTATGGGATGCCAGATATCGATTGTTTGCATCCAGACTCAAATCACCAGTTACCTAAAATATGTTTAATGGGAACCAGATCCTGGGACAGTAGCAATAGATGCATTCTTGCTAACATTGGGTGGAATGTTTTTATATGCATTTCCTCCATTTTGCCTCATCAGTCGGTGCTTGCTCAAGATCAAGCAGGACTCCGCATCAGGGAGTATTGGTGGTATCCGACTGGCCTACTCAGCTCATGGTTCCCTCTCGTTTTGGAGATAACAACACAGCCAATTATGGGTGTTCCGAAACGCAGTAACCTACAGGTGCACCCTGTAACCGGGGATTTACATCCATTACATGATCGTATTGATCTGTTAATTTGCAGATTCCGAGGAGGCCATACCTGGGGCTTGGACTATCCGATCGTACCATGGAAGTGATTGCTGTGGCCTGGAGGGATAGTACCAAAAAACAATATACCTCTCATGTCAGGAAATGGGAGATGTTTTGTTCACGGGAGAACATTGCATATCACACGGCAGGCATCTCAGATGTGCTAGAATTTCTGTCAACGTTATATTTTGATGAAGGGTTGAGCTATAGTGCCATCAATAGTGCCCTGTCATCATACCTATGGCTGGGGTCGGAACAAAATTCAGTTGGATCTCACCCTTTAATATCCCGGATTATGAGGGGTATTTTAATTCCAATCCCCCCAGACCCAGGTACTCAGAAATCTGGGATGTGAGCGTGGTGTTCGTGCTGCTTCGCCAGTGGGCTCCAGCCACATCCCTGTATTTGCCAAAAATCACCCTTAAGGTGGTTATGTTCATGGCGCTGGTTTCAGCACAACGGGTCCAGACGTTGCAGAAGCTGCGACTGGACAGGATGGTATCATCTGGTAATAGCATTACGTTTTACATTTATGATTTAATTGAACAGAGCAGACCAGGGGTGTCGGGGTTCAAGGTTATATTTTCGGCATACCCCACGGATTTAACTCTGTGCATAATGTCGCACTTGCTATATTATATTAAGGTCATCAAGAGCCTCGGAGGTTCGGAATCAGCATTACTTAATAGTCACAAAAAAACGCATATGAAAGTGTCGGTTCAGACCATCTCAAGGTGGCTGAAACAGGTTTTTGTGAGTGCAGGAGTGGACACTGACCATTTAAAATCTCACTCCACCAGGGTGGCATCAATGTCAGCAGCGAGGGCAATGGACGTCCCTCTAAACCATATCCTCGCGGCAGCAGGATGGTCAAATGAACTTTTCAAAGGTTCTATAACAAGCCGTTTACCGAACCGGGGGTATTCGCCCAATCCGTTTTTAAGTTCTGTTTCATAGTTTCCCCCCCTGGGAGAGAGGGGTCGATATTGTTTCTTTGTTAAATAAACCGTTTCGTTTCAAATCAATGTCAATGGCTCAATGCATTGTTTTTTATTCCCTCATCCTGAGTCAATTGATGCAGTGAGACGCCTGGATTCGTAACTACGGCATGAAATCACAGAGCTTTGAAATCTTTATGGAATCACTCACGTGACTCAGAAGTAAAATAGTAAGATTAAATGAGAACTTACCAGTTTGAAGTTTGATCTTTATTTTATGAGGAGTTACGATGAGCGATTACGTGCCCACCGCTCCCAACCCTCATATCGCAAGGTTATCTGGTAGTTCTAGGTTTATAAATCTTATTTTTTATATGTTACTTCAATTACTGTTATTCTGTGATTTCACACCGCTGCTTTGAAGATTGACGCACATGCAGACTGGAGGGGCACGTAATCGCTTATCGTAACTCATAAAATAAAGATCAAACTTCAAACTGGTATGTTCTCATTTAATCTTACTATTTTACAGGTTTCATTGTCTATTCCTTTTGCATTAGATGGCAAAGGTTTGCTATGAGATGCTCATTAACTTGGAGCCTTCAAACGTAGGCCTCCTCAAGTCTTTAGAGGGTGGCCTTGCCAAAGCTTTTTGCTATGGTACAAGGGCATTTGTGGCCAAAGTGACTCAGATACACACTGATCTCTGTCCAATTATTTATTTCATCATTTTAAACCATAAATTGTTGAATTTGAAACTCATTAAAACCAATCCCAATATTAACTTTGGGCTCATTTATCACTTGCTATGGGGCTCTGTGACTAGCATCTAGTCATCTCCCAAGTCTCTCAGAAACAATGCAAGCTTGTGTTGGAGATGCTTCATTTCAGGTGTTCTATTATATTCCATCTGTTCTTGTTCCACGGAGGCCCTTTAAACACTTTTGGCTTGGCAAATGGAAGAACTGTCCTGATTATTCATTCAGGGGAGCTAGAAAACATGCTGTTGTGTTGCAGTAAACCAGCATGGCACAAAAACTGCAGTTGAATCCCAAGCTGATTTCAGCGATTTTCAGTAGCATTAATTAGCTTCAGGCAAACAACAGGAATTTTACAGCAACTTTTATGGAATTACCATTTAATCCATCACCAAAATTCTCATTGGGAAGGAAATGGATTAAAATTTACATTTTTAAAGTAGCTCCCAATGGGTTTATTTTGCTGACATTAGTGACGCTTGGGTTTCTTGCATCAAATTTCAAAAACCAAAATGCTTTGAAAAAATCAATGTGAAACAAATTCAAGTGAACTTTTTGAAAAAAGGCCACAAATGTTACATAATTTATTTTGGCATGGAAGGCAATTTGCCACTGAATATTAAATAGAAGTGTGACCTTTGGAGGGAAAAAAAAAGCAAGAAATCAGATTTGTGAAGGATCAGGCAGTCATCAGGGAAGCTCTGCAAGGAAGGAATCAAAAGCACAATTGTTAATGAGGTACTGTGAAATCTACCCTGCAATATAAATGGGACAGATTCCTCACTGGTAGGAGCTGTGATATAAATATACAATAAATTACTTCTTGCATAGTGTAAACATACAATGATGTTTCTGTTGAGACCAGGAGCCAACATATGGAGTGTGCTGGTGCATCACATCACAAAATGATAAACGCCTGTTTGTGTGTTTCTGTTCACGCTCAGGCCTATGAAAGGGAGTGGGGATGGGGCAGGAAGTTTACTGAATTAGGCCGAAGGTGCTTTCCAGAGAGAATGAAAAAATCAGAGAATGCTTGTTGTTCAGCGCCACCATCATATATTTCTATTTAGCGAAATGGGAGCAATCACCCAATTTTTTTTTGTTTCAGGCTTGTTTGTGGGTTGTGGGCTGTGGTGCAAGGAAGAGTGATGAAATCAAGTGCACATAACATTCCAGGATCATTTCTGAGGGCAGTGTTCACATTTCATGATGTTTCAGAAGAAATCTGATGTAACACTATCCAGTGGCAACAAAACAGCTATTTTCTTGAAATTACAAAGTGACTGAACAGTTTAGTTTAGTTTTTCTGAATCTTCTGAATTTGTAGTCGGCAGGGCAGTACTCTGCCTATCGCCAATATCGCCATATGTGTTTAGTTTAGGTATAGTGTAAAGCTTTTGTTTGTGTGCTATCCAGTCAAAGTAGAGGCATTCACCCCAAATGGATCAGTAGCCTCACTAATTGAGAGAATGCTAGCTGGTCCCTTTTCCAACAATGGGTCAGGCAGCATCTCTGGAGAAAAGGAATAGGTGATGTTTCAGGTCGGAACATTTCAAAGACTGAAAGGCCAGAACAAAACAGGGCTGGCAACAGATAACCTCAGGAAAGGTGGAGCCCATATTGACCCATTGCTAACTGGGGAAGATGTGTTAATGACAGGGATACAAGAATGCGAATAGTGGAATTCAAAGGTTCAAAGGTTCATTTATTGTCACATACACCCATTGGTGTAGTGAAATTCGAGTTGCCATTGCAGCACACTAATAAAAATTCAACACAACATTTAAGAAGAATAGTAAGATTAAACGAGCTTAGCAGTTTGAAGTTTGATCTTGATTTTATGAGGAGTTACGTTGGTGATTACGTGAAGAAGACCCGCTGGCCGCACGCGCATCAATCTTCAAAGCAGCGGTATGAAATCACAAATAACAACACCGGAGTGACAGAGTAAGATGAGTGACTCGAGAACTACCAGATGATCCTTTATGAGAGAGGGTTGGGTGTGGCGTAATCACCAGCGCAACTCCTCATAAAATCAAGATCAAACTTCAAACTGGTAAGTTCTCGTTTAATCTTACTATTTTACTTCGGAGTCACGTGAGTGATTCCTTGAAGAGTTCAAAGCTTTGTGATTTCATGCCGCAGATTACAAATCTCGGCATCCCACTGCATTGATTGACTCGAATGAGAAATTAACGCATTAGTAGTAACATTGCATTTAATGCAATAATAAAGTTTATCTAAAATATAAACAAACAATACCCCCTTAATCCCAGGGCGCTTAAACAGAACTTAAAATGACATTGGCAAACAGCCCTGGATCGACAATTGGCCGATGATAGAAATTTCTGAAACATCAGCTCATTTGTCCATCCGGCAGCCCCCAAAATATGGTCGACTGGCATGTCCCTCACTTTGGCCGCCGACGTAGCTGCTGCCCTAGTGGAATGAGATGTAAACACATCAGTGTATATACCTGCATCAATCAAGACTTGTTTCAGCCATCTCGAAATGTATTAAACTGACACTCTCTTATGTGTTTTTTTTATAACTGATAAACAATCCTGTCTCCATGTTACGTAAACCCTCTGCAGCTGCAATGTATTGCAACAAATGTGTTTTTACGCATAAGGATGGTTCCGTGGGATATGCTGAAAATACTATTTTGAACCCTGTGACACCTGTCCTGCTTTGTTTGAGGAGGTCATAAATGTAAAATGTAACATTGTCTGCAGCAGTTTCCATTCTATCTAACTGTAATTTTTGTAACGTCTGTACTCTTTGTGCTGAAACCAATGCCATGAGCATGGCCACCTTCATGGTGATTTTGGTCAAAGACAAAGACGAGACAGGAAACCATTCACGCAGTATTCTGAGGACCATACTCACATCCCAAATTGCCATATATCTAGGAGGTCTGGAATTGAAAATCCCTTTCATTAATCGAACAACGATTAATTTCCATTTAATTTCATTAAATGAACCACTCGCTGAAGTTTAGAAGATTGAGGAGGGATCTCATAGAAACTTACAAAATTCTTAAGGGTTTGGACAGGCTAGATGCAGGAAGATTGTTCCCGATGTTGGGGAAGTCCAGGACAAGGGATAACAGTTTAAGGATAAGGGGGAAGTCTTTTAGGACCGAGATGAGAAAATCTTTTTTTTCACACAGAGAGTGGTGAATCTGTGGAATTCTCTGCCACAGAAGGTAGTTGAGGCCAGTTTGTTGGCTATATTTAAGACAGAGTTAGATGTGGCCCTTGTGGCTAAAGGGATCAGGGGGGTATGGAGAAAAAGCAGGTACAGGATACTGAGTTGGATGATCAGCCATGATCATATTGAATGGCGGTGCAGGCTCGAAGGGCCGAATGGCCTATTCCTGCACCTAATTTCTATGTTTCTATGTTAACGAGAGGGTGAGATCCAATAGAATGTTTGTCTGACTTCATCACTAAATATGATGATAAAGCATTTCTTGCTATCTTGATTGCATTATAACTTAGTCCATCATAGTAGAGGGTTGACAGAAACTCAAGAACATGTGAAATGCGTGCTGTAAAATAGTCAATAATATTTTGCACACAGTAAACTTCCCATTTTTTTACATAACAAATATACTGCTTTTGAGTACTCGATCTCCAAGCAGTAAGCATGTCCGCAGTTCGACCCGACAATCCATGCCCCAGATATGGCCTTCTTAAAATCTGCAAATTAACAAATCAATATGGTCATACAACGGATGACATTCGCCAGTTACCGGATGCACCAATAAATCCCTTCGTTTGGAAACAGCTGCAGGATCAAAAGGTACCATGGCTGGGTAGGCCAGTCGGGTATCACCAGTACACCTGAAGCATCATCCTGCTTGATTTTAAGCAGGCAATGATTTATGAGACAGAACAGTGGAAATGCATATATATATACATACCACCCCAATTCAGCGAGAAAGCGTCAATCGCTACTGCCCCAAGATCTGGTTCCCATGACACATATTTGGGAAGCTGGTGGTTTAGTCTGGATGCAAACAAGTCGGCATCTAGTGTTCCATATTTGACAATGATCTCACTGAACACATCCCGATTCAACATCCACTCTACGTTGTCATGGAACTTTTGTGACCTGGTGTCTGCCACAGTATTGAATCTCCCTGGTAGATATATAGCTGAGAGCCAAATGTGTTTGTCAATACACCAGATCCAGATTTTGGTTTGCCAGTCTGTCACAAGATACCGACTCGATACCGCCCATGTGATTAACATATGCAACTGCCGTAGTGTTATCAATTTGGAGCTGAACATGCAGACTGCTTTTGTTAGAACAATAAGCCTTGAGCCCATAAAACACCCCTAAAAGCTCTCAATGGTTTATTCCCCATGTCTGCAGAAGCAAAGCTTCTTCCATACTCCACTTCCCTCCACAACTTGAAGTTGTATCCGTGGCACCCCCACCCAAGTGCACTGACATCAGTCTGTAAGACCATGGAAGGTTTTTTCTAGCACCACTGTGCTGAAACTACTAAAGACATGTTGGATCCACCATAAAAGATCAGTAATTGCTTCTGCTGATAATTGTATGGGCCTATCATAATGACCCAATTGTACCCTGAGTGCCTGTTCCTTTGCTCTTTGTAATTGCTGATAATGCAAAGGCCCAAATTGGATTGCTGGAAAAGCTGCTACCGATTTCCCAAGCAGCCTTGCCACTTGTCTAATTGAAGGTTGTTGTTTGTTTAAAAGTTTTATACAATCCTCAATTAGCTCTACACTTTACTCTCTGGGCAAGGTAATTACCATTTTAAATGAGTCAATTGTGAACCCCAAATAATCAATTGTGGTAATTGGTGTCAATTTAGATTTTTCCAAATGAATGACAAACCACAGTTTTTCAAGTGTGAATTTGACAACTGCCACTAATTTCAGCTAATTCTTTTGTTTGTCTGATAATTAAAATATCATCCAGATAGGCCATAATTGATGGCCCTGACCTCAAAGTAGCCCCAACATTGGTTTTAACAATTTAGTGAATAATCTAGGGGCTGAGATTAACCCATTCGGCAGTGCCTTAAACTGCCATAATTGATTCATCCAAATGAATTTAAAATACTTTCTATGCTCACAATGAACAGGCACCGAGTAGTAAGCGTCTTTCAGATCTATGGTTGCCTCTGGAAATCAGTTGCTTGGCGGTAACCAACGTTTCCATTTTGAAGTGTCTATAGAGTACAAATGGATTTAATTTTGTGAGATCCAAAATGATTCTCCATCCTCTGTCCTTTTTGGGATGGGAAAAATATTTGACACAAATTGATGGACTTGATGAACCGTCTTCTCAATTACACCTTTGTTACATAATTTTATGAGTTTAGCTTGAACCTCTATTACCTCTGTTTGAGGACCTATTTGAGGATGGGGCGAAGATGCGGATCGGAGAAAAGCCACCTCTCCGACCAGGTAGGGACTGAGAGATGCAATTTGCCCCTTCCCCCTCACCCCCACATAAAAAAGATTAGACCTCCAAACAAAACCTTTTACGTACTAAAAATACATAAAAGGAGTGAAAGGACAGACAGCCATACCCAACTGGAATTAGTAGGACAACTAAGGGGGGGGGGGGGGGGGGGAAGGTGAGAGGATTGCTGGTTACTTGAAATTAGAGGGTTTCAACCCTGGGGGGGAGTGAAAGGTCTGACTTGTTACTGTTTGTTTTTCGTTTTATTTCAGATTTCCAGCATCTTTCACTTTCATTCTGCATCCATTATCTTATCTCCCTCCATGAGTGGCTTCTCTTCATCAGGTCCATCCATATCGTTCATGATTGTTAGTTTTTTAATCATGTAACCTTGCATCTCCTCTGTTTCAAGGAGATCAGCTTCTCCAATTCATCCACGGAATGAAAATCCCTCAAACCTGAGAGTATTTTTGTAATCAAGATGGCGGCAATAAAAGATGAAGGGGTAAATGTCACGGCTGTGCACTGTCCTCGAACTCACTTCCTGCATCCTTGGAAAGTGCCCACCAAATCCGTAATCGGCTCGGGCCTCGGCGCATGGTAGCAGAGGGGCGGCTGCTGGAGGATATGGGGGGCATGCTTACGGTGGTCAAAGGTCATTATGTCGGTGGAGGCGGCTGCAAGAAGCCCTACAGCAGGGAAGACAATCCCCACTTCATTGATCCAATGCTGTCAGGCTTTAAAGTAAGAGTTTAAGAAATTGCATATTTCCTTGGCCTAGATCGGACTTTTCAGAGACCTAGAAGTTGCAAGTTGACTCTGGAATATGGCACTCTGTACGTGCTCTTCCAGAATAGGATCTGTTGTATTTGGGCAAGGGATGATTTGACTGGGAGCATACAGAACACACTTTTCACTTTATCTTGGTATATTTGACAATAATAAATAAACTTAAGATGCGCTATAATGCTGAGAATTACATTCTACGCTCTGTATCTTTCCCTTTGCTCTATCTATTGTACTTGAGTTTGAACTGATTCTATCTTTGTATGGTTTCTCTGATTGGTTTTGGATAACATGCAAAACAAATCTTTTCATTGTCCCGCAGTACATGTGACAATAATAAACCTTAATCTGAAGTAAACTAATCCTTTTCCCTTCATAGACCAACAATTTAATCTGAAGTATTCATCATAAATTAAAAGCATTAATTTTACATTTTATGGATTTTTTAATATAAATGACACATATGCCTTGATTGCACTAAAAAATGAAAAGATGTTTGGTTGAGTATAGTGTACACATTGACTGAGAGGTACCAAATTGGGAATCTGTGGAATTCTCTGCCACAGAAGGCAGTGGAGGCCAATTCACTGGATGTTTTCCAAGAGAGATTTAGATATACTGTAGCTCTTAAGTCTAAAGGAATCAAGGGCTATGGGGAAAAAGCAGGAATGGGGTACTGATTTTGGACGATCTGCCATGATCATATAGAATGGCGGTGCTGGATCGAAGGGCCGAATAGCCTACTCCTGCACCTATTTTCTGTGTTTTCTAAAGGGGCTGTCCCACTGCGGCGACCTAATTGCCGTGTTTAGGAGAGTTTGAAAAAGTGTCAAAAGACCTCCTTTCGACTATGTAGAAGACCTCCTTTCGACTATGTTGAAGACTAGCTTCGACCAGCTTCGACTAGCTTTGGGAAAATTGGACACCGAATAGTGGAGAGTGAAGACGACCTCCTTCGATCACCTTCGACCTCTCTTCGACTATGTTGAAGACCATCTATGACTACCTTCGATTACCTTTGATTACCTTCGACCACCTCCTCGATTACCTATGAATAACATGCTGACCTTCGATTAAAACCTACGAGTCAAAAAAAATAGATTTTTTCGATGGCGACCTTTTTTTACTCGCGG
Source organism: Okamejei kenojei (assembly GCA_035221665.1). Taxonomy (NCBI): domain Eukaryota; kingdom Metazoa; phylum Chordata; class Chondrichthyes; order Rajiformes; family Rajidae; genus Okamejei; species Okamejei kenojei. The sequence goes on along the minus strand of CM069140.1, from coordinate 51,254,167 downwards.
GCATTTTTCAGCATGTTGAAAAATACGCCGCAACCTAGCTGAGGCCTCAAGTACGTGGGGACTACTCTCGAGCATGAAGGAGAGTTAAGGGGCCTGTCCCACTTTCACGACCTAATTCACGACCACTGCCGAGCTTGCCCTTGACTCATACTCACAGTATGGTCGTCACGAGGTGGTAGAAGGTCGTATGAGGCCGTAGGTAGGTCGTAGGAGACCGTAGGTAGGTCGTAGGTACTCGTGGCATCAAGTAGGTCGGGGATTTTTTTCTAGCCTGATGAAAATTATCCACAAGTAAAAAAGGTTGTGAATTAGTTCGTGAAAGTGGGACAGGCCCTTTACAAAGACCTCCTAGGACCTCTTGTCGACCATGCTGCGAGTATAAGTCGAGGACGAACTCTTCTAAACTCACCAATTAGGTCCCCGCAGTGTGACGGCCCCTTAATTCTACCATGGCCCATAGTCTTATTACTAGTCATCTTATTTCAATGTAACATACTTTAAATCATCTGAATGTTCTTTGAGCAACAGTAGTGAAGTTTTGTATGTAGAGTAACTGCATCAGCAGTGGCTCAGCGAGTAGCGTTCCTACTTCCAAATCAAAAGCTTGTGGTTTCGAGTCCCTCTCCTGGGAACTGAGCATACAAATCTAGGCCGGCACTTAAGTGCTGCTCATTTAGGGAATGGCTATTCATCAGAAAAAGCCATGTGAGGTGCACTGTTGCCTTCAGCCTGATACTGGTGCTCTGTTTAAAATGGCAACCAATTTAATTTCTTGCTCTGGGGAAGGGCTGGAACAGAAGGGGCAAGTACAGAATTTCTATTAAATGGCAGAATCAAGGCTTAATGGAGGCTACATATCATGTCACCTGGGTTCCTTCCATTAACCGGCAACATTCATCAAACAGGATCGGGTTTCCACTCAACCACGTATCCAGCTTCTACCTCTCATCATATAGATTGATGCCAGGTTCCAGAAAGTTGTCGCTAGCCTTTCATTTCACAACAATCACCAGTACTCGCCTTGCTCAAGGATCATTGGCAATAGTGGGATAGCCTCAAGGCTCAGTACTCAGTGACTGATGACACCATCCTTCCTGTTGTGCTCATGGATTTGAAAACTTATTTACTTTAAAAGTTGCAAGGTTATTGGTACCCTCGAGAATAGTGTGCCTTAAGTGATAAACACTTGCGGGGCTACAGGTACCTTGAGAATAGTGTGCCTGCAGTGATGAAGAACGCACAGGCACCCAAGCAGGCGGGCCAGGGTTGGCTTGCATTATACTTGAAATCCAGGGCAAGCCAAACAATGTCAGTGCTGACTGTATCGAAGCTCCTGAGTCTGCAATGCATTTTGTTCCTTATTTTATCTTCCACATAATGTCATCAGATTTCAAGATGGAAATGATAAAGACATCTTTATCTTTGTTTAATCTACTGTTTCTTGTGTGTGATTATTGTGGCTTTTTTTTCCCCCCTCTTGGTTTTAATACAGTGTTGTGTACAGAACTGTGCAATGTTCGTCCTACAGGACTTGGGAAGTCAGGGAAATTGCTGGTGTGCCCGATGACTAACACCTACGGAAATTGTGTCTAGATACAGCTATTTACAGGTCACATTGGTAAACTGGATCTACAGCTGGACAATTCAGGATCACCTGGGAGAATGAGAGCTTCATAGGTTGGAGTTTATTCTTAGTAATTTGGAGTTTTCACTCATCTCTACCTTGGTACCGTCAGTGCAAACTGGGGAATGTGTACTGCTTTGCTTCCTGAAGTCGGGTCACTATCTCCATTGTCTTGTTGATATTGAGAGAAAATTTGTGGTCTCGACACCAAGGTCACGAGGTTTTCAACCTCCTTCCTCTACTCCCTCCTCTACTCCGTCTCGTCATTATTTGATATCTGGCCCACAATGGTGGTGTTGGCTGCGAACCTGTCGTGTGTGTACAAGGAGTTAAAAAGGGGACTGAATATGTATCCTTGCAGAGCACCAGTGTTGAGGATTATCGTAGAGGAAGATTTATCCCCCTATCCTCACTGATTGGGGTCTGTTGGTCAGGCAGTCAAAGCATCCAGTTACACGAGTTTGGTAATGAGCTTGGATGAGATATTGGTGTTAAAAGCAGAGCTATATTCTATGAATATGAGACTGACATAGATGTCTCTCTTATCAGGTGTTCCAAGAATGGTGTAGGGACAGGGAGCTCTGTTGAGGCGAGCCAGGCCAACGTGTCATCGTCCAGGTCAATCAGACCTCGTTCACCATTCGGTGGCCGGTGTTCGGGGCAACTGGTGACTATGTGCTCCACTGTCTGTGTTGGGTCCCCACACTCGCAAGAGACGCTGTCCACGAGGCCCCACCTCTTCATCACTACTCCTTAGCGTCCGATGTCTGTCCCCCAGCCCCGACGTTGGACTTACATCACACCGGTGAGCGGGCCTGAACATCGGGGCCGCTCGTAACGGCGCGACAGCGGAGGGCTCGGGGAGGCCCTGACCACGGGTGAACAGTGGGGAACATTGGGAAGAGACTGACTTTGTGTGCTTCCCTCACAGTGGGAAACTTTGATCCTGCTGTGAGGGGATGTTTTATGTTGAATTTCTATCTACTCATTTTTTTGTCCTGAATGGTTTCATCTCAATGTGCCAATTGGCACATGACGTGACAATAAATGTATCTGTATCTGTATCTGTATCTCAAGCGGTTGACGGTTTGTCCACTGCTTTCCGGGGCAGGTCCTGGCTGGTCAGGGGGTCCATGGGGTCATTGATGTAATGGTGTAGCCTAGATGGGTACCGCTGACTTCCACTGGTCTCTCCATCTCGTCTTGACCCAGACGGCCTTAGAGCGTCAGCCGGTGTTGTGCAGAGCAGCTCTTGGGCTTGCATGGCAAAGGGGTGCCGTGACTTGAGGCGCACTCGTCGTGGTGTCTCTGTGACGATCTGATGGAGGAGGGTGGGATTCACTGGTCTGTGCCTTTCGAGAGAGGGCCAGCGTGGCTGCTTCTCGTCTGATGTTGGCTGGGGGCGATACCAGCGAGGACGGGCAGTTGGTTTACTGGGGTGGCTCTAGGCATCCTGAGACAGTCCGCAAGGCGCTGTTGACGGCAGCATCCAGCTTCTTGGCGTGAGGGCTACGGCACGAGACTGGGACGCAGTACTCGGCGGCTGAGAACACCAGGGCCACTGTGGACATGCGCAGTGTCTTTGTCGTGGCTCCCCATGTGGTGCTAGCTAGGTGGCGTATCAGTGCAGCATGGGCGCATGTCTTTGCCTTGGCACCTTCCAGGCATTATTTAAATGACAAACGTTCTGGTCGAGCTTCACACCGAGGTACGTGGCGAGCGGGCCGGGACTGTAACCGGGGCGTTATCCACCGTGACGTTCATCTCGCGGGTCGCTTCCATGTTGTTGAGGTGGAAACATTGAAGATGTTGTCTTACCCATGCTGAGCTTCAGGCGACCAGTTCCTCAGGTATGAAGACAGGCCTGCGATTGTTCATGTCTTCAGAGAGGTCCTCTTCTGCTGCTTTCCAGGATGGCTTACCATCCTGATGGCCAGGTCATCAGCATAGCCATACTTCTTTGACTGGGTTGCAGGCAGGTCAAGAGGCAGGTGGATGTCGATGTTGAACAGCATTGGTGCCAGGGGGAGGCACTGAGCCCTGAGGGACGCCGTTCTTAAGGTTCCTCACCCTGTTGTGCATTGAATATTCCCGTTGCTGGTGTGTAGCCTGAAGCTGGGTTTGCTCAGCTTCTCCAGCATGAAGAAGCTCACCATGTCTGGTAGGCTGAGTTGGACTGTGTTCTGGATGGTTTCCAGAATCTTCATGTGTAGTATCATATGCAGCTGTGAGGATACAAGAAGACAGCTCCAGCACTTCTCCCCTGCCCTGGAAGCTGTCCTCTCTAGAGAGTCTTGGCAAAGGAGGGTCACCTCTGATCCGCTGTTAGACCTACCGTTCGGATGCCAGCCTGTTCTGTTCTTGGGCAGCTGGGGGTCGATCACCTGGACTTCAGGTCGTGTGTGGAGGAGACATTCCAGGAGCTTGTATGGAACACACAGCAGCTGTGAAATGGGGTCGGTATCCCTTGGGGTCATCGCTAGGCGTGTTTGGCTTCGGCAGAGGAGACTGTAGACAGACTCTACGCGGCCTCGCTCCGCGCCTTTCCATGAGTAAGTTTACAGGCTCATAAGCCACAAAGTGAAACCAATGTCTTTACTGCGTCTGCAGGCCGACTCAAAAAGGCCATGCCACCCCAGGCCAGGCGGCACCATTAAATGCCACCCAACTGTCAAAGATTAGCGCTACTTGCATCATGTTGAAGGCCTTACCACAACCGAAAACTCAACGTTATTGAACAGATTGTGATTAGGGTTGTGCAGTGTGACTCACTAACCTGATAGTTGATGGGAAGAGACTAAGCAAACTTGTTAATTATTGCAATTTGTCTATTACCCCTTCTTACCATACTTTAAGTTAGACTGATACTGCGATACACAATATTTTTCCACCTTAAAATAATGTTTCTTCTCTATGCTCGATCTAGATAGACAATAGGTGCTAGGAGTAGGTCATTCGGCCTTCAAGCTGTCGAGCCACTTCTGTCGTGAATCATGGCTGATCATCTCACATTCAGAGAACCCTGTTCAATCGTACTGCCTTTCTCACCATATCCCCGTGACTCCGACATATCTTCTAAGAGTGCTATCTAGACTCTCTCTGTAAACTAAGCATTCCAGAGAATGGACCTTCCATGCCGTTCTGATGGGCAGAGAATCCAAGATTCGACAACTCGCTGGAGTGAAAACGTTTTTTACCTCGATCTCCCGTACTAAAGATGGCCTACACCTTACTTCTTAAAACTGTGCCCCTGGTTTGGACTCCCTCAAACATCGGGAAGCGCACTGTTTTTGCCATGTAGCATGTCAATCCCTTAATAATGCTTATATGTTTCCAGATAAGATTATCCTCTTATCCTTCTAAATTCCACAGTATACAAGCCCAGTCGCTCCATTCAATCATACGTATATAAGACAGTCTGCTAGTCCCGGGATGTTAAATCGAGTGAACTCTCACGATGCATCCTGCATTAGCCAAGAATGTCATTCCTCGAAATTTTGGAGGCCAAAACTGCACAAATGCTACAGAGTGTGGTCTCCACTGGGCCCTGCTACAATCGAAGCTAAGGAACCTCCTTGCTGAGATAACGTAGTGGAAAAGGCGGAGAAGGGAAGAAGAGTTTCTGCACTAGACGCGTCAGAGTCGGGTTTGATCCGTAACTATTGGTGTTTGTTACATTCTCCATGTGACTGCGTGGGTTTTTCACGGGTATCCCACCTTTTCCTCCCATGTGCACTCAAGAGCGTGCGGGTTTTTGAGTCTGTAATTGGTTCTCTACTAGAGTTTCGCCCTATGTGTAGGATTTAGATTAGTGTGGATGGGAGAGAGTGCTGATCAGTGGTGACTTGGTTGCTACGAATGGCCCTGTTTACGCCAGTATAGTTTCTAAACTAGACTAACTAAGTACAGTTAGACCTGTTTCTTTTAAAACCTGGGGATCTTTCCCTTCACTAATGCCATTTTTTGGTTTGCATCGCGCTGTTCTCTTGTGCGTTTGCCTTTTTGGTGGCATTGATTGGTCTGTATTTATATTAGGTACTCAGAATGCCTGATTATTGTAATGTCTCTGATTGCTAATGTGATCTTTAACTTTAATATCATTGTCTCTAATTTCCTTATCTTAGATCTATAATTACTAAAAGTTGATCTATTGCACTCTTCCTTGTTGTTCGGTATATTGAGTTTTTTAGAAAAAGCTGCCTGCTTGTGGATCGGCTGTGATCTTTTGGTTCATCTTGCTCAGAGGTCCCCCCACCGCTGTGCAGGATAAGCAGGATCTTTTCCCATCGATTAAAAATTAAAAAGTGTTATTTGTGATTTAAAAATGTTGAGATTCTCTCCACTGAAGGCCATGGTCACTTCCGGAAGTGACTAAGAAAATCCAGCATGGAGTTGTGTGAGTGCCTGCAGTCAGTCTCTGCACAGGATGGGGGAGCGAGAGGAGTCCTCGTCTCGTCAGTCTGAGCTGTGAATAAGCACTGAAACACATGTCTACTAAACTGTGTGAGGCCAGTGGTTTTACTGTTGTTGGATGGTCGTGCTCATTGTTGCTTACTGTTGTGGTTCGTATGGGTGGTGGTTGAGTCTGATAATGTAAGGAGAGCAGATGGTTGTTGGCGGTTGGTGTTGTGTTTGAGTGTTAGCACAGCAAATGGTCTGTTGTTGGTGGTGGCTTGAAATAAAGCACAGCAAATGGTTGTGGTGGTGGTTTTGCTTTGAATGAATAAAAGCATGCAGTCAAATCGGTTGTTGGTGCGTGCTAGGTGCTTGATTGAACGTATAAGCACAGAAAATGGTTGTTGGTCGGTGTTGGTTTGAAATTAAAGAATGGATTAAAAGTCTAAAACTTGACAGACTAGTAGAGTCGCTGTGGTGTTTTTTTGTGGATTGTTTTTGTGTGGTTGCTGGTGGTTTTATAGTGGTTTTACCATGATTGAAATGGTATGAAACTGATTTGAATGTGGTGGCCTTGCATAACTGATTGAAATGGTATAAAAACTGCATTTTGAATTTGGTGGCCTTGCACCCAGCATGTAATGGTATGGAAAGTATTTGAATTTGTGGCCTTGGACCCTGCGAGAGGGTATGAAACTGCACTTGAAATTTGGTGGGCCGTGCACCTGCTTGATAGTGGTATGAAAAAACTGCAGACTTGAATTTGGTGGCTGGCACTCTGCTTGAAGATGGTACAAACCGATATTGGAATGTTGGTTGGCTTGTCGAAACCATGTTTGAAATGGAACGAAACTGATATTTTGAATTTGGTGGCCTTGGATCCTGCTTGAAAATGGTTTATGAAACTGCACTGAATATGGTGCTTGCATCGGCTTGAAGTGGTACAAAACTAATATTGAATTTGGTGGCTCTCGTGCACCATTGTTTGAATAGTGGTAGACGAAACTAGATATTGAATTTGGTGTGTCCGTTGGGACCCTGCTATGAAATGGTGTGAAACTGTACTTGATATTTGCGTGGCTCTTGCACCTCTGCTTGAAGTGGTATGAAAACTGGCACTTGAATTTGGTGGGCCCTTGCGACTCTGTTTGAAATGCATGAAAACTGCTACTTGATTGGTGCCTCGCGATATCTGCGCTGTAGTGGTATGAAATGGGACTTGAAGTTTGGTGGCTTTGCCCGTGCTTTTGAAGTGGTACTGAACTGCACTTGAATTTGATGGTCCTTGCAACCTGCTTGGAGGCATGAAATGAAACTGCACTTGAATATGGTGGACTACACCCTGCTTGATCTCGTGGCATGAAACTGCACTTGTGAATTTTGGGGCTTGCACCCTGCTTGAAGTGGCATTGCTCTAACTGCACGAGTTTTGTGCCATATGCACATATGCTTGAGAGCGGTTGAGAAATGCGCTTGAATTTGGGTGGCCATTGCACACCTGTTGGAAGGTGGTATGAAAACAGGCATCTGCGAACACTTTGAGGCTGGACTCTTGTCACCTGACTTGAATTGGAAGGTAACTGCACTTGAATTTGGTGGACCTCACGTCCCTGCTCTTGAAGCGGCTTGAAACATGTGCTTTGAAGCTTGGTGGCCTACTGCACATCCTGCTTGATGTGGCATGAAAACTGCTGACTTTGAAATTTGGTGGCCATTGCACCCGCTGCTTGAAATGGTATGAAACTGCACTTGAATTTTGGTGGCCTAGACCGCTTGAAGCGGCATGAAACTGCACTAGAATTTGGTGTGGCCTTGCACACCCGCTTGAAGTTGGTATGAAAAACTGCTACTTGAGTTGGTGGACTGGACATCCCTGTGCTTCGATATGTGGCTTGAATTGCCTCTGAAATTTGGTGGCCATTGCGAATCCTGCTATGAAGTGCGTATTCATGACATGTGTGGACTTCGTGTTTGGTTGTGATACTTGCCTCCCATTTTTGACTAGTCGGTACGAGAAACTGCACTTGGAAATTTGTTGGCCTTGCACCGTGCTTGGACGGCAGAAATCTTGACTTGAAAGTTTTGTTGTTCGTCACTAGCACCCTGCTTGACGGAAGTGGCATGAAACTGCACTTGATTTTGGTGGCTTGCACCCTCTTGAGAGTGCATGAAACTGCAATTGAGTTTTGTGCCCAGTGCACCCTGCTTGAAGCGGTTGGAAAATGCGCTTGAATTCGGTGCGCCTGGCACCTGCTTGATGTGGTATGAAACGGCACTGTGAGATTTGGTGGCCTTGCACCCTGACTTGAAGTGGTAGGGAAAACTGCCACTTGATTGGTGGCCTAGCCACCCTGCTTTGAAGCGGAATGAAACTGGACACCAGTCCCTTCAGCCCACAAACACCTAGACTAGCTGCTCCAGAAAACGCTCTCCCACCCCCCCCCCACTGGCCACAATATTGGAATTGGTGGAGAGGTGAATTATTGCATTGGGGGACTAACCCTCCATGTGAACATGGGACCAACGGGTCCCACTTAGTTTAGTATAGATTTATAATTTTGTTCTTTCAAGCTACCACATTGCCTGTTTTTTTTTAAGAAAGCGAGCACAAACACAAGTCATTTTCTAATAAAGTTGTTTAAAAAGTATGTTTGTTTTGATCTGTTCTGTAGCTATTTTTTAATATATTTCAGGCAACTGGCACATATTGTATTACACTATGGGATTACCCGTGCTCAAAAATGTTGCACCTTAAAAAGAATGGTCTTGTATGAAGGAACCTTGGAAAAATAGGATGGCACAGAGGCACTGCAGTAGAGTTGCTGCCTTACAGAGCTCAGAGATCCGAGTTTGATCCCTTACAGTGTGGGAAGAGGTCTTTTGGCCCCTAATTTGCCCACAACTGTGCCAACATGCCCCATATTACAATATTCCCACCTGCCTGTCCATATCCTTCTCACCTGTCTTATCCATGCTTCCGTCTAAATGATTTTTAAGTTTTGTGATTGCAGAACGCTGCGGCCTCAACCACCTCTGCAGCAGCGTAATGTTTGCCATTACACCACCATCTTAATGTGGAAGAAGGTTACCCTCCTCAGTGTTCCTATTAAATCTTTCTGCGTCATGCTTAAACCTATGTTGTCTGGCTCTCCAATTCCCCAATACTGGGTAAGGGACATGTGTCTACCCGATCTATTCTTCTCATGATTTGTTACACCTACTATATGATCTGACTTCATTCCTTCTGTGCTCCGTGTCCTACTTGCTAAGCCTTTACCTATATGGAGTTCGGGCCTTGGCATAAACTCCTCGTAAATCTTCTCTGCAGCCTTTCAGCTTGACAATGTGTCTATACTAGTAGATGGATGGTGCCTTAAACCTGAAACAGAATACTTTAATTTGTTGCTCTCACCTATGTTTATCACTGCAAACATGACTCCAACGTCTATGCACATTGCTCTTGATACTGATGAAGTGCCAAATGTGCCAACGCACTCCGAAACCTTAAAAGCGCTGTACTTCACAGGTTCCACCAACCTATGTCTCCTGCCGATAAGCCAGACGGATCAATCATATTTGGACTAGTAATATACATATTTCTGAAGAATACAAAGCCTCCCCTCCCCCCACCTGGGGACTCAGTCTGTCCATACCTCTCTCTGTTCCTGCGATCTACCAAATACACAACCTCTGATCAGACCTGTGAAAACTGTACGCTGATGGATAGTGATGATCTGGCACTGAGGGGCTGTCTCTGGTGGTTGTACTCAGGAACAGTTTCAGCAAACAGACTGGAGCTCTGTTGGCTACCCAGGCCACCGTTTAATACCTATCTCTCTATTG